>JAPPVO010000014.1:120358683-120816476 GCA_030407325.1 Camellia japonica | reverse complement strand
ACACATTTTCTTCCAGATCATTATACTCTTCCCAATATCTCCTAGCATAACTGCGCAGCGTTTCCTCTTGCTCCTTCCTGAGGCCGAACAGTGTGTCCGGCTCTTTCGGGATCTTAGTATTGGAAATGAACCTGGCCAGGAACTCTTCGGAGAGCTGCTTCCAGCCATGAATTGATCCAGCGGGGAGTCGATCGAACCATCGGAGTCCGATTTCTCCCAAGCTGGATGGGAAGACTTTGCACATCAGTGCCTCATCTCGGCTCCAGAGAGACATTATCTGTCTGAAATGGCTGATATGCGTCAGAGGGTCCGACTTCCGTCGTAGGAAGTGAACTTTGGTCGAGTAAACTTCTTTGGAGGTCTCATGGTCTCTATCTCCGGAGAAAATGGCGAAGAGACAAGTCTGTCCAGTGCTCGATGTTCTCTCTGGTGAACAGTACGGTCCAAATGATCTCGATGTTGCTCGTTCTGTCTATTGCCAATCAGCCAAGTACGCAGGTCCTGAGGAGGGTATTCAGTTTGTTGACTACCCGTCTTCTGCCTCTTGGCCCTCCTCCGGCGTGACCCACGGGTATGACTACTCGCCGCTTCGCTCTGAGTTGGGATTGGTTGGCTTCGTTGCCCGGAATCATTCCTGGGGAGTTTCTTTACTGGTAACTCTCTAGATGAGCTCCTTCGTTGCAAACGAGAAGGCTCTGCTTCTGTCCTCTTCTCCGTCGGATCACCCAACACCCTCTTTAGTTGAGCCTTCAATTCCTGTATCTCCATTCCCATGGAATCTATAATTCGATCTCTATAATCCTTCTCCAGAAGGAAATGATGAGAAGAACCTCCGGCGAAGGGCAATCGATGTTCGATAGATTCGGGGGTTCGATTATTGTTTCCAGTTTGCTCCTCCAGAGCCGTCGGGACTGCCAAACCTTTTTCCTTTGTCTTTTCCGTCTGCGGAGTATGTGATGAAGGCGGAACGTCCTCAATCCCCATCGCCGAAACTGAATGCAGAGCTCAGAGATGAAAATGCTCCACGCTCACCGCACCAATTGTGCATACCGGATTCCGCACTAGATGAAAGTGGATCGGGGCTCCGCGCACAGTGGACCATCCAGGGACTGGGGTTCCTGCAACAAGAAGCACCGTTAGAGCTACCCGGCCGGGGCTGGCCGGATCACCCCTCCGGCGTGTAATCAGTGATCGGTGAAGGAGTATATAGTCGAATGGGTGTGTAGTGTGTTCTTGATTAGAGTTGTTCAGTTACCTTCAATGTGAAGCTCATGTTGTATATATAGTTTTTCTTACTTGCTTCTCAAGGTGAGTTAATGGAGTATAGGTGCTGCCAGGTGTCTTCTCAGCAATGCTCCACGTGGTGGACCACTTGATAGTTGCCATTCATTGTATATTCTCATTGTAAGCATGCTGATAACTAACCACATTCCCTTGGCTTAACAACTTCCGTGATTTTAGGCATGGGGGACCAGCTGAGGTGGCATCCTGCACATGCTTGCGCTCACAGATCCCACGTTTCTTTACGAGGTTTCTCTAGTTCGGTACTTACGCTCTTCAGTTCGGTACCGATGTACATTAGCTCGGCCTTTTCCAGGCTCATTCAGAGGTGGGCTGGGTTATTATCTGTTCGGCCCACAAACCCCATCCCGCAGCTCGGTCCAGACCAGCGCTGCGACTGGGCTGACCTTTCCACTGCGGGTTGGCCCCAAGTGCTAGAGGACTTGGGCGTACTATTGATCGAAGTTGGGCTCAATTGTTCTGTCCGTATGCTCATCTGACCCACTTGGATTTGGGCTTTGTCGGATTGGGCCGGCCCAAGGCTTGGACCTGACCCATTTCACATTCAGCCCGTTCAATATTGATGGGTTGACGAGTGGACTTTAAATATTATAATTGAGGACCCTTGGGTGATGTTTGGAACCTTAATTGAAGTCTTAACAAGGTATTTGGATAAGATTAGATAAAAAGCCCCAAGTTTGGAGTTTGAGTTTTTGACCAGCCGTCACTCTTTTACCCTTTTCTCCTTCCATACTTTGAATTTGGATGTGTGGTTAGAACCATTGGAAAGCTTATTTCCGGGGCTTCAATTTGGACACAAGAACGATCTAAAACGGAGTCCGCATGAAAAAGTTATACCTGTTCGAAGTTTTGACATCTGTGCTGGGAGTAGGTCCGCTCGAGCGGAAATATGGACGCTCGAGCGGGAATAGCGGGACAGCAGCTCAAAAACGTGATTTTGAGCTCATTTCTTGCATTTTCTTTTCCCCTCTTCCTCTCCCCTCCTCCATGTCCGAAAACCTAGCCCCCAAAACTTTGTTTTCATCCATTTTTTACCAACAAATTCACCATGGATCTTGCATCAAGGTTGAAGAACAAGCAAGGATCAAGATTTTGACCGAGTAATTTGGAATTTCATTGAAGTTTGAAGATGGGTCTTCACTCTTAGCTTCCAATCTTGAGGTAGGGGTCCTAGTTCTCCTTCAATGCTTACATTAATAGATAGATTTGTGGTATTTTGGAGTATATAAATGCAAAATCTACATTTTGAGCATATAGAGTTATATTATGGAAATTTAGGGGATTTCGGATTTGAAATGTTGGGGTTCTATTATGGGGTTTAGATTATGGTTTATGGATTATGGACCTAGGGTGTATAATAAATGGAAAGATTGGAACAAAAAGTAATGGGTTAAGAAATTTGTATTTTTCTTGAAATTTCTAGATTTTTCTTGAAACCCTAGGTTGATTTATGATGATAAACAATGAGTTTGCCCAAATTGAAAGTAGAATCATGAAATTGAGGTATGGAATTGTATATATACAAGTTTAATTGAATTTTGGAAATGTTTGAAAATCATGTTAAAAATTAGCGATTGAACCTTATTTATGGATATTGTAAATTATGCTATGATATGAAATGAAACTTGGGAAAAAGGATTAGTTAATGATATGGATAACATGAACCTTGGAATGAAATGATGAAATGAAAATTTGGGAGTACACTTTGAATTATAATTAGTGGTGTTGAGTTAGATATATGTTGAATTGTGGTGATTATGTAGAATTGTATTGACTATGTTGATTTTGGTTTTTGTGATATAAAATGTAGAGTTTCCAAAATGGGCTTAATCTCAAATTATTTTATTAAATTCCTAGTGGATTGGCTTAGTTATTTTAAAACTCAAGTGGATGATTTAATGAGGTTTCTTTATAAGGATGGGAAATGTTTGGTTTTTGGTGAAAACACTAGAAACTTGGAGTTTTGGGGAACATGAAAATGTTCATAAAACTCTTTTCTTTCTTGGAATGAAAGATGAATGGGTGTAATTCCTTAATGTGTTTTGCAAGAATGGTAATCTTTCAAATATATTGAGTTGGAGAAATGGTTTTGAAAACTTCATGTGCATATGGTTGACTTCATAAGGAATGTTATGAACCATGGAAATTGTTGCATTTACATATCATTTCATTTATTATTGTGCATGGTGTTTCTAAATCGAAGAGATTTGCATTCATGACAGAAAATGATTTGTATGAGAAATGTTTTCATGAAATGGTTTTGGGGTAAATAATGATGGTAAGTCTTGACAGGTGGTGTAGAATTAAGTTGGCCTGCGGGTCCAGGGTGAAAGACCGAAAAGTCTGCGCGGATAGTTGATTGTTGATTTTTTCCAGTTGCGATTGGTAAAAATGACAATTTGAATAAGTTGGCCTGCGGGTCTGGGGTGAAAGACTGAAAAGTCCGCGCGGATAGGTGATTGTTGATTTTTCCAGTTGCGATTGGTAAAAATGACAATTTGGTAGTACTTGTATAGTCTACTTGCAGACACCGGCCTAGGGATTACCAGAGACGTATTTACCGCCCTTGAAAAAAATGTTAAGTTTTGAACAATTGAAATTGAATCACATGATGACATTGAGAACATGGTGATTTTGAAACAATGCATTGGAACGGATGTTTTTCCTCATTGATTTATCTTGGCATAGCATTGCATTTACATTTACTTTTGTGTTGAGGAAAAAGCATAACTACGTACATACTTTGTGAGAATACTCTACAAAACTTGGAAATTTATTTTAAAAGAATGGTTGGTTTTCGAAAATGGTTTTGAAAGAAAATGGCTTTTATGAAAATGGTTTTTGGGAGTTCACTCCCGCCGTAGTGAGTCAGCAAAAGGTGGATTGTGATGAGCTATGTGTTGAGAGGTATGTTCAGTTGATGATGTTATTTGTTGCTTGTGATGAATTGGTGAAATTTCATATTGATGTATAATTTGGTTTAAAGAGGAAAAGTGCATGGGCATTATTTGTGAATAATGGGAACCAAAAATAGATATGAGGATTATAGATTATGATGGTAAACTTAATGAAGTAGTTGTGTTAATAAAAGTAAATTGTGAGAGTTGTTCTATAATTAAATAAAGGATTGACTTGGAAGAGTTTATTAATATTGTGTTATCTTGAAATGAAACTTTGCGGGTGAAATTAACGGGTTGAAATGAGTATAGGAGAATTGTTGGCGAGTCAAAAAGGAAATGGAACTTGAAATTTTGGGGTTTTAAGTTAAAAGTGAAGAGTAGAAAAGAAGAATGGAAGGAAAAGAAGAGTATTAACAATGGAAAATTAGTTGAGAAATATTTGGGAAATTGGTTAATTACATTTAAATGATGTTGTTTCTTAAATATGGTTGTTTCACAAGGATCTATGATTTTCTAAAGTTAAGGGATGATTTTTATGGCTGAAGGTTTTTCCTACAAGTGTTTAAATTGTTTTTGAGAAAAGATACCTTACTTATGATATTTTGAGATTATGAAATGTCACCCTACTATATTGTATCACCCCGCATGCATGATCATTTCTATCTGTGTGTTCGTTATTGATTTAGAACTATGAGATTCCTACTGGGCATTAGTGCTCACCCCGTCATTGTTTAATTTTTTACAGGAAGAAAGTTTGGGTTATTTGATTGAAGATTTATGGAGTTCTTCAGTTCATTTGTATAGCTTTCTTAGTAGATGTAAAGGTAGTGGAGTTGTATTTGTAATTATTTATTTGTAGCTTCACGGTAGAAGTTGGCATGTATTATTGTTGTTGTATTTATTGAGAGAGGGAGAACATGTATCCTTGTGATTCTATTACTCAAGTGTAATAGACATTTGTAAATATTTATATAAAAAAAAATATGGACCTAAATTTACAGGCTTTGGTAATATTTTCGAGTAATAAAAAGTGGGGTGTGACAGATTCACCCCATATATGTTTAAGCCTTTAAGTGGATGCATGTCTGAAATAACTTGTATTAATTCTAAGTGTGGACACTTTCGATTGCCTAACATAAATCTAAGTATGGACTTTTTGGATTCCGTAACATAAACTCCCTTCGAATGAATTACAAGCCCATCTTAACAAATTCAAGCAACAATTCATTTTTGTACTCTAAATTATTACTAGTCAATCACATTTCAATAAAGAGCAAATTGCAATATATATATTTTTTAATCATAGATACAAACAAGCATGAAAACAAACATATAATATTGTTAATTGAGATAAATATTTTGGATACAAACTCCATTACAATGCAGAAAAAGTAAAATTACACACGTTGGGTACTCTTTTTCCCCCTTTATTCACTCTTCAAATCTCCAGCACACATTAGGTAAACATACCTTTATTTAGAGTAGTAGTTTTGATATTGCAAAGCAAGACAATTATTTAGAAACACAAATCATTGGAAGCGTATACCCTTACACAATAAAATCCTAAGGTAAACATCACATAACCATAGGGAGTAGCTCAACATTCTTTATGGTTGACAACTGCAAAAAGAAAATGAAAACTCAATAATAATCTACCAGTAATATCTATATTTTGCTACATATAATGTTTGCTTTTTTATTTTATTTTCGGAAACAAAATAATGAAAATTTCAAAACCACCATTGCCTTCACATTGTTTTCATTTTTGCACAAAAAACAGCTTTTGAAATTTTGGAAATAAATTTTTGTTGTTTCCTAAAAAATGAGATAAGTCTTAGAAAAAAAATCTGAAAAAAGTATTCAAAAAATAATTCACAAAACATGTCTATTTTTCTGTAATAGAAAATTCCTTTCAGATAAGAATTGTATGGTCTTTGGGTATAGCTTGATGTAAATCATGAATTGTCCACTTACTCATGAGAGTTTATCCTCATAAATTCGTAATCTGGTTCACAATTAGATTTCATTTTCAGGAGCATCAGTATGTCTTGCCTGAGAAAAAAAAGAAAAAAGAAAAAGAAAAAGAAAAAGAAAAAGAAAAAAAAAAAATTAGGAAAGATTATGATAGGAAATGTTCATAATGACAACAAAAAAAAATGTGAGAAACCTGATAATATTTTCTGTGGATGGAAAATAAGATATTTAAACAACCTATGCATGATTTCATAGGCTAACAAATCTATCAGGTGTATGTTGAATGGGCTTCAAAGAAAATATGCAAATTGAAAGGCCAATTAATTTTATTTATTCCTAATATAGTAAAATTTATAGTGAAAACTCACAACATTTTTAAATTACTTATCGATTGAATAAAGATCTTACACAATGGAGAATGACCATACATTTTTCTAAGAGAGATAGCAGTAGGCATTCTTCTCCTCTTTCACTTTGTGGCGAATAACACTTTTTATCATTACTCCAAGTCATGGCATCTTTCACTTTTTGATTGATTGTATATACATTTAAATTTTTTTTTTTTCGTTTGGTCTTAAGAAAAATAAAATGTTTAATATAAATAAACATGTAGGGGGTGTTTGATAACCAAATTTAGCACTCAAAACTAAATGTATTAAATGATAATCAATTAAGCCCATTAGATAACTACAATTGATATCACTTAAAAATTTAAGTGTTTCTTAAAATGTAAGCTAAAACTTAAAGGAAAATTTTAAATCATATGAAACTTATTTAATTCTAATTGAATTTATAAAACTAAACATAAATATCGATATATACTGTAATAAACTCACCACCACCATCACCGCCATCAACACCACTACTATCATCACAACCACAGCTATTACTACTACGACCACCACCACCACCACCACTTTCATTACTATTGTTATTATTGCCATAAGTATTATCATCGTTTTATTACCACTACAATCACTACTGCTACCACCACCACCACCATGCCACTGCCGCTGCCGCTACCACCACCACCACCGCCACCACCACCACCATTACAATATAAAAATTAATATATACAATTTGAAAATAATAGATTTTAAATTTGATTTTATACATATCAAATAATTTATTTTTAGTCAGCACTTAAATTTTTATCAAATAGTTTTTTAATTTAAAAAATTCAATATTCAATTTTCAATATTTAATTTTCAATCTTCACTTTTTAACTTTATCAAATACACCACACACATTTGACTTAATGGCCTAAGGTCTCACTATTGGAATTCGGCAACTTGAAACCAAAAAAAAAGAAAAAGAAAAAGAAAAATTCCTAATCAAAACTTAATATAAAATTTATTAAAATGCATAAAAACAAAAGAAAAAAAGAAATTGAGTGTTAACATTTTCTTTTTTCTTCTTTATTTAAGGAAGGCATTATCTCAATCCACTAGGTCTCTTCCATATTTATCCAAGGGCCTAAAAAACATTCATTGTCCAAATGTCCTTATACTAAAATTTGATAAAAATCTCCCAAATAAAAATAGAACTATTCAAATGGTTATAAATTTTAAGCATTATAGGGAGTACTACCATATGAGTGGTTGCTAGAATATTAAATAATTTATTATCTTATGTCCAAAGGACATTTATTTATTTATTTTTTAAGATAGTCAAAGGCCTTCGATAATAAAGGCATAAATGAATATTCATTGTAAAAGGTCAATAAAAAGTAAATTTCATTACTTAACATAACACCTAAAATAAAAATAAAACTCTATGCATGAAAGAGGATAATATATTAAATTTTAACTAAATAAAAAAGAAAACAATAAATTTTACATTAAAAAGTGTAATCTATACAAAAAAAAATTAAAAATTAAAAATTTTATTTGAGTGTAATAAAGGGCCTCTCTACGCAAAATTCATACACAAAAATATATCTAAAAAAATAATGTGTTTAAGATTCAACTCTAATATAGTGGAGTCCACATTTTGAATGAATCTCAGTCGTATTTTAAAATTTTTAAGCATTTTTAAGTGTACAAATTTTGTGTATGTAGTATTGCTCTAATTTAATTTAAAATTATTAGAGATCTGTAATTATCTACAAACTAAATTATCAACTATGATGAGGAGTTGATAATTTGATTTGTAGTTTATTCAAAAATACAATGTATCATGAATTTTCATCTTGAAATTTTCTTCGAAACTGGAATATATGATGTAAATTTAAAATTAGTTAGATATTAATTATACAAACACAATGAATATACATAGTCCATTGATTTAATAGTTTATTAGTCAAGGACACAATTTAATTTAATTTTTTTTAAATAAAAAAAAAAACACTGCCTCATAATATAACTAATTACCCGATATACATATATATATATATGTTAAATGTGGTAAAATAGAGAAGTACCTTAGGTGGCTTTGAAATGATATGGGTTTGCACAAACTGATTCAAGTCCATCCCCTGTAGCGGTATTTTCACGGATCTACCCAATTCAACTTCCTTCAGTTTTGGTGTGCTGCCGGAAGTAGTGGCAGCGAAAGTCTTCATTTTAGGGCACTTTCTCAATACAAGCCGTTCCAAGGATGGCCATTCAAAAGGAAAGTCGTCTCCTCCTGTGCAGAAACCACTTAGGTTTGGAAGACCTATAAGGTTGATTTCTGTGAGACTTTTGAACACCATCTTGTAGTCCGCTCTCCCTTCTTCTTCTTCGTGCCCTTCGTTTTGCTTGGCAGCAACAATTTCCTCCATTTCTTCACAGAAATATACCGAAAGATGCCCAAGTTGATGAAGAGCTTGAGCCATGGAAGGTTGGAAGACATATTTCAGTTTGTCACATCGAATGACAAACATAGATCTTAGGTTGCAGAGTTGCACATGTGCACGACTGGAGCAGTTCAAACTAGAAAGCAGCTTCATGCCTTCTCCTTCAGAACCAAAATCAATTACTTGTTCCAATTTCTTGCAATCTCCTACCCAAAGGTTCTCCAAATGTTGTAGCCTTTGAAGCAAATTGAATGGAAGAAGAACAGTTGATAGTGAAGGACACATCCTAACATCCAATCTCCTGAGCTTTGGGAAGCACACCCAGCTGGAAGTAGTAAGTGCACTTGCTGCACATATCCCTTTGAAACTATCCAAATCCCAGAGTTCCAATACTTCTAGGTTGAAGAGCAATTGCAGATCACGTGGTTGTGCCTGTGATGAAATTCCCCATTCCACTGTGTCGATCAAGTATTCCAATTGAGAACAATTTTCAATCCTCAGACGTGCAGCTCTCTTCAACACCATCTTTAGCCATTTACTCCAATTAACCATGGATCCAACCAAATTTGCAAGATTCAAATAATTTGGGGAATAATATTCAAGCATAACCGGATAACTCAATTTTCCAATAAAAATATTAAAACCTTCCAGCTCAGGAAAAACAAAGTCCTTGGGTATATACGTAATGTCAGGTATGAAAATGGTTAGCATTTTTAGGCGAGGCAAAGATCTTAGTGCAGCAACTACGTCCACTGCAGGGTATTTGATACTCGAAGATGTGATGCCAAACAAGTACAACTCCTCCAAATGGAATAAAGGCAATACCATTGTGGCTGGAATCGGAAATTCATGACAGCTTTCAGTCATGTCCAACAACCTTAGATTAGTTAACTCCCTTATATCATTTGGTGCCTCAGAAAAGAAGGCATGCCTGAGGCTAAGGACTTCAAGCGTCTTTAACTGTCCAAGAAATTTAGTGTCCCCAAACTTAATTCCATCAAGAACTAATGTTCGAAGACACGTTTGGTTATTGAAAGCATCAGGACTACGAATTGGATTGTCAAAATCGTAGTCAAGTTGTTGGCTCAAATCTAAAACACTAAGTGCATTCATCCTTGAAAAGAATTCATGTGAACATGACGATTCATTTTTATTGTATTGTAATAGTAATATTTGGAGCTTTGGACATTCCAAGACCTCAGGAAGGTTGCTGATTTGATTTCTGATCAACGATATGCCAATGTATTGATCCAAACTATCCATATTTGGCCAATCTTTCAAATTGCAACCAGCTCTTACAAAATACTTTTTGGATCCAATAAATATGGCAACATCACGTACAACATCATGCATTTTGATGCAATCTCGATCATCACTGGCTAATAATAAACAAGAAGCTGTGAGATTGTTGATCACTAACTTTGCTCTGCTCCTGGCTTCTTGCACTGTATCAACATTTTTGAATGATTTCAACCCCATCCCATACGTACCAAGTCTTCTACTAAGATGTCATGATCCTCAGAAACAGAGAACAAAGCAAGAAGCAATCCTTGGCTTCCTCATCTTGCAGGTAATCATAGCTCAACCTAAGACTTTTGTACACTTGTTGATCAACACCTTCAATGTTTGTTGGCACTGATTTTTTAATTCTTGAGCTGCATTTTTCCATTCTTCAAGGTTAGATTTACCTTTCATTGCCTTTGCAACGTAACTACTGCTATGGGAAGCCCTCCACATTCTTTACAAACCTCTCTGGCCACATCATTCAACGCAGAAGAGGCAACAACGTCGCCAACGTTCTTTCTGAATAAGTCCCATGAATCTTGTTCAGGTAAAACATCAAGCCAGACTTCTTTGTTTTCTCCCATTCATTTCCCATGGTTCTGCATACTTGCTCACGCCGTGTTGTTGATTATGATTTTGCAACCCGGGTGATCATTGCCAAATGGAATGCCCACGTCTACCAGATTAAGTTTGGCCCAAACATCATCCAATAGAACAAGGATCTTCTTCACATCCTTGAGTTTTGCACACAACATGGTTGCTCTTTCAATTTCATTTTCTTTATATATTTAATTCGGTGAAACCCAACCAGCTAGCTATTTGACCTTGAATTTTTTTAATGTCTGGGTCTGAGACACTACAGCCATCACAGCATCGTCAAAAAGCTTATCAGATTTTGCTTTTTTGCAATTTCTTTTACCAAAGTTGTCTTTCCAACGCCCCAATACCATGTATTCCAAAGTTGATATTGTCATCACTTAGTGCCTCCATTACATTCGTCATTGCCAAATTTCTAGAAGCATAAGGCACGAGCTGTTCAGAGGTATGGACTCTATCCCCAAGGGAGGTGCAGGTTTGGATATCTTGTTATTGAATGTGCCTTCTTTTCCCAGCTCTTTAGCCTCCTCTGCTTTATTTTTTGCTGCCTTACCTAGCCGGAGTCGTGTGACCAAATCAGGAAACCACCCATAGAAACATTCTGGTTCACATTGGCACCGCCTTCTAGAAACTCTTAGCCTCATGAATGAACCTACTAACTTTGTCAATCCAATTCTTGACACTTTCTAGAATTTCTTCTCTGTTCCTGTCTGCTGCATTGATGGAGTCGAGCACATCTTTCTCTGAGCCTCTAAATTTTGAACTTGCGCTTGTAGATCTTTAATGTGTTTCACTCGATTTAAGACATAATCGAATTGACGCCCAACTGGCACCACCAATAAATCAACAACTTTTCCTCCAATGGAGGAAATCAGAGCATCACAGACAGCCATAGCCATGTCTGATAACAAACAAAGCAATACTTCAAATAAATAAATAAATAATATTGTACTATTGGCAACAATAACTATCTGCATGCTTGCTGATAAAATAAATAAACAAACGGGAAGTTGCGGAGCCAGTCCTTTATTTATCAAAAAAAGTCCTACTCTAATTTTCTCTAAAAATATTTATAAAAAAATATATATATAATATATATAATTTAACTATTATACTTTGCACATCATATTTCAATACGAACTAACTCAAATAAATTAAAATTAAATCAAAACTCACAAATAAAAGCTCAAATAATTTTGGTTATGACTTGGTTATCACTCATTGTAATATTAGTTGTGATTATTGTTTTGGTTATGACCAAAAAGGTCTTTGGTTATTCCTTAAGTAGTATTTGATTATAACTTATTGAGTTTTTTTTAGTTATGACTAACACAAATATCATAACTTGTATATAGTACATGCCAAAGAAAAATGTGTATTGTAGAATAACCCTACTTTTTATGATAAATTCATAAGTAAATACATATTGATATACACAAACATAATTCAAATGAAATTTATAAAGTACGATTTTCAAAATATATACTTATATTTTATAACGTGTATTGTATGGGTTAACTGCTAGTAACATATCATAAATTTTATGGGTGAGACAATTTTGACCCATCTTTGTTAGTTGAGAGAAAAGAATAATCTACTTGATATGTTTGGAATTCTTTATTTGTTAAGAATACCACATAAACAATATCAAAAAAAATCTCTAATACTACCTAATAATTTTCAATATATTATACTAGTGTATAATGAGATCAAAATGTAATTAAATAAAAATTTATTGGATAAAATATAATTTATTTAATTGTTACTAAAAATTTAAAGTCAAAATATGAATAGAAATCTAATAGTTTTTTCAATAAAATAATTCATATAAATATAAAATAGTCCATATAAATATAGATTCAATTTTAATTTATTCAATAATAAACATTATATAATAAATCTTTAAAAAAAATACTCAAAAAGAAAGAGTGAGACACGAGAGAGTGGAGAGACTATACTCTCACCACATTATTCTTTGCCATTGACCCATACATACACCAACCATAATAATCAAATACCAAATACCAAACAACTTAATCACATCACCCCTCATTATCTCTCTTCTCTCTCATTTTCACTTGCCAATTTTTCGAATTCCGTAGTGAAACGTAAACCACTTTTTTATCACTATTTTTTTTAATAAACTTAATTTAATTTTGAATTCAAATTTATCAAAAATAAATAAACAATTTTTTACACAACCATTTTTTAACAGAACCAATCTTTTTTAATGATGTTACGCTAATAAATATAAACATTTTTAATGATGTTAGGTCTCTGAATAACTAAAGCTACTTGATTTTTTTTTTAATTTTTTAATAAACATTTCCAGACAATGTGCAACGAACAATTATTTAAATAGATTAATTCGTACCCAATTCAATCTTATATGAAAATAAATTATCAACTTAATATAAAAGTAATAGCCTTTTTTGATAAAAATATATGAAAACAAATTTATATTATAAAATTTTGAGATATTATACAATATATTTTGTATTAATTTATGAGGTGGGGTTGAGTGAGAATCCTTGGGAAAGGAAAACAGATCCACGTGGGTTGCCCCCCATTCCCTTTGCCTACTTTTTCTTTTCTTCTTCTACTTCTTTTTGCTTTTGTTCTTTTTTTAGCAGAGAGCTATGTCTCTCTTTTTCCTCTATGTCTGTCTCTTCCTCTTTGAACTCCATTGTTGCTCAAGTTTGAGCTTCGAATGGGAGTCATAACCCAGTTAATGAAAATTCATTAAGCCAGAACATTCATTAAAACACATTAAAAAATCACAAATCCAAACCCAAATCTTAGAAACACAAATCCAAACACGTACCTAATCAACAGAATAAAAAAAAAAAAAAAATCACACAAACCTAACACAATGAAACTTTTCAAAAATTAAAATACATTTAAAAATGAAACCCATTTCAAAACCATCAAACCCATTTCAGAAACTCATTAAACTCTCGATAGTCAAGGACGGAGGCGCCGTTGTGGTTTAAGATTGGAGAGAAGATCTGAGAACTGAGAGAGAAAAGAGATGAATAATTGCTGTTAATGGAGATCGTAGTGTGGAAGCGGCGTGGCAGTGGAGAGTTGCTGTAGGTGGTAGAGATGTTGCTTTCGGCAGCAATAGAGGAAGAAGAGGAAGAGGACATGAAGACAGAGAAAGGGTTTTGTTGACGGCGTACTCCTGGCTGAGAGCGACGGTGCCGAGAGGAGAGACAGAGGACAGAGTGATGAGAGGTAGAGGGGAGAGAGAGAGAGAGATAGTAGTGGAATGATAAAATATGAGAGAAGAGAGGAGAGATAGGCAGGAAACATAGTTTGGACCAAAAAAATCTGATCATTAATTTTGTGGATGGAATGATCTGAATCATTGATGATGCCATGTAGGACAAAAATATACATAAATTCAAAAATGTTCTGCCATATTATATAGATATATATATACTCTACATTTAACGATTTCGGTTTAAACCCGACCCATTTCTTGCTTTTGAACTTGAGAATCCATGTCCTTAATTATTGTTCATCTCATTTTCAGCTTGTTACTAGTTGAGTTTGGTTATTTGGGAGTTGTGATTGCGTTTGAAAACAGATTGGGAAATTAGTTTTTCAAAGAGTTGTTGCCTAAATTTTTTACTTGTTCACTTGAGCGGTCTTTCTTGCGCTCGAGTGATCTTTTATAGTCTGCAAAACTACTAGAAGTGTGGTATCTTCGTTCGAGCGGTCCTTCTTGTGCATGAGTGGTCTTTTTTGGGAGGGTTCATTGTGCACTCGACCGGTGGTTTTGGTCGCTCGAGCAATGTCACTTATTGTGTTTGACGCTCGAGTGGTGTATTGGTCGCTCGAGCAGTCTGTGCATATATCATTCCAAGAAAAGGCCATTTTGAGTCACTTTTTCATTTCTCTCTCTCTCTCTCTCTAAAAACCCTAAATCCACACACACACTCTCTCTAGTTCTTACCTTTCTATCCCTAAATACTTTCATTCCTTTGATTTTTTTCACCCTAGCTCTTTAGAGAAAAAGGTAGAGCACGTCGAGGGCTTCGTCTCAATGGAGGAATTGTTGTTTTCGACTTCGCCAAGCTTCTACCTCTATTCCCTCTTGTCTTTTACTTTGAGGTAGGGATTTCTTCAACCTTTAATATGGTTCTTAGCTTAGTTATTTGCTCTTTGAAATAGGTTAGTGACTTTGGGGGGTTTTTTGTTGAAACTTGGGTTTGGCTTTGGAAAGTAAAATAGGGGTTTTTCAAATAAATGCTTGAGAATGTTGTAGAAGGGCATTTATTGTTGGGTTGTGTGGAAATTGTGGAAACTTACTATTTGAATGAGATTTTAAAGAAGAAAAGAGATTTTGTTGAAAATTATTGATATTTGATTTATAGAAGTAAACGAAAAGATGTTGGGCATTGAATAGATATAGAGAATGTATTTATTGATGATAAGAGTGGAGTTGAATATTTATTATCACTCCCATTTTGAAAATGTTGAGATTTTATCTATTGTTAAATAAAATATCTGTTGAATAGAAATATCTGTTTTAGGTTATCGGTGGAAGATAGTCTTGATTGTTGTAGACATTGCATGAGGATTAGGTTAAATTGAAACCAATTTCTCATACATCTTGCATCAAGCATAGTTTTATATTGAACATTGAAAATGTATTGATTTTGAGAAAATGGGGTAAATACCTTAGAGAATCTAGTTAGGGGGTGTAGTTGTGGTTATGATGTTGGCCTATGTGTCCTTGGAGAAAGTATAGAAACCCACACGGTTGGGTGTTGATCCTTCCGGTTAGTACTAGTAAAATGGCTTTGGTGTTGCTTGTATAACCTATTGGCAGACACGTACCTAGAGATTCCCAGTGTTGCCCTGTTTTCTGTTATAAAATGATTATTTTCATGAATTGATTTATAATCTGGCATTGCATTGTTTTGATATGGAAAATGAGGAATGTTTGACAAATGGCATATATGTGCATTCACCTTATAACTTTGTTAAGATTCATATATTGTGTTAGGGTATCTCTACTGGGTTTTGGCTCACCCTATGTGCAAAACAACTTTAAGGTGCTGATGATATGCCTCCACCAAGGACATAGCTTGGGAGGACTTGGAGCCAAGGGCTTCATTTTTTGTTTATTTGTTGTAATTAATTTTGTATAAGCCATGGGCTTTACATGTATTGAGTTAAACTCATTTTGTTGTACCCAAGCATCAACTTGGAAAGATGTAGCCATTATGGCATATAATTATTTGGTTTTACTTTTATTATGTATCCATGTCATATGCTATAGATTCAGGATCTAGGATTTATAAATGTATATCACATATGTCATACACAAAGTTATGAATGGAATAGAAGATATGATGTTGTTGATTATTTGTAAGTAATGTTATGAGACGGGTTATTGTTATTTATTTTGGGGCATTACACTCTATGATGGTATGGTTACTCAATCTTCGTAAAGACAATAAAATTCTAGGGATAATTAGAAAATAGAGTGATTTGGGTCAATTATTTACAAATTAATAGAGAATCATAATTGCAAAAGCATGGAATCCGTGGTTGTAATTACTAGAAATTTTTTTTTTCCCTCTTTTTCTTCTCTCTTCCATTATCTACAACTATTGGCTAACCCTTCTTTACCCATCTCTAGTTGTTAATCACCCTTCCACCTACCCCCAACATCTCTATCACCACCCTCCACACCTCCCTACCCTCAACTCCTTTGCCAACCTATAGTGTCCCGGATCTTAAATCCGACTTGTTTACGTTAATTGGTACCCGTTACCTTATACTTGTATTATTTTCAAACTTTTGGAATTGATGGGTTTATTTGATCTTTTTATTATTATAATTGGGACCTTTTTCTTGGTGTTTGGAGTCTTGATTTATAAGTTAACATGATGGACGGACAAGATTGGATCAAAAACCCCAAATTCGAATATTTATTTTTTAGTAGTGTTCACTCTTTTACGCTTTTCTATCTCCACCCTTTGAATCTTGATATGAGTTCAGAACCATTGGAAAGCTTTTGGAACTTGAATTTAGATACAAAATTGACCAAATTCTAACTCCGAAAGAGGGAGATACGCTTGTTTGAAGTTTACTATGTAAAAGTTGTCTAGGTCAATCCGCACGTGCAAAATATATGTTCCGCACGAGCAGATTATGCAAGAGAGCATTTTTTGTTAGACAAATCCACATTTATGGCCAGAAGCTCTGTACGAGCGGACATGGGCTATAGACCTCAATTTTTGAACCATTTCCCTCAAAATCTAATATTTTTTTTCTCTTTCCCTCATTTCTTTCAACTCTCTCTCTAAAACTCTTTTCTCTTCTCTCTCTCTCTCTCTACAAACCACCGCCAAACTATACAAAACTCTTGATCTACCATACTTAGAGTCAAAATCTCATCTTGGTTCTTTGGGAAAAAGTGTAGAGAGCATTGAGCACATCGTTTTGAACTGGAGCAATCTTTAATCCGGCAACCTTGAAATTTCAAAATTCATTCTTCTCCCTTTTCATTTTTGAGGTAAGGATTTTCTTAACTTCATGTAAATATTTTAGCAAGATTATGTGGTATTTTGATAGTTATGATTGTTTGAGGAATTAGGATTCTGTTATTATTATTATTATTGCCCAAATTGGGGGTTTACTCAAAATTTTGTAACTCTTCTCAAATTGTTCGTCAAAATATAACCTATAGTGCATGAATTTAAAGATTTTGTTCTTAAATTTAGAAAATCCCAATTATTGAGCAATGATTCATACCCCCTTAAAAGTCCCACCCCCACCACCCCCACATACACGTGGGGGTTGAGGATTGGGAGATCACCAAAAAAAAAAAAGAAAAAAAAAAAAGAAAAAAAAAAGAAAAAAGAAAAGAAAAGTTAGCCAATCAAATGCAAAGGGGGTGAAGGGGGTCTCAACCTTTATTGTTTTTCTAAAAACATAGAAAATGTGGGAAGTTTGAATGCGGATTGTGAATTGTGAAATTATGAAAATTCTTCGAGATGTTGATATATCTAGAAAATATGAAAAAGTTATGAAATTCTTGAAAAATTATGAATGTTTGGAAGGTATTGAGAAATGATGAGATTATTGGAAACCATGTTTTATTTCAAAAGTATTGAAAATTGTGAATTATGCTCTAAATACTGCCTTATTGGAATATTTTGATAGAGATAATTGTTTTGGCAATCGGTGGAGGATTGCATTAACTTATTGTAGAATTGACATGAAAAATAGGAAAATTGAAACATTCTGGCATTGACATACTAATAACTTCTTATCGCTTTTGAGAAATGCATTGTGATTGGTTGTTGAGAACTTTGGAAAAATATTAAGAAATGGGGTAAATACCTTAGTAAATCCGGTTAGGGTATGTAGATATGACTTGAGAATTAATTTGGCTTGAGGTCCATGGTGAAAGTCCTAAAACTCGCATAGAGTAGGCTTCAATTTCCTCTCGGTTAATAGCTAATATAATGGGGTATATGGAAGTGCTTTAAGAGATTACTAGTAGACACATACCTAGGGATTTCCAGTGTTATATTTACCGCCCAATGTTTTGATGAAACAAAAGTTGTTGAATCGTTTACGATTTTGGAAAATGCATGGCATGATCTCTTGCAAACAAAACAGATATTTTGAGCATGGCACATTATTGCATCTCATGACCATGATAATGTTAAAACTCATGTTCTTTGTTAAGATTATCTCTGTTGGGCTATATGCTCATCCCTATGTAGAAAACCATTTTCAGGTGTTGGCCGTATGCCTCCACCGAGAACAAGGCCAATAAGGCTTTTGGGAGCTAAGGCTCATATTTTGTGTATTTTGTAAAGCCTAGGGCTTAACTTGTATTGGGTTGAAACCCTTATTTTATTTTTAATAGGTCAAGTCCCTTGAAAACATGTAAGCCTTTAGGGCATTTATTTTTGGATATCATTTAGTTAAATGTTTCTCCTATTACATGTTATAGATTCATGCTTGTTGGGTTATGAATATATTAGTGCATGTAACCACCTTTTTTGAATCTCAAAATATTTAAAATGGGATATATATATATATATATATAATGAAATGAAAGAGAATGATATCTGTTATGAATGTCGGCTCATGTCGAGATTTTGTTTTCTGCATGTATAATTGTATTAATTAATGGAAATGAATGATGAATGTAGTTTTGATTTGATAAATCGGGTCTTAAGAAATTGAGGGCATTAAACCACCATAGTCTCCTTTCATTTTCCACAAGAAAGAGAGAGAGAGAGAGAGAGAGAGAGAGAGAGAGAGAGAGAGGAGAGAGAAAAAATCGAGCTAGACTTTCAATCGGAAGAAGTCAATCTAGTTATGATGAAAGAGATCTCAATGATGAAAGTGCAATGGAGTTGTAGCGGTGATGGATTTAGTGGTGGAAGCGAGAAAAAAGGGTTGAGTGTAGTAGAGAGGATTAGGGGAGGGTAGATGTAGGGAGATCGGTATCTTAGAAGGGTGTGAAATAGGGATGGCCAACGACTAGAGAGGGTGTAGGAAAGCTTGTTGAGGCAGTTGTGGCAATGAAGGTGCTAGGGTTAGTGGAGAAACTAGCGAAACGGATTGAGGGTGGGTAGTTAAGAGTAGGGGAGGTGTGGGGGTAATAGGGGAGAATAAGGGAGAGATGGACAGTGAGGAGGGTGAAGGAGGAAAGGTAATTGACAGTAGGGAAGAGGAAGGAAGAGAAAATGGAAGAATGGAGGAACAGATGAAGAGAAAATAAAAATAAATCGAGGTCAAAAATGTACAATTGTCAATGATTTTGTAATTTTATTATAATTCTCACCACTAGAGTACTTAAGGAAAAGGTAGCCAGTATTTTGTAATTAATTATCTATGGTACTCTCTTTTATTTTTATTTTTTTATTTTCTCTAAGCATCTTTGTGACACTTGAGGTTAAAAAAAAGTAGTTTGAGAACTTAAAATCTGCTTGTTGGTGCAAATTTGGTAAATGTGATGAAATAAGATAAAACAGAAAATATTCACCCCCATCAATTTGGTCAAATCTGGTGTGCACCTAGTTATTCGCAAATCTGCCTCTAGGATACAATGAAGCCCAGTTTAAAGACTAACTATGTTATGCATGTACAAAATTAGATCCCGAATACCTTTTGATTTTCTAATCCACCAAGTAAAAAACATAAACAACAACATGAATTCTATAGAGAAAATCCATGGAAGTTTTGTCTTACAAATGCCAACCCTTTTCGCATTTATATAGGCATGGGTTTGTGTCTATTGAATCCAAAAGTCACATCCTTTGGATCCAAAAGTCATATCTTTTGGTTTAAATCTAATGTTTACACCCTTTGGTTTAAACTCAAAAGTCACACCTCTCTATAATTCATATAATAAAAAATATATATAAATATATATTATGAAAATCTTCCAACAATAAGTTTAATTAAATTGTATGGTTTCTAGCGAGATCGAAAGTTTTTCCCCAACAGATGGTTCGAAGGCCAAATCTGAAACATAGCATTTGATGCCTTCAGGATAAAGGAAAGAAAGAGGAGTGGAAATTGAGAAGACTCTTTGTGGGATCTCTGCAAGGGTATCCAGCACACCTTGATAGTTCGTCCTCTCGTCTTGCTCTCACAGAAAATCCACTAATATATCAAAATGCCAAATAAAGACTGTATCATTAGACCTAGAGTCACCACCTAATCTTTTTGGAAAAACTAAGAAACTTTGACTCTTATTAATATAGGTCACTGCCTGTAGCAACTAGAAAATTTGGTTCGAGAGTTTAGGTATAAGAAAGGAAGGTCATGAATTGACCACCCTCTACTCACCTGATCAAAAGTTGGCCTATACTAATTCTTGATATGAGAATCGTTTCCAAAATATGTTCATACCCCAATTATTAATGTTATCTTTATTATGTGAAGTAAACAAGTATAGAGTAAATCACCTATTTTGGAAAGCTTTTACTCTCTCAAAAATGAAAATAGTTTTATTATGAGGATTTTTCTAGAAAAGGACTGAAAAACCCTCACGAAAGATAGAGGCATTTTCAATTTGGGCAAAATGCCCTCCAAACAATGAGCAAAAATCGAGATATATGAAGTAAGTAAATAGTCTCATGGTAGCATGCTGGACAAAATAAGAAAGAATACAAAAGCAAGATGTAAATAAAAGGGCAGAAACTTACCTAGTACTCCTCAACATCAAGCCAGGTGTGAAAGGGATTAGAGAGATAGAAAATACGCATAATCTTAGATGCAAAAGTCTATAAATGCAATAGCTCATAAAATGAATCCTATGAACCCGGTTACCACTAAAATTTCATGTGAATCATCTCAAGCATGGAAACCATCTCAATACATATAATCGACATAACGAGATAGGAACAATGATAAAACACAATGTACCGGGCATAAAAAGTACGAACTAAGCTATGATCATGAAAGATTGACATGAGATAAGAGAATGAATGAAAATGGTGAAGAAATATATAATGACTAAGATCTACCCCTTTACACATGAAAATAAGCCAAGATCATACCTAAGAAGGGAGATAAAGGCTCAAAGTCATGAAACAATGAGTCGAGGCAAGTAGATCTCAACCATTATCAAAGAGCACAATAACAAAACAAAAAATAAAGGGAAAGCAAGTAAACGAGAGGGAAGTGATTGGAATCTACCTCCAACACATGAAAATAAACATGTAAAAATCTAAATCCATGAATAGTGGTTTTGTGGAGATAGATTCCATCATTTCACTAAGAGCAAAACTAAGAACAAGAAACAAATGCTACTCTACTTAAAGGAAGGCAAAAAGAACAAAGGGAGAGATAATGAGGTGAATTTATTCCAAAAGAACACTCAATCCATGAAAGGAAACATGAGAGAAATAGATTCAACCCATAATCTGAGAAAACTGAAGCTAATAAGCAAGATAATGGAAGTTAGAAAGTATAAAATGGACTAAATCTACTCTCTATACATGAAAATGAGCATGAAATACCCAAATCCATAGAATGATGGTTTTGAGAGAGTAGATTCAACTATTTTCCAAGAAAACTAAGCTACTTGTGTGTGATATTTTCTGACCACACTGCCAAACAGGTACTCAGCTGGAGAGCACTGGCAGAGTAGATTGCTCCCGAACGACTTGTAACCAAAAGATAAGACTCCGGCGGTGGTTCTTCTACCCGGGGCACTCCGACGATCAAGTCAGTAATCTTATCTCTCACAGATAACCAATTGTGCTTAACTCACAAGCCAGAATACAAAAAGTGTACCTTAGACCCACGAGGGTGCCTCTCTTTTGCAGCCAACACTAACCTGGTCCCTGTAAAAGCCTAGCTTCTCTTGGACTCTGGCTTAATGCCTATCCTGGACTCTCAAATAGATAGAGATAAACTCCCTAAGAGCCTTATCTTTATCCAGACCGAGGTCCTTCCCCATTCTAGGACTCTTATCCCTTATCTGCTTATCTCGGATTCCGGTATCTCCGCAGATAACCTCGGCCTAGCCAAAATCATCTCGGCGTCAAGACTGAAACATATGGCACCTTGGCTGGCACTTCGGTGCCACCTTGGCCACGTGTTGTATCCAAAAAATATGTCCCCACACTACTAATCAAGAAAATGAAAGCTAGAGGAAAGAGAATGGAAGAAGTTTCACCATCTACTAATGGAAATGAGCATGAGATGCTCAAATCCATGTAATGATAGGTTGAAAGAGTAGACTCAACCGTTTTCAAATAGAAAGCACATGTTTGGCTTCCAAAAAATGCAAGAAAGTGGTAAGAAAGTGAAGATAATGGAGTTAAAACCATTGTAAATAGGATTTGGCTAGAATCCTAATATATAACCAAGATACAACTAAAAGGAAAATAAATGCAACAATATAAAGTGTTTGGTTACCGAGGAAAGGAAAGAAAGTTCTAAGAAAATGAATATAATGCAACTCAAGTGATATATAGGAGAATAGGCAAGAATCCCCAATCTATTCAAGTCTAACAAGCTATATACTCCAAAGATCACAAGAGATAGAGAGTGTTTGAGAGAAGAGAAAAGGAAAAAAAAAGAAAGAAAATGCTCAAAGATAGAGATTTACCTCTTTGCCAAAGCTCCAAGCAAGTGAGAATCAAGTCCAAACAGTAGATGAGTCTTCTCAAGCTTCCCTCAAGTCTCCAATGGTGCTGAAAATCCTCCAAGTTTAGCTATGGATGAAAAGAGATGGGAGTTGAGTATCTATTTGGCATAAATTGAGTTGTGTGTGTGTGTGTGTGTGTGTGTGTGTGTGAGTGAGAGAGAGGAAAGACCCTTTTTCTCACACAAATGTGTGTATATATAGGCCAAGGGGTCCTCTGGAATATGCCATTTCGCATGGATATCCGGAGTATATGCGAATGGAATCTTCTAAGATGTTTGAGGGACCATCTTCTAGAAACTATTCTGTGCTGCATGACTTTTGCGGCCACATATAATTCCTACGGGTGCAGGGAACAAAAAAGCTATGGCTAGGACAAAAACCTGTGACTCAACTATTTCGAGAGTATTCTTCATCCTTTCATTTATTTCAACTTTGTCCTCCCTTGTTTTCTAGAAGAAACATGTTTTTGATTTTTTGAAAGGAGCCTTGAAAACAATTTCGAAAATCATTTTTAAAGGTTTGAAAACATTTTGGCTAAAATAGGTTTAGGGTTGGGGAGTCTCTCTCCATTCAAAAGTTGTTCCAAGTGGATCAAAAACATTCATCTTTGTTTCATCATCGCGAAGCTTTGAAAGGCATCCGTCTTAAGACTGGTCAAAAATGAAATGTCTACACTCTTAAAATCATATTAGCATTATTGATTATGGTGGGTCCATAGTGGTTACAGTCAAGGGCAGAGGAGGATAGAAGAATAAGTGATGACTCGTGAGGTAGGGAGATTGAGTTAGTTTTAAGTGAGTTATGGACATGTGGCAGTACAAGAATGATAAAGTTTTTTTTAATGTACACGTGATGGCTTAAGAATACCGAGATAGAAAATTGGTACAAAGTGTTGGGCAAAGGATCCCAAGTCACTAATTTAACCCTAATAAAAGACAGACAGGATAGAGCAATTGATTCTATTCTTTCGATGTCATTGGAAATTAAAGTGTCTTGCACTAGCTAAATGATTTGTAATTTTTCTATTCTAGCTAACTAATTTAATCCTCTTTTCTTTCCAATCGATATAGAATAATTATAAATATAAAAAATATTGCATCAAATAAATCAGCTATAACTAGAAAGCCAATAATCACCAAGCCTAACAACAACTAATAGCTACATGCAAATAAATCATTCTTTTTTAGTATCAAATTTGAGTTAAGAAGTACTTTAAAAAAGATGAAAAAATTTAAAAAAATGTTATGAAATCAATGAAAGTGTTATGAAATTTGTTTTGTGTTAAGCTCAATTTTTTTAAAATCTTTTTTCTTATTCGATAAGGGTATTTGTTAGCAAGATCCTAAATATATTTACGATTTTCATGCGTTTATGGTTTAATCTTTATAATTGTTACCTTTTTGAGGGTGTGTACCATTACATGGCCCTTGTTAATTTGGTATTACAGTTAGTACCAAATTAATAAACAACATAGAAATTTTTAAGAAATTAGAAATAATCAGAGATGATTTAGAAGAAAATATAAATTCACACCTTCAAAACAGTTCTCAAAAATTGAAATTTCAAATTGTGAAACTTCATACTTTCAAGCTAGAAAATTACAAACTTTCACTTTTATTCTTGTCACATAATTCCATATTTCAATAGAGATATTTGAAATTATACATAAAAATGATAAATATACACCTTCTAAGTTCAAAAACTATAAACTTTCGGTCTTTTAAAAATAGTTTTGAAACTGTTAAATTTTAATAGTTTTCAAAGTTTTCAATTTAAAACTATGAAACTGAGGTTTTACACTTTTGAAACTGTGATAATTTATCATTTTTGGATTAAACAAAGTGTAAAATTTAACTCTCTTTGACATGATTTCGTGAATCCCTGTTGTGAAAATTTTCACATTTTAAAACAATTTTGAAAGTGTAAAATTTCAAAAAGCATGAACTTTTACAGTATCGGACCCAAACTCTCTCTCTCTCTCTCTCATTTTAAATATTTTCATATTCAAAATTTTATTTGATAGATCTCATCAAGTGGGTCTCAAAAATACAAATTTTATCTAAAACAGATGTGTACAATGAAAGTGATATAATTTTAAAGTTTGAAACATAAAAAATAAAATAATCATCATGAATAAGTGTAAAAATGCACCCAAAAAAATTGTCAAAAATTTGAAAAAAATGACTTAAACTTTCAAACAATGTATAGAATGGGACCTTGTGGGTTGACAAAAAAGTGATGGGATCTAATTGGCAATTAGTGCACGTGCGGTAGGATTCTTCACTAATTTTTTTTAATAAAAAACTATACCAACCATTCATCCTGAGTACAAACTTAGGTGAGTGCATTTTTCATTTTACGAGCATTTTTTATTATTTCAAAAAGTAGAAAAATAAATAAATTATATATATGTACTCTAATATAGGGTAAATTACACAAAATTGTGAATGTTAAAATTGCTTTTTTGCTGCTTTAGTTATTAACCAATGTCATATTGAGGCCTATGATTATGTTAGGTCCACTCGCAAGTGTGAGTAGTTGGTGCTTTGTAAGCCTATAAATGTGTTGGTGCTTTGTAATGGCCTACGCGTACGGCCCTGAGATTTAGGGGGTTTAAGGTGAATTTTGAAAATAAGGATTCCTCTTATATTGAAAAAAAAAAAATAGTTCAGAGATAAAACGATAAGTTACAATTTTTTTATTTGTTTGTAGTTATAAAAAAATTTACTTACACGTATAATCATTAAAATTATAATCAAAACAATTTAATGAAATAAAATTAGGAAAAAATTATTTAATTAAAACTGATAAAGACCTAGGTAAAAAAATTAGGGCAAAATTATTTATTCCACTAAAATCTAATAGATAAAGAAGGTAAAAAAAAAAGAAAAAGAAAAATTAGGGCCCATATATTGTATGTATTGTTTTTCTTGAGTCCAAACACTTTTTTTTTTAATATATATTTTCATTTTAATAAATATGGACCAAACTACACTTATAAATAAATATGGGCTAAACCATACATGGACCTAATAAAAATATTTTGGAGCCCTTTAAATTGATCCTAAAATAAAAAAAAAAAAAAACCATTGGGTCTATAACATTTTACTAAATTTGGAGGCCCTATTTTTGGGCCAAAAATTTGGAGCCTTAGTCCAAGGCCGGCCCTGTGAATACGGTGGGCTTAAATGTGTTACAAGTGTTAAGAGTATGGAATAGAGATAAGCTATTTTAGTGCTTTGGTTATTAATCTTTTGAAGGTTCACTGGGCAAATTCATCGGAGAGTTTGGATGTGCTACAAATAATTTTTTTATGTCTAATGCGTACTTGCACCACCGTAGAGCATATTTAGGTATTAAGAGGATACCGATAATTAGTTTTACTAGTAATGTTCAATTTAGAGGTGTCATAAGCATGGGTAATTTTTGTTTTGTTTTTTTTTTTTTTTTGATTATTGAGATTTGTGTATTACCTTGGATTTTTTACACCTAGATTTTACTGTTTTTGATGCGAGAAATGGTAATAGAGTGAATACTAAAAAAAAAAAAGACGAATTTGATAAAGAAATGACTTTATCCCTTACTATATTATTGATTCTCCAAAACCGATTGATTTTCCCTAAAGCATACATGTCAATTTATGCTAGAGAAAATCTAAAGTAAAAAAGGAAAATCAAATCCTAGGGTAATTACTTGCTAATCAAGCCAAAATAAAACAAATTACCAAAAATGAAAATATTTGAGTTAGGCTCAAATTGGGATACTGTAATGAAAAAGAAACATACTAGAAAAACTTCCGCAAAATTGGATTCATCTAAATCAAGTTAAATAAAATATTTTCAAAAATGACAAAATCGCAAAATTGATGGCCTAAATGTTGGAATTCACTCAAAATCCATCATAGGCCATGACAAAGTGATAGATTCTGATCATTATGATATTTTTCATGCCTCGACTAAATTTCACGCCATTTAGAGCACGTGATGTCTTGCGTCTACTAGTCTTTTGGCCATTACCTTACTGCCCATAAGTTTTAGAAACTCTATGACCAAATACTATGCATCAGTTTTGAATTTGTCAAATTGTTAGTAGATTAACGCTGTGTTTGGTTGGAGGATTTAATGAGAGATTTGGAAAAGGAAAGGGAAAAGTTAGGTGAAATGTAAATAAAAAATATCTACATTTCACCTAGTTTCACACACTTTTTCCCTTTCTCTTTCCAAATCCCTCCCCAAATCCTCCAACCAAACACAGCATAAAGAAGTTGCTCCCCCCCCAATTTCACTATTTTGGATCTAACAAAAAACTTTCATTAATATTGCTAATTTGTTTAAATTTAACTTTTATGATTATAAACTTCATATTGAATTCTTGAGTTATTCACACCCTTAAATTGGATTATACAATTGATTTTCTTAATGGTCATGTGTTTATTTAGGGCTCATCTATTTGTGTTTTTGATTCCTATATGAGAGTAATGCTTTTTATCCAATTGCATTATAAAAACATTTTATTGTATTTGGTGTTATGTTTTTTTCATTGCATTTGGAGCTCTGTTTTTTTATGTTTTTTATTCATGTTGTTGACCCACGTAAAAATAAATAAATTGCACTCCGTTAGGTTTGCCCACCGTTAGAAAAAACAGCGCCGTTTTTTCAAAAACGATACCGTTTCTATTGGTTCACGACAGCTGCAGTACGTGGACTCATTTCAACCTATTAGATCAACTCCTCTTCACATGTCTTCATCTTATGCAAAGTGTAGGGAACTGAGGGATCAATTGCTGGAGAGGATCTATTTAGAAAGCATGGATATGGATATGATACGGATACGGATACGGATATGATAATACAATAAAAAAATTTAAAAAATAAGATATAGGTATGATTAGGATATGTTTGTAGAAAAATATATATATTTTTAATTAATAATAGCAAGTTACATATAAGTTAAAGAATGTTAAGGAACTACATTGTAATTTTATAATATAAATATTAACTTTTAAAAATTAGATATTATAAATTCACTAGGTTCTTTTTATCAAAGAACTAAACAAAATATTAGAAAATATTTTTGTATTTGTCCTTACAATTATATTATATTTTAATGGTATGCGATAAATGTTACACTTTTTAATTTTGTAAAAGAAGTAATGCGTAACTTGGAGTATCTGATACTTCAAAATTAAGTATTCGATACTTCAAAAATAATGAAAAATTAATTAAAATGTATCCAATACTTTGAATAAGTGTCTAATACATATCAGCGAGTATTCAAAGAATATTAATATTCGATACAGATACGTTACCATTTTTAAAGTATCTGTACTTCATAAGGATCCATACCCCAAAAAGAGAGTGGGAGAAAAAGAAAAGGGGGAGATTATTTGGTTTGGCTGAGAAATATATTGATCTGCATGTAACCCGAATACAACATTATATAAGTAATTTACTCTCATCCGTTAAATTAAAACTTAAATCTCTCTATATAATATATATCTAATGAAGTGTAATCCCAAATTAATGATAAATCGACTATCGGTTGTGATTTGATAAATTGTTTCCCTCTCTCAAAAACTTGAAGAACTCTTCAATCAAGCAAAAGCCATAATTTTTTTTTTATTCTTCTTAGTATACAAGTTACAACTTGCAATGTTGAATTAACATAATTGACAATTATAATATATTTTGTTAGTTTATTAATATTTTTTTTGTTACAATTTTTATTCACTTTGTTTGATTCGTTAATTTATTAATATTTTTTGTGTTATAGTTATTAGTTTGGTATTGGATGAAAACTTATTTTGCTTTTAAAATTATATTGGATATTTAAATATTAATGAGTGACAATAATTTAGATTGGATATGTAATGGATTAGTGATGAATATTTTTAATTATTTTCATAGATATTATCATTGTATGTCAATGTTTAAACAAGTTATTCTGATGCATATGATGAGAAACGAATTATTATTATTAATTTTTTGAATAGACAGTTCAATTTGCTTATAATCTGAAACATAAACTTTTACTAATCGTATTAAACATGTCGTGTTAGGGTTAACACGATTATAAGTAGGTCAGGTCATGAGTGTCAAGATAATTGACACATTTAATTAAATAAGTCGTGTTAGTGTTGGATTATTTTAAATACGAACCTAATATGACACGACACCAAAACGACACTGCATGGCACGATTCCCACCCTAACACTATCTAATGATTTCTTTTAAGTTTCAAGGTTGTTTTGTTGCATGCAATGTTTTTGTTTTCTATTAAAAAAATTAAAAGCTGAAAGAACAAAAATTCGTTTGGTTAAGGTAGTGTTGGTATCATTGTCAATACAAAAAAATAAATTTAAAAAAAAAGTTTTGTTTTGAAAAAAATAATAAAAAATAATGTCTAATACATATTTTTTTTTAAAAAGAAATAATAAAAAAACATATTTAATGAGTTATTGAATGCTGGGCGTTGTAGGAAGGGAGGAGAGGGGATGCCAACAATTTTTTTTCGAAACGTCTTTTTTCTTTCCACAAATTTTAAAAATTATTTCAATTTTTAGAAACAAAAACGAACACAAAATGTACTTTATTTCTCAAAACAGAAAATGAAAACACAACTAGACAAGAATGTTTTCATTGCCAAAAACAATAGCAACAATATATGGGCAATTTTTGGGCTTTATTTGTGATTTTCTTTTGGTCCCCCAATTATTGCAGGGTTTGTTCCCCCCCTCTTTTCAAGAGGGGGGAGTGTTAGATTTATTGTATTACTTGGGGTATGCTCCTCGTAAATGTGTACATTTTTTATCTTTAATTTATGACTTATCCACCCAAAAAAAAAAAAAACAATATTCAAAAAAATGGTTTTTGTTTTGGTTGGCGCCTCACTAACTTTTGATGCAGTGCTAGTAGATGATTGAGCTTATTTTTTGATGTCAATCTAATTGGAATTGATTAGTTTTGTTTTGATACATTGTAGATTCTCTTTCTTTTATTGATGCTCATGTCAGTATTTTATGTACATTAGTTTTCATAATTAATGTTTCTCTTTTTCACCGATAAAATAATTAAAATAAGGGAAAATTATATGTCAGTGAAATAGACAAAAAAAAAAAAAAATTACATAGAGATGAAGAGATGCAACTCACACTTGCACTCCCCATGTTTTATTAAAAAAAATTGGTATTCTACCCTACATTGTTATTTCCCCTAAAAAAATTAGTCTTACCTGTACTTTTTGGAAAAATACTGAATTTTTGTAAATTGAACTCATGCCACAACACTAGAACAAAGATGGTGCTTGTCATCACACCAGATCACCACCTATTAAAACTATCTACACCTAATTTAGTCTCTATTAATTAATAGGGTTCATGAGACGTAGCTAGAAAAACTAATACAAACTCACCTTTACTCATTATATAAAAGGGTCATGTGTTATATGTAAGTAATGTCATTACTGAGGTTGATCATTATAAATATCATAATTGGATTTTTTAACTTATGATTAAGAAAAAATGAGTCATAACTAAAGACTACATAAGGTACGTATAACCAAAAACTTTTAGATCATAATCACCGCAATGAATTATAATTAACACCATAACAGATCATAATAAAAATCCATAAAACAATAATAACAATAACAAACACACATTGAAGGTGATCCCATATAACAATAATGTGTTGTATATGATGCATAAATTAATACACACACAACTGTGTCCATACAAAAATTATGGCCATTATCATGCAATTTTAGTAGCTCATGCTGACAGACATTCAATTAGCTTTGCATTATGAATAGAATAAGCAATTAGTGGACTACATTTATTTATACAGTGTTTGAATTATGAATTTGGATAGAAATTTGGAAAGAAAAAAGAGAAATAAGAAGAAAAAAAAACTTATATTTCATTTATATTTGTCTCACATTAAATCCCTATCAAAATTTATAATCCAAATTCAGTCTTTACACTATTGAAAAGAAGAAACTAGAAATTTAAGCGTACCTTTTTTTTTTTGTAAACAATTATACGAGAGAAAGAGAAATGGTTGCTGCAGGGATCACAATGGAGATAGAGATGGAGAGGGAAAGAGAAATGGTTGCTGTGGGGATCACAATAGAGATGGAGATGGAGATGGAGATGGAGACCTGAACATTCTATATTTGAGAAATGGAAAGCAATTCTTTTCTTGGTTTGATCATTGATGTACGTGGCACAAATGTTTGATGCTTTGCTTCCATGGATTAAAGATGACAAAGGATATATACTGGCTCCTTTTTCTCTTTTGCTTTTTCCTATAGATTTTCTTGCCTTGAGAAAAATGATATTCTTTCCTTGATAAGTCAATAAATCTTCACCATCAATTCAACCACAAGTTTAGGTTATTAAAATAAAGAAATAATTTATTTATTTATATTTTTGATATATCCTTCACATATAATCAAGCTTTTTTTTAATAAGCGGATTAAATACGTTCAAATTTTTTAGTTATTTAGTAAACAGCAAGATTCGAATATAAGATTTATTCTCTTATCTAATAATAATAATTAATTATATTAAATAGTTAAAAAGAAGAATAGTTTTATTAATTTTTTTGTTAATAACTCGGTATCCGGTCTACTAGACCAACTAATTCGGGGGACCAACTTCACCGTCCACTAGTGGAGCCCCAATTAAAGTGAGTTCAGATTTGCTAAAGTTGTAAATCTCAATTTCATAGGTAAAGTTGTCATATTATAGGACTAATTTGTACTCATGTAAATTATCTGAATCGTTTGTCTCATATGACAAGCTAAGAAAAATATGCATGTCAAAAATTAGGCCTTGTTTGGCATGATCTAAAAAAGACAAAAAGTTAAAAAGTCACTATCTTATTTAAGTCACATCATCTTATTTAACTCACATCACCTCTCTAACACATCACTTCAAACCCAACCCATATTTCATAAAAAGTCAAAAAATACACTTATTTAGATTATCCTAAACCACCCTTAAATCAGACAGAACTAATCACATGATTAAATCATATATATATATATAATATATATTATAATAAATAAATGATCTATTCTTAAAAATATATAGACTGTATAAATAAAAATAATCTAATAGTATGACAATCATTTACGATAAGCACCTCGTCTTCCCTAAGTATCCATTGGATGAGACCACAAAAAATAATCACTAAAGCCCAATTCTCAATTAATTACTCTGTCCAAAGATGAATTCTTCCCACTTTTTTTTCTTCCTGGTGGAACGAGGCACATGACACAAAAGGATTAGTAATTTAGTCATATAAAACATATATAATATAGTTGCCAAACATTCAGGACATGAAGGATGTATTAGGGGAGTGAACAAAGTAGTTTTGCTAGCTCCATCAAACTAAGTTTCAAATTGATTGGAATAGGAGAGTCAGAGTTGACAAACAAAATACAGAGTTTCTTTTATAGATCATGAGTGCAGCAAAGCAATATTGTACAATACAATCAAGTAAATCACAATGTACAATTTGGATGACTAGTTCATGTTAGAAAAATGTTATGCACTAACATTACCACAGTCTACTAGTTTAGTCAACAAAATTTAAAACCAATTAATTTGGCAAATTTATTTTCATAAATCTTTATAAATAACATTAAAGATCCAAATACTAATTTTCAACAGCCACATGCTATCAATTACACAAAGTAATGGTAAATTGCATATGCAACAATTCCATGCAACAATTCACCATGTTTTCTTAATATTTTTAATATAGTCAGATAATAGGAAAAAGAAAATTTAAACCAAAGATTAAGGTTTTTTTTTTTTATTAAACACAAGCAAACAACAGAAAATAATATTAAGCCACAGGTAAGCCATTAATCTAAATAATACCATGTACTGAAAACCTCAAGGTACAAATTTTGAATATGAATTTTAATTTGACAAATAATGAGTTTTATTTTAATCTTTAAAATAAGCTCAACACATTTTATAAAACTATTACTTTCAATAGATACTGTTTTTGACAAGACTAAACCCATTAAGATCTCAACATATATACAAGAGAGGAAGAAAGATAAACATAGATAATGAATCAACTTATTCTAAGCTCAAGTCATACATATTCATAACAATAGCAATTTTAAACTTATTATCCTTAAGCTCTCTAATCACGGTGGGAATTCAGCTGGTTTTTTCACGATACTCTTTTTTTTTTTCTCAAAAAAACTGAAAAATCTTAAACAAAATTTCTTTTTAAAACACAACGGCTTTGGATTGTTAGAAAAATGTCATGCACTAATATAATTTAATTACTAAAATGATTAAGAGATGCTGTGAGCCATTCCTTTACTTGGGAAGGAATGGCTACCAAGAATTTCAATAAATGAACTATGGCATTATAACCATCCATTGAGTATACAACGTTGGTTCCCGCAAACTGAATTTCTACAGATGGCCAAGTCGTACAAAGTAAAATCAGTGGCATATCCCGCAAACTGAATTTCTATGGATTTCTTGAAAATCTTATATCTTTAGTCCCCTACAAACAAAATTTGGGGCCAAGTCATATAAAGTAAAATTAGTAGCATATCCAAAGTATAGCAGATGAATAGAATTATCAAAAAAAAATTGATACAAGTGAAAACAGTACTAATTTCGGTGTAGAAATGGGCTTTCTTGAAGATTATGTCGGATATATCTGCACTGGTGAGGACAGCCATTTATCTCATATGCACTGAATTTCCAACAGCAGATTGGTACCCCAAAAAAAAACGATAACAAAGTTTGTAATCAAAACAAATCATAGCTTACGGGAAAAATTACAAAAAAACTTCCACATAATGTTAAATACAGTGCCTAAATGACAAACACTTATGCCTTGCATCTCTCATTAGCAAACCATTGTCATTAACTGATGACAAGCAGATAAAATTAGGGCACGACTCACAAGAGAAGACTTTTTTTTCTTTTTTTTTTATCAAACACAAGAAAAGACTCTGATTCAGACTCTATTGGCTTCATGCTCGTGAAATTTTGGACTCATCAGTGAGCTAGAAGGTCCATGGACTTGATTAAATCTAGGGCTCTGACCCAACTTTAGTATTTCTCAAGTCCACAATTCAGTGCAATAAATACATGGGGAGAACTTTGCCCAATGTATGGTTTAGATTTGAGGGAAAGATTGTCGGTACATGATAAAGATGAAAAGTCTCATATCAGGAAGGGAAAATAAAAAGGAAGAGTTTTAATATTACGTTGGATGGACTCACCCCTTAAACAAGTTTAAGCTTTTAGGTTGGTATCTGTTTCAAACAATACATGTTGGGAGTCTAAGTTTTTCACAAGTGGACTCCTTGGATTCCTGAACATAAACTCGCTACGGATGAATCACAAGCTAAATTTAAGCAACAATTCATTGTTGTACAATGAATTATTACTAGTCAATCACATGTCAATAAATAGCAAATTGCAAAATATTGTTTACCAAACACAAAGAAGCGTGAAAACAAACATACAATACTGTTAATTGAGATAAAAGAATTTTGGATACAAGCTCCATTACAAAGCAGAGAAAGTAAAATTACACACATTGGGTACTTTTTTCCCCTTTATTTACTCTTCAAATCTGTAGCACGCAGTAGGCGAGCATACCTTTAATTAGAGTAGTAGTTTTGATTGACCAAAGCAAGACAATTATTTGGAAACACAAATCATAGGATGCATATGTCCTTACACAATGGCTTCCTAAGTAAGGTGGACATCACATACCATAGGAAGTAGCTCAGCCTTCTTTACATTTGACAACTGCAAAGAGAAAATGAAAACTCAATAATAAACTAGCTAAATCTATCAATTAAGGGTAGAGCTATCAATATTTTGCTACAAATTCTGTTGATTGTTTGCTTCTTTTTTTTATTTGTATTTCTGGGAAAAAAATAAAAATTTCAAAAACACCCATTGCCTACATATTGCTTTCATTTTTGCACAACAAACAGTTTTTGAAATTTTGGAAATAACTTTTTTGTATCTCCTAAAAAGTGGGATAGGTTTTAGAAAAAATTTCTGAAAAAAGTATTTAAAAAAAAAAATTCACAAAACAAGTCTGTATTTCTGTAATAGCAAATTCTTTTCAAATGAGAATTGTATGATTTTTGGGTATAGCTTGAGGTAAACCATGAATTATCCACTTATGAGGAATAAATTGTATGATTTTTGGGTATAGCTTGAGGTAAACCATGAATTATCCACTTATGAGAGTTGTTCCTCATAAATTCATAATTTGGTTTGCAATCTAATTAAGATTCAGCATGGATTTCATCTTCCAGAGTGCTGGTCCATATATCCTGGAAAAAAAAAAGAAAAGAAAAAAAGAAAAAAAAAGGAAAACATTACAATAAACATTGATAATGACAAAAAATAAAAAAAATAAAAATGGAGAAACATAATAGTATTGTCTATGAGGATGGAAAATAAGATATTTAAACAACCTATGAATGATTTCGTAAGCTGACAAATCTATCAAGTGTATGTTGAATGGCCCTCAAAGAAAATATGTAGATTGAAAAGCAAATTAATTTTATTTATCCCTTATGTATTAAAATTTATATTGAAAACTCACAACATTTTTAGATTACTTATCGATTGAATAAAGATCTTACACAATGCACGAGGACCACAGATTACTCTAAGAGAGATAGCAAGTAGGCATTCTTTCCCTCTTCCACTTTTTGGTGAATAACACTTTCTATCATCACTCCAAGTTATGGCCTCTATCACTTTTTGATTGATTGTATATAACTTTTTTTTTTTAGTCTTAAGAAAAATAAAATATTTAATATAAATATACATGTAGTGTAGCCGTGGACTTAATGACAACTTATTATTATTATTAGGCCATTAAGGTCTTACTTTTGGAATTCGGCAAATTAAAGCCCACAAAAAAAAAAAAAAAAAGACCTCCCTAATAAAAACAAAAAATTAGTGAAATATCCTTTCCAACTTTTGGTAGTAAGAGAGATCCAATATGTTTTTTCTTATTAGTTAAGGTTTCTCAATAATATTATTAGAGAAATTTCTCTTTGAAGAGTTTGAAATTTCTCTACACTTAAATTTCTCTATGAAAATGTTGAGAAACCCTTAAAAACATTAAAAAGGCATAAAAACAAAAGACAAAAAAAAATTCATTGTTCGCATTTTCGTTTTTCTTTTTTATTTAAGGAAAGGCATGTCTTCCATCTTTATCCAGAGGCCTCAAAAACAATTATTGTCCAAAGGTTATTATTACACTATAATTTGATAAAAATCTCTCAAATAAAAATAAAATTATTTAAATGGTTATAAATTCTATGCATGGTAGGGAGCACTACCATGTGAGTAGTTGATAGAATGTTAAATAATTTATGAAAAATGCTTCCTACCCCCACTGGGGGTCGACCCCCAGTGAGGTGTCACTCCGGGATTAGATAAAAAAAAAATAGTTTTCTTTTTTTTTTTTTTTTGGGTTTCAGCCAGTGGGGACGCGCCACCTCACTGGGGTTGCGACCCCCACTGGGGGTATGCAGCAAAATTGATAATTTATTATCTGTTGTACAAAAGCCTTTGATAATAGGCATAAATGAATATTTACTGTCTAAAAGGCCAATAAAAGGTAAAATTTCTTTATCCATCAACTTAACACTTCAAAATAAAAATAAAACTCCATCCACAAAAAAGAACGCTATTTGGGATGTGCTATATAAGTACATATTTTGATTTTTTGACTAAAAAAGTAGAGAAAAAATATATGTATGTTTGGGATAACTTTTTGACTTTTTACGAAAATATGTGTAATAAAATATTGTAGTAAAATCAAAATGACCATTACACCCTTTTGACTTTTTGACTTTTAATTTTTTGACTTTTTAGATAGTTGAATTCAATAATTTTGCCCTAGTGGCTTCCCCCACAAGCTACCTTTGAAAAGTATAGGATTTTTAGCTTTTTTAGTAATTTTTTGACTTTTTGGCTTTTTAAGTTTATCCCAAACAAATTGTTTTAACTACAATAATAAAAGAAAACAGTGAATTTTACATTAAAAAGTGTAATATAAAAAATTCAAAAATATTATTTGAATGTAATAAAGGGCCTCTTTATGCACAAAATTCATGCACATAAATATACCTAGAAAATAATATGTGGTTAAGATTCAACTCCTATGTAGTGGAGTTTACATTTTGAATGAATTTGGACCGTATATTAAAATTTTTGAGCATTTTTAAGTGTATAAATTTAGTGTGTAGTATTTCTCTAAATCTAATTCGAAAATACTATAGATCTGCAAATATGTACAAACTAAATTATCAACTACTCACAATGAGGAGTTGATAATTTGATTTATAATTTATTCAAAAATGCTATGTATAATGAATTTTCATCTTGAAACTTAATTTGAAATTGAAGCGTATGGTGTAAATTTAAAATTAATCGGATGTGGAACATACAAACACAACGAATATATAGTCCATTCGTTTACTATTTTATTGTGCTATCGACAAGGACTCAATTTAATTTAATTTAATAATAAATAAATAAAAAAAATTCGCTCATAATGTATGTAATTAATTACCTGATATATATATATATATATATATATATGTTAAATGTGTAAAATAGAAGTGCCTTTGCTCATAGTGTATGTAAGCCGTTCAAGTTGATGAATAGCAGCTATGGAAGGTTGGAAGACATATTTCAGTTGGGGGAACTATGGTGGGTGCAAGTGTCACTTACAACGCTTCCTGTATTGGTAATTTTTCCCCCCAACTTCTACCTACATTTAGTTCTCCCATTTCAGTTTGCCACATGAAACGAACAAAATCAAATACGTTTTTCCAATTTCTCGCATTCGAATACCGTAAGTTTCTCTAAATGTTGTAGCCTTTGAACCAAATTGAATGGAAGAAAAACAGTTGATAGTTCAAGACATTCGTTAACTTCCAATCTACTGAGCTTTGAGAAGCATGCCCGGCTGAAAGTAGCAAGTGCACCTGCACATATCCCTTCGAAAGTATCCAATTTTCAGAGTGCTGATTATTCCAGGTTAAAGAGCAATTGCAGATCAGGTGGTTGTGACCGTGGTGAAATCCCCCATTCCTCTGTGTTGATCAAGTATTCGAATTGTGAACATTTACGAATACTCACATACTTCAAGACATTTAGTTTAGACCATCTACATCGGACAAAGTTAATTGTTTCTCAGATCACTCTTCAGAAGCAGTCTGTGCTTCCTGAATATAAGAGAAATATGTAAAATCATTTTTAAGCAAACTTAACTGTGAATTCATTGTTCACCAGTACTGAATTGGTCCAAAATGTTTGTTTGATGGTTCTCAAAAGTCAACTCAACAAGCCTTTATATTTCACTTCCATGTCAAAACAGGGTTCATGTATTTGGGCTAATATTCTGGACAAAGGCAATAAATAATGTTCTTTAGCTTCTTCTTTTTTAAGACTTCCATAAACTTATTGATCGACACTTTCAATGGTTGTTCGAAATGATTTTCTAAGTTCATTAGTTGCCTCTTTCCATTCTATGAGAAAGTTGTTGTCTCTCATTGCCCTTCCAACTATGACAATCGATAAGGGCAAACCTTGACATTTGCTGTGAAACTACATCACCTAGGCATTCAATGTGGGGGAGTCAACAACATCGCCAGCATTCCTCCTAAACAAGTCTCAATATTCTTTTTCAGACAAAACTTGAGGTCAGTCTATTCCTTCTCAACAAGCTCACTTAAATCTTTTTTGTGGTCAGGTCTATTGTGTTCTACATAAAGATTTTTTTGTGGATTCAGTACAAGTCTTTTTGTTTCTCACAATAATTTGACATATCTGCATCTAGAACTTCAGGAAATGACCATCTTATGATCTGCTAAAGCATTACATCTAGCAACCCTTACTTGGGAAGGAATGGCTACTTAGACTTTCAAAACTCAGAAAATACTCGACTAAATGAACTACCATACATTGAAGATATAACTTTTGTTCCCACAAACTGAATTTCTATGGAATTCTTGAATATTTTATATCTTTAGTCCACTTCAAATGAAATGTGGCACCAAGTCATACAAATAAAATCAGTGGCATATCCAAAGTGTAGTGGAAGAATAGAAATTACACCCAAAAAAAAAAATATATATATATATTAAAATTTCATTGAGCTGTGATTGATACAAGTTGAAATGTACAAGTAATTTTGGTGTAAAACTGGCTTTTGTGATGATTATGTGGGATACATTTGCACTTATGAGGCATTGGACAGCCATTTATCTCATAAGCACTAAATTACCAGCAGCAGATTGGTTCAAATAACAAAAGTAAAAAATAAAAAAAAAGTAGATCGACAAGAAGGTATATAATCAAAACATATCATAGCTTAAGAGAAAAATTACAAAAGGCTTCAACAAATTATGTTAAATGCAGTGCCACATATTACCTACATCTCTCATCAGCAAACCATTGTCATTAGCTGACAACAAGTAGCTAAAATTGGGGCATAACTCACAGGAAAAAACTCTGATTCAAACTCTCTGGCTTCAAGCTCATGTATATACTCCAAGCACAAAACCATTGTTGTATGAGGGATGATTGCTAGATGGTCCATGATTCCTCACTAGTGAGCGGAAAGGATTCCCTGTGTCACAGGTTGAGTGATATGCAGTCCAACACTATGAAGGACTTGTTTAGCCCTTATTTGTTGCCTTTGTAGTTGCAAGCATGCTTACCTTGTCATTTTCTTCTATTTTGCTTGACGACGTCAATATTATGAATAGACGCTGTCAATATTTGTCAGACAAACTATAAATGAGTTGTTTAGACATTTCTATAGTGACTAAGACCTTCCTTCCAAATAGGGCTTGCAATGTTTTCCTATGTTGTCCTTACTTCATGATGTCAAGATGAATAAATGTTGTAGTCAATATTTGTTGGATTTAAACATATAAAGCATAAACTATAACACTGTTTTGAATCATGGATTTGGATAGAGAATTGGAATGGGAAAGAGAAATAGAGAAAACATTTAGCTTATATTTTATTCACTTTTTACTCACTTTTTATGTTTTCCTTTCCAAATTCCTACTCAAATCCATGATCCAAACACAGCTTAAAGGAGTAGCCTGGACATTTCCATAGTAACTAAGGCACTTTTGTCACGCCCCATATTTTATTACTCGGATAACATTACCAATATTCATTAATTAAGTCCATTTACAAATAACATTTCATCCTTGGATGAAATGATGAATATTTAAATATACATATTCCCTTTCGTTATACAACAATGATATTTACATACCAATAAAAGAAATGCTTTAAGGCTTACAATAAAAGAGAGGACACTATTTTTTACAAAAAAACACTCAGCCAAACAAACAAATAAAGTAGTACAATCCATCACTTTATTACACTTATGAAATGGCAAGACCAATTGTTTGATCTTAAAATCCGAAAAGCATTCCCTGTACACATGTACAGGCAGGGGGTGAGCAACTACTAGCTCATCAAACAATCTCATATTAAAACATTAGAAGATATGCAGGTATCAAACTACTCATACAAATACGTGAAATCATATCATGTCAAAACCATATGATTTTATTACATAATCTCTTAAATCCAATTTGTAACGCCCTCAAAATAATACATAAATCCCATCATTTCAGACATGCAATGGTATAAAGAAATCAACACCTTTTCATTCATCAGAGTAATTCTTACAACAGTATTACATGTTAACAACAAAAGCAAGTGCCCTTTAGGCTTACAGCTTTCCAAGTTAACACTTGGTTACACAAAAGAAGAGTACTAACTCTATACGAAATAAGCCCGTGGCTTGGTGTACATGTAATACAACAAAATAATCAAAAAGAGTCTTCAACTCCCATATCCTTCCAAGCTAAGTCCTTGGAGGTGGCATGCTACCTGTACCTGAAAATAATGTCCCATATAGGGTGAGTCAACGCCCAGTAGAGATATGCTAAACACAATATGAACAGTAACTAAGACATTAGCAATTGGTAAATGTTTAATTTTCATAAATCAATTCATAACCCATTTCCATTACATGACCACTATGTTCATCTTTCATTTCATTTTCCATTTCTCATCATTTTTCCCAATTTACATCAATGGCTCAGAACCTGGCCAACCACTTATATGAGGCAATGACTCATATTCAATGCTTCCCGTTTTACAATAGATAAACATACTAGTTGTATCAACCTCTCATCAGATAAGCATACAAGTTGTATCCACATTTCAACAGATGGGCATATTAGCTACATCAACACTTCCAAAGATAAGCATATGAGCTGTATCAACACTTCCATAGATAAGCATATGAGCCATATCAATACTTTAACTGACAAGCATATTAGCTGTATCAGTGGAGTCCATCCCCTATCTCCTCCCAAACAACATCCGGTTTAGAGGTCCATTCCCTATCTTCCCCTAAACCGTGGAGTACATCCCCTATCTCCTCCCACACACACACACATATATACACAAAGGTCATATACGTAATCAATCAATCAATACATAATGTTAATGTATTCTATCAGCCGTTATACTCTATGACATATCCAATTGATTAGTTTTAGTTTGCCTAATTATCATGCATTGTCTACAACAATCAAAACTACCCTCCACCGGTAGCCCAAGCAATTATTTCTAAACAGATAATAAAAGCTCCAACAGATAAAATATCAATGTTTTCAAAAGTGAGCGATTAATAAATCCAACTCCACAATTTTACAATATAATGAGTCAATTTCATTATTTCTAGCTCAATTCCATATAACCACAATTATCCCAAATTAATTATACCAATTAATTTATACAACAAATTAGGGTTTTCTACCACATTTCCAAATATTGACCCAATGGTCTATATATCAACAACCAACAACAATATCATTATCTTGAAATCTAAAATACACATTTTTAGAATCAAAATAACAAACCCCTTTTCATCATTTTCAAACCCCAACTCCCAAACTCAACCATTTAACAAAATGCCCAAAAATCTATGTCAAAACCCATAGTAGTGAGTAAGAATCCCTATCTCAAATTCGGAGCCCAAGGGAAGAAGATGATGAAAATGAAAATGCTCCAAATCCTGAAATTTTCAGATTAGAAGATAGCCCTCGACGATCCACACAACTTTTACAAAGGCCCAAGGTGAGGAAATCACTCCAGCTAGATCAATCATAAGAGAGAAGTTAGGTTCTAGAGTGAGGTGTTCAACAATGGAGTTTTGAAAAAGTAAGAGAGAGAAAAGGATGTGAAAAAGTGATCCAAAAAGTCGGATCTCGGCTTTATATAAAAGTTGCCCTGCTCGAGCGTGGAAACCCCCGATCGAGCGTCACTCACAGACTCCCGCTCGAGCGTCAAAAGTCCCGCTCGAGCGGCGGATGCACACTCCCAAAACTTTTCACTGAACCAGGTCCCCGCTCGAGTGTAAAACTCCCGGCTCGAGTGCCCAAACTCCCGCTCGAGCGTCCACCACTGCAGGGGAAATACTGGATGGGTGATTATCCCGCTCGAGCGCCAAAATCCCCGCTCGAGCGGAGAAGCAACAACAAAGGCCCCGCTCGAGCGCCAAAAGCTCCGCTCGAGCGGACAGGCCAAAATCTGGGCAACTAGTTTTGGTTTCTAAGCTCAACCAACCTGTTTCAAACCTGCCCAACACAACCCAAGACTCAATACAAGGAGTAAATGATGTAAACAACATATACACAACCACCAACTCCACAAAACCTAAGTCCGGATGCAACAATAAAAGAAAGGGAAACCGGGATCGCTATAACCTCCCCCCCTTAAAGAATTTCGTCCCCGAAATTAAATATAGGTTTTCAAAAACAAGTGTTCTCCATTCCCAACAATATTACAACATAATATTTAACAATCCGACCCATTACCGGTCAATCTAGTCTCTTTTCAAGAGGCAATTCACATCATATAACAACCTGCATCATCAACATGCATTCCTTTGAAACTTACCAATTTCAACTTATTTTCCACCATTCCATAACACATGCAACATTAATATCATGCTTGCATTTCCACAACAAACTTAACATACACAATGTTAACATAGCTTCCATTCACCAAAACATTTACAATGTTTTACAACTTAAGACATATGTAATGTTCTTAAAGTTCAATATCATTACAAAACTTCAATACATGATTACATATTAACAAACATGTCCGGATACTTTTCACGGACTTCCAATTCACGTTCCCAAGTGGCTTCCTCCACTCCGTGATGCTTCCACAAAACCTTTACCAAGAGAATGGTCTTGCCTCGCAAGACTTGATCCCGCCTATCCAAGACCCGAACCGGTCTCTCCTCATACGAGGCATCCTCATCTACCTCCAAATCGGTCCAATCCAACACATGGACGGATCGGGCTCATACTTCCGAAGCATACTAACATGAAACACGTCATGACTCCGGACAACTGCGGTGGCAAAGCCAAACGATAAGCAACTTCCCCAACCCTCTCAAGGATCTCAAAGGGGCCAATAAACCGAGGGGATAACTTCCCACTCTTCCCGAACCTCATCAAACCTCGCCTAGGTGATATTTTCAAGAAAACATGATCACCTACCTCAAACGCCAAAGGCCTCCTCCTACGGTCGGCATAACTCTTTTGGCGACTCTGGGCTGTAACAAGCCTCCTACGGATAAGCTCAACTTTCTCCGTCGTCTCTCTAACCAACTCCGGGCCCAACAAAGGTGCATCACCCACCTCGGCCCAACAAACTGGAGACCTACACGGTCGGCCATACAAGGCCTCAAACGGTGCCATACCGATACTAGACTGAAAGCTGTTGTTGTAGGCAAACTCCACCAATGGCAAGTGCCTCTCCCACGTCCCACTAAAGTCAAGGACACAACCTCGAAGCATATCCTCAAGGATCTGAATAGTACGCTCGGACTGCCCGTCAGTCTGAGGATGATAAGCCGTACTAAAGGTCAACTTAGTGCCCAAGGCACTCTGCAAACTCTGCCACAACCTAGCAGTAAAACGAGGATCTCTATCTGAGACGATCGTCACTGGGACCCCGTGCAACCTCACTATGTCCCGAATATACAAATCGGCAAGATGATCTACCGAATCTCTCACGCGCATAGGGATAAAGTGCGCCGACTTAGTCAACCGGTCTACAACCACCCAAATAGCATCACTACCCCGCTGAGTCCTCGAAGACCTACAACGAAGTCCATAGTGACATGCTCCCACTTCCACTCGGCAATAGGCAAGGGTTGCAACAAACCCGCTGGCCTCTGATGTTCGGCCTTCACTTGCTGACAAGTAAGGCACTTAGACACGAAAACTGCCACATCTCTCTTCATTCCTCGCCACCAGAACTGGCGACTCAAATCCCGATACATCTTAGTGCCTCCCGGGTGCACCGCAAGGCGTGAATGATGAAACTCTCGGAGTACCTCCTCTCGGCAAGACTCCGGCACAAACAAACGGTCTCGGTATCTCACACTCAGGTCGGGATACACCGTCAAACCCTTCTCAACCTTCCCACTGGAGATCTTCTCTCGGAGGGAATCTACCTCAAGGTCACCTCTCTGTGCCTCTAACACTCTAGTCACAAGGGTAGGCTGCGCAACAACTGAAAACAAGGCCGCAGCCTCAACAGATTCGCCTAGAAACAAATCAAACTCGCCAAGTGCCCCCAACATCTCCCATTCCCGGATGGCTATACAAGCTACATCACCTATGGATTTCCTGCTAAAGGCATTGGCCACAACATTGGCCTTCCCCGAATGATAGTGCAACTCAAAGTCGTAGTCCTCAATAAACTCCATCCACCTCCTCTGCCTCAAGTTCAAGTCTTTCTGTGTAAACAGATACTTCAAACTCTTGTGGTCCGAGAACACCTCGAACTTCTCACCATAAAGGTAATGCCTCCAGATTTTCAAGGCAAAGATCACTGCTGCAAGCTCTAGGTCATGTGTAGGGTAATTCTTCTAGTGTATTTTCAACTGACGGGAGCCATAAGCTACCACTTTCCCCTCTTGCATTAACACACAACCCAAACCCTCTCGTGAGGCATCACAATAAACCGCATAACCCAACCCTCTCTCCGGAATAATCAAAACCGGAGCGGTGGTCAATCTAACTTTCAGCTCTTGGAACGACTTTTCGCAAGTCTCACTCCACACAAATTTGACTCCCTTCCGAGTCAACCTAGTCAACGGCGAAGCTAGCCTGGAGAAATCCTTCACAAACCGACGGTAATACCCAGCTAATCCCAGAAAACTGCGGATCTCAAACACACTCTTAGGCTGTGCCCAGTCTTGCACTGCCTCAATCTTGGATGTATCAACAGACACCCCCTCCCCAGAAACTACATGGCCTAAGAACTTGACTTCTCCCAGCCAGAACTCACACTTCCCAAACTTGGCATACAGCCTATGGGCTCTAAGCAACTCAAGCACCACTCTCAAGTGTTCCTCGTGCTCTCCTCAGAAGGTGAATAGATAAGAATGTCGTCCACAAAACGACTACAAAACGATCTAAGAATTCCCGGAAGATCCGGTTCATCAAGTCCATAAAGACTGCCGGTGCATTGGTGAGCCCAAACGGCATCACCAGAAACTCATAATGGCCATACCGCGTACGGAATGCCGTCTTCGGAATATCCTCCTCCCTGACCCTCAACTGATGGTAACCCGATCTCAAGTCTATCTTAGAGAAACAACGGGAACCCTTCAACTGGTCAAACAAATCATCTATACGGGGCATAGGGTACTTATTCTTAACCGTAGCCCAATTCAGCTTCCTGTAGTCGATACACAATCTCAAGGCACCATCTTTCTTTTTAGCAAAGAGGGCCAGTGCTCCCCACGGCGAAACACTAGGGCGAACAAATCCCTTATCCAGCAACTCCTGGAGCTGAATCTTCAACTCACTCAGCTCGGCTGGGGCAAAACGATAAGGTGCCATAGAAATCGGCGTCGTGCCGGGCACTAAATCAATGGAGAACTCTATCTCACGGTGAGGTGGCAAACCAATGAGATCCTTGGGAAAAACATCCGAATACTCACAGACCACCCTCAACAACACAATTTGGGTCTCATCACACTCACCACTCATAAAGCTAGCAAGTAGACCACTAAGCTCACTCCACCCTCGCGAATCATACCCCGTGGAAAACACTACCAACCCGGTCCCCAAGAAATGGAAACACTCCCGCTCATGGTACAACAAGTGACTCTCTGGCGATAGCAATCAATAACTGCCCGGTATGACGATAGCCAGTCCATACCCAAAATAACATCAAAACCCTTCATGGGCATAACAACAAAGGGAAAAGGAAGCCTATGGTCGGCGACCTCTATATCACAACCTCTACATCCGTGTTTCAAAATCAATTCACCCCCAATAGGCGATACAACACATATAGGAGATGCTAATAGTGCCAACTCCAACTCCAATACAGATGCAAATGCAGCAGACACAAAAGAATGAGATGCACCCATATCAATCAATACACTAGCAATCGAGTTGCAAAACAGAAAGGTACCTCTCACAACAGACGGAACCGGTACCAGGTCCTGCACGGTAACAACATACACGCGCCCTATAGGCCCCTGATCCAACTGCTCACCTCTAGGAGCAAAAGATTGTTGCACTGACTGGATGACGAAGCTCCCGGATTGGCCCTCGAGGCCTGCACAGACTGAGCTGGCTGATAACTCTGCGTTTGCCTAGAACCAGACGCCCCCAAAGTGGCACTCAACTGCGGGAAAAACCTCTTCAGGTGCCCAGGTTGCCCACACTGATAGCAAGACAAGGGCTGGCCCCTGCCCTGACTCTGGCCCTGAGGTCTAGCTGAAAAAGAAGCAGCTCGCTGACCCCCTCCCTTCTGCGAGCAAATCGAAGACTTGTGACCCAGCTGGCCACATGTAAAACAAGTCAAGCCTCCCTGATTACCTCTCCCGGAGCCTGCACTCGGCACTGGAAAGGTCGATCTAGCCAAACCACCCTGAGACTGTTGAGGGTTAAAACCCCTCTGTCTCCTGCCATCACTCTGGCCACCTTGGCCCCTCTTGGAGCCCCTATGCTTCTCATCATCCTCCTCCTGCATCATAAGCTCCATGTGAGCTGCAGCATCCACCAAACGTCTATACTCTCGGATAAAAGATCCTCCAACCCTCAGCTTGAGTCCACGCCTCAACTTCCGCTCAAACTCAAAGCAACGACGTTCCTCGAACGCCACAAGTTCAGGTGCAAACCTGGACAAGCTAGTAAAAGAGGCCTCAAACTCGGCCACAAACAAACCCTGCTGTTTAAGCTGGCAAAACTGCTCCCTCAGCTTCTCCCTAGCAGCCGAAGATAAGAACTTCTCCTGGAAGGCATTCACAAAGACCTCCCATGCACTCCCAACACGACCCTTCTCGTACTTCCACCATTGACCCGCATCTTCCTTTAGTTGGAAGGATGCCAAGGTCACCTTTAGAGCCCCATCCTCGATGCCAAGCATCTCGAATGTCTTCTCCATTTGTTCCAACCACTCGTCAGCCTTAAGTGGCTCCTTTGGATCTCCAACAAATTCGTCCGGGTTAGACCGGAAAAATTCCCTCTTCAAGAAAGAAGGCCCTGCCTCTGTAACCTGATGCTTAGCTTTGAGAATACCCAAAGCTCCTGCTATCTCTCGGGCCAAGGCACCCATAGCCTGCTGACCCACTGGCTCAGCCACATTGGCCTGACCAACTCCCTCCTACACTGCCGGAACGTCATCCGGTAAAGGCACCTCCTGCCTCCTAGGCCTACCACGCCTACCACCTCGTCCAGACATCCTATTAAAGGTAACAAAGATGTTAGCACATTCACAAATGTGCTGAAACTAAACACCTGCGTCCTAATGCACGGACAACTGTAATTCACTCCACGTAAGCACATAAACCCATAAGCACTTACGAATTTCATTCCCGGATAATGATAGTCCCAAGGCGTTACTAGAGTTCCGGTTAGAAACAGCATTGATCAAGTGCTTTTCCAACAAGACTCACAGAAACCCAAGGATTCAATCAATATCCTAGAAATCAAATCCAATACCCAAATAGTCACATAAGCATGTTATCAATTAAACACATAACACTACATCTAAGTCTGTAACCAAGCGAGACAAACCCATTGTGATACTAATCACTTCCCATGTACCCAAAGTATTCGAACCCGGTACGCTCTGATACCAAGTTGTAACGCCCTCAAAATAATACATAAATCCCATCATTTCAGACATGCAATGGTATAAATAAATCAACACCTTTTCATTCATCAGAGTAATTCTTACAACAGTATTACATGTTATTAAAATTCAATGTATAAAGAGAGAAATACTGAGAGAATAAATTGTGTATATTATTGATGATATTGAATATGTTTACAATGATTCCTATATATAGAAGAGTAGAGTAGGTAGGTGTGTAGTAGGTGGAGTAGGTGGTAGTAGGTGGTAGTGGTAGGTGGTAGTGGTAGGTGGAGTAAGTAAGTAGAGTTTGTTACATTCAACAGCCCCTCTCAAACTCAAGGGGGATAGGAACTAACCAACTTGAGTTTGGAGAGAGTAACAAAACAGAAAAATAATCTGACAAATAAAATAAAAATGGATAGGAGACACTGTATGGTCGTGTCAGACCGTTGTAGAAGACTGGATGGTTATGGCAGACCGATATAGAAGACACTAGCTCGTGTTGGACCGATGTGGAAGACAGTTTATGGGGTCATGTCGGACCGATGTAGAATACAGTTTATGGGGTCATGTCAGACCGTTGGAGAAACTAACCGAAATCAATGTCGGGACAGTTTACGGAGTCTTGCCGGACCCATGTAGAAGCTAACCGGAATCAATGTCGGGACAGTTTACAGAGTCTTGTCGGACCCCTGTAGAAGCTAACCAGAATCAATGTCGGGACAGTTTATAGAGTCTTGTCGGACCCATGAAGGAGCTAATCGGAATCAATGTCGGGACAGTTTACAGAGTCTTGTCGGACCCCTAAAAAGTCGCACCCTCAAAAGGTGTGCCCAATCTTTCAAAAGGCGTGCCATCAAAAGGCGTGCCCAATCCATAAAAAGGTGTGCCGGACATAATGGTGATGCGCGTGACTACCTTGGCTTGCGCGCCCATGTTGTCGTCTAGCGCCGAGCGGCGTACGATGCGCGTGTCTGCCTTGGCTATTTAACCAAGACGGAGGCTGAGGCTGAGGCTGAGGCTGAGACAAAAACCTGCTGAAAACCTCTGAAAAACTCTTCGTTTTCTGAGAGAGATACTCTGTAACACTCTGTTGCCCAGAAAATGGCCTCTTCTTCCCGCCCTCTCTCTCTTTTTCCGGATCTTAATGGTCCATCGAGCTCCTCTGGGCCAAGTACCCTTGCTCTTACTCAACCTAGTCTTCCCACACTATCAGTGGAGCAAGTGATGGCTACTCAAAATGATATCGAGGCCAACCACTACACGTTGAGGTCCTGCATGGAGATAGTGGCGGCGGTCACTAACCTGTCTCACCATCTGCAAAACAAGGCGTGTGAGGTATACCAGGTCAACGCTCAACTCTCCCTACTCCAGTGCATGTACAGAGATGCACGGGCAGAGATTTGTGCCTTGAAGGCTGAAAACAAGGAGCTGAAAAGGCAAACAACCTCCATGGCTAGATTTGGGGCACCTACGTACCTCACCTTTGATGGCCGGCGAGGAGCCGACTCTTTCGGCGGAAACACTGTGGTAGTTCTTGGTGGAAGTACTAGAGACGGGCCTTCGAAGGTAGACGATAAAAAGAACGACAAAAAACGGAAGTGCTCGGCGACGGAAGAGCCGAGTAAGTGAAGTTGGTGCATGGCTGTCACCGGAGAAGAAAGAAGAAGATCCCTCTCTGTTGTTGTTGTTGTTGTTGTTTTTTTTTTTTTTTTTTTTTTTTTTGTTGTGGTGTAAAATCGGGGTTGATCCCTGGTATAAATAAAATGAGTGTGGTGTGCAGTTCGTCTTCTTCTCCTTGTTTTTTGTTTTTTGTTTTTTTGTTTTTTTGTTGTGTTTTGTTTTGTTTTGTTTTGTTTTTTTTTGGTTGGGTTACGAAAAAAAGAAAGATAAAATAAAATAAATAAAAGTAAAGTGGGGGTAATGTGAATTAGCAAGAGTTTTGGGGAAAAAAAAAAGGATGGTGAAAAGTGAGACAACTCATGGTGGTGTTTGTTGGAATAAATATATATATATATATATATATATGAAAAAGGAAAAGGATAAAGACGGGAATAAGAGGAAGGAAAAGAAAAATAGTTTGCAAAAGCAAAGGGACATGCCCATGTGGGTGTCATGATAAGAAAAGCAAAAAGGAAAAAAGAGAAGAGAATGCAGAGAGTACCCATGTCTTTAAAACTTGTAAGGATGTTTTTTTTTTTTTTTTTTTTTGTTTTTTTTTATGTAATAAAATAAAATTGGAAAAAAATTGAAAGAAAAAAAAAATTGGCATCATGGAGTGGGCGGTGGTACAAAAATATTGTTTAGAAAAGAGAGAGGTGGTGGAGTGATAGGTCAAAAAATGGAGTAAAAAGAGAAAAAAAAAAAAAAAGAGCACATGGGTTGGGTATACAAAATGATGGGTATGATGGATTATATATATATATATATATATATACTGAGAGAGTGGGGAACAGGTGGTGGTGATGGTGTGAAAAGCTTGAATTGAATTATGAAAGGTGATGATGATTCATCCCTATGTGAAATGGCATCCGTTTGTTGAACCACTCTCCAAGACCCAATACTGATGTCCCAAACCATGATGACATGAACACGTCGACCAAGAAGATGGATAAACACAACTGTTGTTGCTGCAAGTGCTGATTTCGAAGATCTGTTGCCGGTGATGGCTAATAAAATGGGAGGCGAGGGTCTGATAAGGGAGCTGTGTAATGGGTTTGGGCTTTTGATGGACAGAGACAGAATCATTTGTCTAGAGAGAGTGGAAGTGGGGAAAGAAAATAATATAAATAAAAAAGAAGGTTGGTTGGTGGAGCAAAAAAAAAAGATGTAAAAGAAAATAAAGAAAGTGGAGAATCATTTCACTAGGGGTTTTTATTTTTCATTCCCAAAATTCCAATTTGAGTCATCAATGGCCGACGAAGCTCCGACTTTAGAAACTCCACCACAAATTGCTGGACAAACACCAGCATCCATTGAATCGAACTCTCAGGGAGGCACACATTCTTCATGCAACAACAACGATAAGACTTGTGCTCCTACATCTGATGGGGACCGTGAGAAATCGCTGGAGTACGCGGATGAGTTGATGGATAGAGGATCTAAGGCTGCCAAGGACTGCGATTACCCTGAAGCCGCTGAATGCTATAGCCGTGCCCTAGAAATCAGGGTTGGTCATTACGGGGAACTTGCTCCTGAATATGTTAATGCATGCTGGGTGTTGCTGTACAAAGCTCAAGAAGAAGCTGATCCATTGGGTACTGTTTCTGACAAAGATGGATCTAATGATGTTTCCAGTGGGAAAGCTCAGGAAGGAGATGACGAGGAAAGTGATGATGAGGACCTGGCTGAAGCAGATGAGGACGAGCCTGATCTGGATTTGGCATGGAAAATGCTGGATGTTGCAAGGGCAATTGTTGAAAAACACTCCAATGACACGATGGAGAAAGTGGACATATTGTCAACTTTAGCAGAAGCACCAGAAATGGTTGGATCAACTGCTGTTGTTGTGGTTCTATCAGGTTGCCAAATCATTACATCCAATTGTGGTGACTCGAGGGCAGTTCTTTGTCGAGGAGCTGAAACAATCCCCTTGACTCTGTTGATCAGAAGCCATTTGAGTTAGAAAATAAGCAAAATAGGTTGTGGTCCGGCGGGCGGCCAAGGAAAGGTTGCCGCCCGCCAGAAGGTGAAAAACACTAAGAACTTAACCTATAGCTCTGATACCATGTTAAAATTCAATGTATAAAGAGAGAAATACAGAGAGAATAAATTGTGTATATTATTGATGATATTGAATATGTTTACAATGATTCCTATATATAGAAGAGTAGAGTAGGTAGGTGTGTAGTAGGTGGAGTAGGTGGTAGTAGGTGGTAGTGGTAGGTGGTAGTGGTAGGTGGTAGTAGGTGGTAGTGGTAGGTGGAGTAAGTAAGTAGAGTTTGTTACATTCAACACATGTTAACAACAAAAGCAAGTGCCCTTTAGGCTTACAGCTTTCCAAGTTAACACTTAGTTACACAAAAGAAGAGTACTAACTCTATACAAAATAAGCCCGTGGCTTGGTGTACATGTAATACAACAAAATAATCAAAAAGAGTCTTCAACTCCTATATCCTTCCAAGCTAAGTCCTTGGAGGTGGCATGCTACCTATACCTGAAAATAATGTCCCATATAGGGTAAGTCAACGCCCAGTAGAGATATGCTAAACACAGTATGAGCAGTAACTAAGACATTAGCAATTGGTAAATGTTTAATTTCCATAAATCAATTCATAACCCATTTCCATTACATGACCACTATGTTCATCTTTCATTTCATTTTCCATTTCTCATCATTTTTCCCAATTTACATCAACGGCTCAGAACCTGGCCAACCACTTATATGAGGCAATGACTCATATTCAACGCTTCCCGTTTTACAATAGATAAACATACTAGTTGTATCAACCTCTCATTAGATAAGCATACAAGCTGTATCCACATTTCAACAGATGGGCATATTAGCTACATCAACACTTCCAAAGATAAGCATATGAGCTGTATCAACACTTCCATAGATAAGCATATGAGCTGTATCAACACTTCCATAGATAAGCATATAAGCCATATCAATACTTTAAATGACAAGCATATTAGCTGTATCAGTGAAGTCCATCCCCTATCTCCTCCCAAACGACATCCGGTTTAGAGGTTCATCCCCTATCTTCCCCTAAACCGTGGAGTACATCCCCTATCTCCTCCCACACACACACAACATATATACACAAAGGTCATATACGTAATCAATCAATCAATACATAACGTTAATGTATTCTATCAGCCGTCATACTCTATGACATATCCAATTGATTAGTTTTAGTTTGCCTAATCATCATGCATTGTCTACAACAATCAAAACTACCCTCTACCCGTAACCCAAGCAATTATTTCTAAACAGATAATAAAAGCTCTAACAGATAAAATATCAATGTTTTCAAAAGTGAGCGATTAATAAATCCAACTCCACCATTTTACAATATAATGAGTCAATTTCATTATTTCTAGCTCAATTCCATATAACTACAATTATCCCAAATTAATTATACCAATTAATTTATACAACAAATTAGGGTTTTCTACCACATTTCCAAATATTGACCCAATGGTCTATATATCAACAACCAACAACAATATCATTATCTTGAAATCTAAAATACACATTTTAAGAATCCAAATAACAAACCCCTTTTCATCATTTTCAAACCCCAACTCCCAAACTCAACCATTTAACAAAATGCCCAAAAATCTATGTCCAAACCCATAGTAGTGAGTAGGAATCCCTACCTCAAATTCGGAGCCCAAGGGAAGAAGATAATGAAAATGAAGATGCTCCAAATCTCGAAATTTTCAGATTAGAAGATAGCCCTCGACGATCCACACAACTTTTACAAAGGCCCAAGGTGAGGAAATCACTCTAGCTAGATCAATCCTAAGAGAGAAGTTAGGTTCTAGAGTGAGGTGTTCAACAATGGAGTTTTGAAAAAGTAAGAGAGAGAAAAGGATGTGAAAAAGTGATCCAAAAAGTTGGATCTCGGCTTTATATAAAAGTTGCCCCGCTCGAGCGTGGAAACCCTTGCTCGAGTATCTCTCACAGACTCCCGCTCGAGTGTCAAAAGTCCCGCTCAAGCGGCGGATGCACACTCCCAGAACTTTTCACTGAACCAGGTCCCCGCTCGAGCGTAAAACTCCCCGCTCGAGCGTCACACACAAACTCCCGCTCGAGCGTCCACCACTGCAGGGGAAATACTGGATGGGTGATTATCCCGCTCGAGCGCCAAAACCCCCGCTCGAGCGGAGAAGCAACAACAAAGGCCCCGCTCGAGCGCCAAAAGCTCCGCTCGAGCGGACAGGCCAAAATCTGGGCAACTAGTTTTGGTTTCTAAGCTCAACCAACCTGTTTCAAACCTGCCCAACACAACCCAAGACTCAAATACAAGGAGTAAAGGATGTAAACAACATATACACAACCACCAACTCCACAGAACCTAAGTCTAGATGCAACAATAAAAGAAAGGGAAACCGGGATCGCTATACAATTTATTTAATTAACCACAACAAGTTAACTTAAATAAATAAACATGTTTCAATAGTAACAGGACATCCTTTTCAATTCATTCAATTATCTCATTATCAATTGAATCAAATAATTAAACAATTCATCAAATCCATTTTATACAGTCTTATGAGATGAATGCATATGTCATGTCATGCTCAAAATATTTTTCTCATCTTTTGAAAATCTTACGCACAATGCCAATTTGAAAAACATATTAATCCAACAATTTCAATAAAATTCCAAGATGGTAAAGACGACTCAGGTAATCCCTAGGCTGGTGTCTGCAAGTAGACTATACAAGTACTACCAAATTGTCATTTTTACCAGTATTAACCGGAAGGCTCGACACCTATCCGCACGGGTTTCTGGTCTTTTACCATGGACACTTAGGCCAACTCAGCCAATATCAAACTACACCCCCTAGCCAAACTTACCAATGTATTTACCCAAAACAATTCAAAACGATCTTGTTTTGCCAAAAACAATTCCTTTCTCAAAACGATAGTTTTCAATTGCAATTTGAAATCCATGATAACAATAAAATGGAATGGCAATGCAATATGTAACAATGCATTAAAATAGTTCCGATTTCAATTCCACCACACAATGCTCCATTGTGATTAATTTCCATTTCTCTATCAATGTAATACCATGATACAATCCCAAGAGATAATATAATAATGTCAATGTTCATGTATGTACCACATGTAAATCAACAACTTCCAACTTAGTCTTTTCAAGACAATTCAACAATATTCTTTACATAAAACAAACTTCCAAAATCAAACATTTTCTTATCTTTTCACGAATCTCCTCATTTAAAGACCAACATGGTAATCCTCTACCGGTTACCAAAACCAAAACTTTTAAACAATAGGTTCATCAATAGCAATAACATATGACCCCAAAATGAGTTCAAGGTTTCATCAAATTCTAACTCACATACTTTATCAATGAAATGTAATTACAATCTTTCTAAAAACTCCTCCCCTTCCCAAACATTAAATAGAATCAAATTTCCATTTTTCTCACGCAAGTAAAATCTTGGGATCTTCAAGTTCAATCATACTTCTCATAAGCATAAGTGAATATTCCAACGCTTAATCAATTTTATCAATATCTTCTCATGACTATAATTATAAAATATAACACGGTGTTCACTTTCCAATTATCAACATCAACCCCATCGATTTAAACCAAGGAAAATAAATAAATAATTAAAAGTTTTGATAACTCATTATTATTTTAACCAATTCATCCATTTGCTCCAAACGAGCTAAAATCACAATATTTTCTTTTCTTGTCAAAGACCACCAAAACCATTCAAATATCTCATAAAAATTTTAAAGTACGAAATTATTATTATAACATTACTCAACTAGTAAAACTAGGAGTCCAATACTAAATCACCTCAACTTAACTAATACTCTTAGTTCAACTTGTTTCACACCCGAACGACTTCATCTCACTTATTTTCTCCAACATCTCATACTTATGAAATATTAACATTTCCATCATACTATAGTAAAAGTTATGGTATAATCTCAATAACACACTTTTAACCAAACTAATTTAATCCTCTAAATTAGTAAGTTTATTATCTTCACATTTTCCCAAAAGAAATAATACCAAATATAACTTAACCCAACTCATCTTTAAAGCATAATCACATTTCATGCCAAGCTACTCAAACAGCCAATCTTTCCCAAATTCTCTTCAAATAACAATTTTCACAACCTTTCTAAAGTTAACTAATCAATATGATATTTACATCAAAATTTTTGAAATATGCCCAAGAGTGCACTTTTAAGATTGAGAGTTCAAAAGTCCTCATTTCATAATTTCATTTTCGCAAAAATGAACAAAAACTAAATTATCAACACACATCACCTTTCACAAAATATCAAAAATGTAACACTCGTAGAGTTTTTGATCCCAAAATAACTCTTTAATTCTAACTTAACAATTTATACAATATTCATCAATATCAATTTATTTTTCTCAAAAATAAAATCCAAAATCAAAGATAAAAAATATTTGAACTTTATATTTCTCAAAAAAAAAAATATCAAATCATACTATGATGTTGATACAACCCACACAACCTTTAAATTTTTATTTTTGGATTTTTTTTAATACAAAATTATCAACCCAAGATTATTTTCCCAAATCATGTTCAAAATAGCAACATTCTTGACATTTCACATAATTTTTTCTTCCAAAAAAATTAACCAAACAAAAATCCGAGAAATACATATATACAAAGCCTCCTATAATGATATATTTTCTCAAAATATCCCTAACATAACTTTAATGTAATAATATAAAGAAAGTTTTTAACTCAAATATGAAGAAAAGCAATCCGAAAATGCAAACATCACCCGATCAAGAATCCGTGAACACTATTGCGAAGATCACGACAAGCTCTCCAAATTTCATTTACAACACTTTTACAAAATCTCACTCTAAGGACTTCCATTTGAAGCTCAAAGGTTGAGCAACAATGGAGGAAAAGAAAAAAAGAAGAGAGAGAGAGAGAGAGAGAGAGAGAGAGACGGTGAGGTGAAAAGAGAGTAGAGCTCTCTGCTCAAAATAAAAAAAAAAGAAAAGTAAAAGTAGAAGAAAAGCCTCACGTGGGTTGTCACCCACCACACAATTGTATTATTTAAAATTTGTAACAATACCTTAAAATTTTATAATATAAAATACAAAATGATATAATTTTTCTCACCATGAAAATATAATATTTTTGTACACCACAAAATATAATATTTTGCTCACTACGAAATATATACACATTTTCATTCTTTATAAAATATATAATTTTTTATCATATGGTACACACCATAAAATCAACAATCAAATATTTATTATAATCCTATATAATAAATAATAATAACTCCCAATGTGGTTACTATTAATCACCTAATTAAAAGGACCAAATAGTTAAAAACAAGTTCAAATTAAATTAAATCTAAGTCATGGGCCTCACTCATAAGTCAAACATGGTCCAATTATATACATCCAACTAATTTATCTCAAATCATGGTCCAAGCACCCAAAACTCAAATTTCAAATTCTGTTGTACACTAGACCAAACACCGATCAGTCCGTAAATTTTCATAAAATAAATACTGATCAATAAATTCTAAAATTTTTACCCAATGTGCTAGACTCATATGTGAACAACATATAAAAATTTCATAATTTTCTGAGATCGGAAACTATTTTAACAAAATGAAAAACCGAACTTTTTTTGCACAGAATTTACACAGCTGTCAAATTAGAAACTTTGCTCAATTAAATTATGCATTGACTATAAAAAAAAATTCTGGGTCATCACAACTTTCTTCCAAAAGGGGTCTCCAATAGATGCTATTTCCAATAAGCTTCAACAAAAGGTCCTAAATTATAACCACTATTTGTACACAACAATTTGTTATCTTCATTAGAACAAGAAACACAGTTCGCTTTATTTTGAAATGCTGCAAAAGAAAGTTTGGCTATCTTCTAGATGAAATAGTGACAAACCTCACTACAAGGCTTAAGACACAATGTCAGGGAGTAGAAAATAAGACCCAAGCAAAAAAATGTCCTTCACATTAGAGGGAGATATTGTTGGTACATGTTGAAGTAAAAAAGCCTCATATTGGGAGAAATGCAAAAGAGAAGTCTTAATATTTATTGGATGGATTCACCACCATAAGTTTAATCTTTTAGGTAGATATGTGTTTCAAACAGTGTGTGTTGAGCCTAAGTATTACACAAGTGGACTCCTTGGATTCCCCAACATAAACTTGCTATGAATGAATGATAAGCTCCTCTTGACAATTTCAAGCAACAATTCATACTCTAAATTATTACTAGTCAATCGCATGTCAATAAATAGCAAATTGCAATATATTTTGTCACTACAGATTACAAACAAGCATGAAAACAAACATACAATACTGTTAATTGAGACAAATAATTTTGGACACAAGTTCCATTACAATGCAAAGAAAGTAAAATTACACACATGGGTACTTTTTTCCCCTTTTATTCCCTTTTCAAATCTTTAGCACATATTAGGCAAACATACCTTTATTTAGAGTGGTAATTTCGATATTGCAAAGCAAGACAATTATTTAGAAACACAAATCATAGGAAGCATATGCCTTTACACAATGACATCAAAAGTAAGGTAGACATCACATCATCATAGGGAGGAGCTCAGCCTTCTTTATGGTTGACAACTGCACCAAGAAAATGAAAACTTAGTAATAAACTAGCAATATGTCCATTAAGGGTAGAGCTATCTACATTTTAGTACATATTATGTTCATTTGTTTATTTATTTTTATTTTTTTAGTTTTTGGAAACAAAAAAAAATGAAATTTTCAAAAACATCCATTGCATTCAAATTGTTTTATTTTTGTACAAAAATAATTTCTAAAAATTTGAAAATAACTCTCTAGTGTTTTCTAAAAACTGGGGTAGTTTTAGAAAAAAAATTCTGAAAATAATTTATGGAAAAATTCACCAAACAAGTCTATGTTTTCCTTAAAATGAAAATAGAAAATGAAAAACAAAAACACAAGGCTTAGCTTTGCAAATCCATTTCTTGTAGACATAGGAAAGTGCAAACAAGCTAGAATTGAAGCATTAATAACAATTCTGTTAGGTTTTTGTAATTGGCAATCACGTTTGATAAAAGTTATTTTAGTTGTAATTTTATTCGCTCTTGTGTCTCAGTGAGGATGTGAGTGTTTAGATGTGAATCCAACCTTAATTGTGCCTATGCAAAGGAGTTTGTGATCTCGAGCCTTTCATATTTGCCACTTCACTGACTTTTTGTCCAATGGAAATTAGAATATCTTCCATGACTGACGAAAAATATTATATGAGCATCATTTAAAAATTGGTGGAGTATTACTGCTAAAAAATAAGAAGTCTTGTGTCTAGATCTACCTCTTACACTTCAATCTGTGGGTTGAATTTTAACTAATGAGATATAGCACTTTCTATAATCTATCTAGCTAGAGGTTATAGACTAGTTTGCACAAAATAGTGTAGTATCAAGTGGTAAAAATGTTACATATCTCAAGTACCTTATTGTATAGGAGTAGTTGTGTTGATTTATGTTAGTAAAGCCTTAATTTCTTGACTTACAAGTTAAATATAATGTTCCAATAATGATCATTTTATAAAATGAAGAAGATGCCCTTTAGGCTAAGCCTCAACAATGGTTCAGGCTGGGCCTGAAATTTCAAGCCCAAACCCATGGTATAGCGATCCCGGTTGTCCCTTTACTGTTTAGTTGTATTCCGGACTCAGTTCCGTAGAGTTGGTGGTTGTATCTATTTTGTTATCGTCCTTTAAATCCATACGTTTGAGTTTTAGGATGTGTTGGGCTTGTTTCGAGCAGGTGGGTTGAACCTTGGTCTAAAATCTTATTGCTAGGTTTTTGGTCTTTCCGCTCGAGCGGAGATTTCACACTCCCAGTATTTTGGTGCCCTGCAAAACTTCTGCAGGTGCGTTATTCACGCTCGAGCGGGTTTCTTGCGCTTGAGCAGGATTGTTGGCGCTCGAGCGGACAGTGCATTTTTGGTGTAGGTTCTGGGAGAGGGAAAATTGTGCTCGAGCGGATTGGTTTTTCACGCTCGAGCGGATGAACTTTATTCTTGTGTCTTGGCGCTCGAGCGGACCTTCTTGAGCTTGAGCGGATCCAGTTTTTTGTTCTCGATGCTCGAGCGTTGTGTTTTCCGCTCGAGCGGACCTATCGTATATCAGAGGGCAGCTGGGGATTTTTGAATCATTTTCTACACTTTCTCTCTTACTTTCCAAAAAGTTATTTTGAGAGCCTCTCTCTCTAGAAGCTCCATTCTCTCTAGGGTTTGATCTAGTTAGAGTGCTTTTCTTCCCTTCGGCCTTTGTAAAAGTGGTGTTGATCGTCGAGGGCTTCGTTTTAATCTGAAAAAGTTGGGATTTGGAGCACGTTGGGTTTTGGTCTTCATCTCTGTTTGAACTCTAACTTCGAGGTAGGGATATCCTACTCCTCTTTATGAGCTTTGTCGTTAAATTTTAGTATTTTGATATGTTGGGGGTTGTTGGGTAATTTTGAGAAAGTTTGGGCCTTTGTATAATTTTACAAAAGTTGGGGTTTTAAATATATAAAACCTATATGCATGTTTGGCATGGAGAAATGGAATTAATGTTGAAACATTGATGAAAATGAAACCTTAGGGTTGTAATGTTAATTATGGAAAATGCCCTAATTACATTGATTAATTAATTTGTATAATTAATTGTGAGAAATGAGAAATTGAAATGAGAAAGTCGAGATTGGGAATGTATGGGATTAAAGGGTGTAATTGAATCATTTATCGCTCACCAAGTTGAAATGTTGACTATTATGTCCGTTGGATGCATTTACTTTCTGTTTAGAAAAAATTACTTTGGGCTACCGGTGGAGGGTAGTTTTGGTTGTTGTAGACAATGCATGATGATTAGGCAAATTAAAACTAATCAATTGGATGTGTCATAGAGTATGACGGTTGAAAGAATACATTAACTTTATGTATTGATTGATTATGTATACTACCGATGTGTATATATATATGTTGTTTTATGCAGGCGGTTTATTGGAAGAAAGGGGCTAGACCTCTAAACCAAACGGTTTATTGGAAGAAAGGGGCTAGACCTCTAAACCGGAAATTGATACAGCTCATATGCTTATCTTTTGAAGTGTTGATACAGCTTATATGCTTATCCTTTGAAGTGTTGATTTAGCTCATATGCTTATCTTTTGAAGTGTTGATATAGCTCATATGCTTATCTTTTGAAGTGTTGATATAGCTCATATGCTTATCCTTGAAGTGTTGATGCAGCTTGTGTGCTTATGTGTTGAAGTATTGATATAGCTAGTATGCTTATCTATTGTGAAGTGGAAAAATGTTAAAGATGAGTTATTGTCTCATATAAGTTGTTTGTCTAGGTTCTGAACTATGGTATGAATTGAGAATTGGATAAGAAACGGAAAGTGAAATGTAACTTGGACATGATTGTCATGAAACTGTAACACGGTATAAGTGGGAAAATAAGTGTGGACCATCTGTTGAATGCTATTATTTTAGTCATTGTTTATAATTGGTTTAGTGTATTTCTACTGGGCTGTGGCTCACCCTATATGGGAATATCATTTCAGGTACAGGTAGCATGCCACCTCCAAGGACATAGCTTGGGAGGCTAGAGGCGGACAGACCTTTTTGTTGTCTATTTTCTTTTGATGTATTACATGTAATTCAGGCCAAGGGCTTAATATGTAGTTGAGTTAGCACTTTATTTTCTTGTAACCAAGTGTTGACTTGGAAAGCTGTAAGCCCGTAGGGCATTTGCTTTGTTGTTAACATGCAATACTGTTGTAAGAACTACTTTGATGAATAGCAGAATGTTGGTCTTTTGTATATCAATGCATCTCAATATAGGTGGGTTTATTGTATTATTTTGAGGGCGTTACACATGGGCTTTCACTAGTCAACGGGTTGGGCTTGGGGTGGTCCATCCTAGATTTCTAAAACCCATCCCTACCCATAAGTTTAAAATTATGATTCATATGGGCCTAATTTAGGCTTTAATTTGGATTTTTTTATTAAATTCAATATTCATTACGAAAAAATAATTATAATACAAATTTTTTAAATGCATCACAACAATTAGAATGCATATTGAATCATGAAAAATTAAAAAATGAACTTTATTTATTAAAATACAAAATTAAATCAATACATCCATTATGTTACTAAAAATGAAATTTCATTATGTCTCCCAAACTATTACTCAAAAATCAATTTGACCCCTGTTCTTCTAATAATATCAATTTTACACCAAAACTATTCGATTTTGTATCAATTTGACCTCTGTTGTGAACTTCCGTTTATAATCAAATCGAAGTTGCTAACGTTGCACCAAAACTTATTTTGAAACTTCATTTTACCCCCAAACTATCCTCAAAATATTAATTAAACCATTGATATGTACAAAAATTAAATTTAAATATCTAATAATAATTTTTATCGAAAAAGGAAAGAATATAAATTTTGAATAATATTTACAAAAAAAAAATTTAAAAATATGATTCATTTAAAATTGTCACTTTAAGGTTCAAATTACCTTGAGTCAACCGTAGGGAAACTAATTGAGTCCAAAATACTATGTATACTCTCTATCTGTGTCTTTGTCTTAGCAATTGTAGCTCTCTTATTTCCCATATTAATTTCAATAGGACTGATCGACTAGTAGTAGGTTGAAAATTGTAACAATCTATTATGGAGGAACCGCTCGAGCGAAGATGCACAACTATCAGTTTCTTGCATGTTGGCAGGTGGGACAGCTCGAGTGATGGAGTGGTCACTCGAACGTAGAATTTAGGCTCCTAGTATTTTCACTATATCTCTGAAAAACTATTGGAACCTTGCATTTACTGCTCAACCGATCCTTTCATTTTATGTCCTTCGCTCGAGCCATGGAAAGTTCGCTCGAGCGGTCTGTTCAAGACAACACATTTAAAAGTTAATCTAAACTCATTTCATTCTCATTTTTTCACACCTTTTCTCTCTCTAACACCCATTTCCGAACCCTAACCCTAAAAAAACTTGATTTCTCTTAGTTTTACCTAAGATCCACCTTAGATCATCAAAGAGGGTTGAAGAATAAGTTAGATCCTAAAGTTCTACTGATGGTTGCATGATTTCTTGGAGTTTAGAGTTAGATTTTCATCTTTTGCCTTCAATCTTGAGGTAGGGGTACTTTTAACTCTTTATATTTTGATTTGAGGCTCATATGTGGTAGCTTCACTAGTTATCTATATATATGTAGGAAGTGTATTGTGATTATATAGTGGTTTAAATAAAAAGGGGCTTTATCCAATAATTTTTGAAAGAATCTAAATATATTCTTTGTGATTATTGTTGTTTGTGATGGAAATTGGCCATTAAATGAAATATAATGGAAAAGCCCTAATTTTTCTAAAACCCTATTCTTCAAATTGGTTCAACAAAGGGAATTATGTTCAATTGGCTCTTGATTATTGAAATGGTATATGTTATTTTGACCTTGGTGTGGTGATATGAACATTGGACAACATATTGAATTGAATACTTATGATGATGATGATCTAGAGTTGGAGAAATCTTTTTAATTGTTGATACCTTTGTTATGGTTGCTGAAAATTAAAACCACCTTAGGGAAATTTAGATTTGGAAAAAAATTCATGCATCATATGCATTTATAAACTTACCTTGTGATTTTAAATTGTTAATGCTTGGAAAGTGTTGAGTGGGGGGGATGGGGGGGGGGGAGAAGGGGGGGTAAATAGTGTATGAGTCCAAATAGTGAGTTGGGTTTTAAATTTGAGTTATGTAATTGTGTATTGGCACCCGTGCAAGGAGTCAAGGTGCCCAATTGCCCTGTCTTAAGCATATCACCAGACGAATATGGGAAATATTTTAGGGTGTCCACGAGCCTGCCGTTTATAGAGTCAGCAAATGTGAAAAACATGATTTTGGGTGTCCACAAGCCCGCCGTTTCAGGAGTTGGCAAAAGTGGAAGGGAAAGGTCTTGCGTGCCTATCGCCATGTCGTTTTGAGAGTCGACGAATGTGGGACTATTTTTCGTAATTATATGTACCTATGCATGTGTGGAATTGAGTCTATTACTTGTGATGTCATAGCTTATTTACACCCGTAGTTTAATCAAGAGTTATTATTGATATGTCTAAACTTGTGTCATAATTTTTTTTTTTTTTTTTTTACAAAGGAAAAGATTTGAAATTCCTCATCTCTTGCATGCATGGCATGATCATATGCATCTCAAGTAATTATATAAATTGTTAAAGGTATTTCCTACTGGGCACTAGCTTACCCTAAAACTAACCACCTTTCAGGAAATGACGCGAACGTGCCGCCAAAGTGAATTGGCTTGGAAAAGACTTTTGAATGGGAGCACGGAGGCTCTGTAGACACCCCATTTTTGACCGACCTTAAGACTCAAATGCCATCATTTGTGTGCGTGATGATTGTGTATGTTTGCGCCAGTTTTGAGTGCCCAAAGTTCTCGGCTAAGCGCCCTATCTTTGAGCCTCTAAACCCTCTGTGTTTTGGCCTTGTTTTTGGGCCAAACCTTGGTGCCTCTTGCCTGGAGGTGAGAGGGGCCTTGCCTGCCACTTTTGGCTTTTGCCAGCCACTTTTCCTCCTTGTCAGCCATTTGAGGTAGTCGGTCGGCAACTTGAAGTGGCGGTGGCCAATTTTCTCCTTTTTTAGATATTTTTAGATCTTTTGAGCCAACTGTTGAGTATTGAGGCTCATCTCCATACACGTGTATGGAGGGATTGAGGCCAAGCTTTTGGCTTGACCCCCTATAAAAGGGGAGGTGCCTCCCCCTTCTTGAGGGTTCAAAAAATTTAGAAGCAAATTTTACTCTCTCTGGAATTTTCCCCATCTCTCTGTATATTGTGCTTTATAGTGCTTGAAAGTGAGTGTTCTTCACATATTTGCATACAACCCCCTTAGCCAAACATCTTGACCTTGGAGCTGAGATTCCTTAAGGCTTGTTTGGACCTCTTAAAGCTATTTTTGGCTCAGAAATTGTGCATTTGCGGCTGTTCTTCAAGGGTAATGCCTTAATCCCTTTTAAGCTTTATTTTAATCAAGTGTTTGGCCACCTTTGCATGTTGTTTTAGGCTTACTTTCCAACTGAAAAAACCTTTATTTTTAAGTGTTCAAAATGGTGGTTTGAGGCCTCTTTGAAGTTAGGGGTGGTCCACCCTCCTTTGTTGCTTATTTGCTAAGTGTTGAGCCATCTTTTAAGGCCTTTGAGTTCATCTCTTTTTGGCCTTAAAACCACTAAATTCCAGAGGAATTTCAGTGGTGGAAAGTTGGTTTTGAGGTCCCAAATGGGAGGGAGTGGTCCCCTCTCCTCTTGTCTTGTTTGCATGTGTTGTTGGCCTAGCAAATGAGCATGTATTTCTACCTTTTTGTGGCTTAGTTCAAGCATGTTTTTGTGAATTTTTGGAGCTTCTATAACTCTATTTTAGGATGGTTTGGTCATTGGTTGCTGGCTTCTTACACTTGTAGTGTAATCATGCTTAATAGCCTTGAATGCCTAATGAGTTAGTTCATCATTCTAGCATGTATTAGCTCTATCTCAGCATGTTTTTGCTAATTTTTTTAGCATGCTTTAACTCTGTTTTGAGTGGCCTTGGTCCTTTGAGGCTTGGCTTGCATGGTTGTAGTGTAAAGGGCCTTGACTAGCTTTGAGTTTTGAGGCCTTTAACATGTTGTGTATGTGATGTTTACATGGTATGGCACCATTTAGCATGTAATTTCAATGTATATAATGTAGTCATACTCTCACATACTTCACTTCTTCATTGCTTTTGAAGGCTGTGCATTATGCCTTGCTTATGGGCTAACATGTGTGCATGTTTTCTTAGTCTTTTGAGGTTTCATCTCAGCATCTTTAGACCATTATTTTGGCATGATTGAGCTCTTTCTAGAGCCGATTTGGTCATTTAGGCTATGTATTGCATGCCTCTTGTGTATTGCTCTTTACTGGCTTTGATGTTTTTGGCCCTCAACATGTTATGCTTGTATTGCTTGCATGCTTTAAGGTCTTTACATGCCATTTCAGCACTGAAATTCTGCGATCTCCCTCATTTCTCCACTTTTGATTTGATTTGAGAGTTGTTTGGCCTTGAGATTGTGTTTGAGCTTGGGATTGAGACGTGTGCTTAAATGGCTTTAACCTTCTTTTGAGGGTTTCTCCTAGTCAAAGGCATGGTCTCTCCTATGCCTTAAACCATTCTTTTGGTTGACCTCCTCTTCTTAGAGGACTTGCACATTGGACTAAACCAATTAAGGAATGGCTTGGTCATGTAAAATATGTAAACAAGAATTGAGCAAAGTAAAACATGCCAAGATAACACATGTATGTTGCATTGCATGTGTTTGGATTGGACATTAATCCAAGCACGAGAAATATGGCATGTTTCATACTTGAAGTGATGAAATGTGTCACATTTCTTGGTCGCCAACACCCTTGATCGTGCATGATGGGGTGGAGGCTCTTTGTGTGTTGTTGGTGCATTCATCAACTTTGTACAAGCTTGGTTTTTGGACCATCATGCATTGAGATGCTTAGTTGGTGGCTTAAGAGCTGAGTGCCACTCTCTTTTGAGCTTAAGACATGATGAGGAGGGTGGTAGTACATACATACCCTTGCAAATTCATTGTCTTGGCTCTGTTGTTCTCTGTTGCAGCTAAACCAGAAGTTTGGAAAAGAAACTGGCTGACCGGCCACTTTAACTGGCTGACCGGCCAGTTGAAGTGGCTGGCAGTCCACCAGGAGATCCCTGTTTTGAAGCAAAGGTAGTCAGGAGATTGGCACAATTTTCAGAGATCAAGGCGAGTGCAAACAGAGACAACCGAAGGCAAGGCAATGGGTTTTCGGGAGGAAGCAAACGAGCATGCATGTCTCCCTCGCCCACGAGGCCACTTTATTGCTTTAATAGTTAGTTGTAGCTCATTTATTACATGTGATGTAATTAATTCGTTTGATTTGTGTTGTAATATTTTAATTAGCTTAGATTAGCTAGTTAATTAATTCGGTCTGTAATAATTAATTAGCTAGAATAGTTAGTTAATTAGTTGGTTTGTAATAAGTAGCTTAGCTTAGACTAGCTTAGTTTATTTATTCGGACACTCCGTCGAGAGGGCAAATGTTGTAATAAGTGTGCGTGTGTGTGTGAATGTCTTCCAGCCCCACGACTTTCTCCCTTTTATTTACCCGCTTTCGATGGTTAGATTAGGGATCATTTTCAATTAGCATACCTTATGCTTGCATGTTTGCATCATTCATTTGTCTTGCATACACCGGGCTCGGCGCATCATTCAAACTGCATTGTATTTCAATACTTATTTGAATACGTGTTTCAAAGCATGTTATCAAATTGTGTCATATGCCATCTTAGATAGCCGAGCCTATTTAGTTGCATTGTTGCGTGTATTGCATTAGGCATTTAACATAGTCAGGATCATGCATTGTTTCTAACTAGTTTTCTGTTTTGGGTCGGAGTACATTGTAAGTGTTTACGATTTAGCATATTGCATGAGTGTAAGTGTTGCCATGATAGCATGCTTGCCATGAGGCTATTTGCTTACATGATTAAATTGCATGAATGCCTATGGATGAAGGCTTGATTACTTGAATTGGAACAATTCATCAAAATACGAGTTTTAAGCCCACTTTGCGAAGTGGCAAATCATCATGTTTTAAGTCCACTTTGAGGGTGGCAAATCCGCGCTTTAGCCTACTTGAGGGTAGCAATTCCAAACCATTTTCGAAAAACAAACATGAGATGTTTTGTTCAAATTGAGTGATTTAGTCTATACTTGTACGCTGTGCGCATCACGTAGTAATGATAGATTAATAATCGGAATAAGAACACATGTGTTTTTAAAACAACATATCATGCTTAGTAGAGGCTGATCCATTGATCGGGCGAGCGGAGGTGCTCATTTCAGGACCTTCCCCTCTCGTACTTAAGTTCCCGAGCTGAGGTAACTTTGGTGATGACAGACACGTGGCCTTTGGCACGAGTCAGGGTTTCCTAAATTTTCCCAAAACAAAATATTTAGGTAGCGACTCTGTAATTTGGCAAAGCAGTCGAATTTTGGCATTATTTGATTGAAAATCAATTTTCCAAAATGATTTGCCGGATTGGACTCTTTGGTGATTTATTAGTCTTACATTGCATTTTGTGAGATTAGATTCAGAACCGAATTGAAGTAGCTAAGAACCCAATTCGCGCCCTCTTCAAAAGGGGGGCGCGCGGAGAGAGTTCAGGCGGTCTACAAGCTCTCTCTCTCTTTTATGCTACATGCTGAAGCCTTGGGCTATTTTTGTATTGGGAAATAGTATCCCACCTTCTTTGTATTCAAGGGTATTCCTTGAAAAGATGTTACCTCATGGCATCTATGTGTTCAAGTATCTCTTATCTTTTGAACTATTATTTTATTTAGAAGATGTAATTAACTAGTGATGTAAGCATATGTTTAGTTTAATGGGGAAGAGATAGCTTTTGGAATTGTATTTTCATTTAATGGTTTGATTCCTTATGATCATAAGTTTAATCATTAACTTATTCATGAAATAATATAATTTATGGAAAATTTTCGGGGCGTTACAATTTGGTATCAAAGCTAACCGGGTTTGAATACCTGGAGCTCGTGGGACGTGGCTTATGACATAATGGGTTTATCATATTGGGACGGGACGTTGGTACCTTGTATGTTATGTGTTTGTGTGATTATGTGGGTATGGGGTCAGGTTTCTAGGATACGACTTGCATCCATCACACTTATTGAAGTCCTTTTGGAGAGGCACTTGATCAATGCTATTTCCACTTAGCAGCCTATGCGTGTCGTTGGACGAGCTGATATCTTAGGAGGATAATCTGTATGTGATCTATGTGTTTATGTGGTTTGTTTTATACATAATGAATATATGAATGGAATTGTGATTATTCGAGTGTGACATGTGAGTTGACGTGTGAGTATGTGAATTGTGAGTTAATTCTACTCTATCTTTATTCTTATATAGGATGTCTGGACGTGGTAGAGGCCGTGGTAGACCTCACCTGGGTGGTCGGGGTATTCCAGCCCAACAAGATCTTCCTCCCCAACAAGAAGGGGTAGGACAAAATAATGTGGCCGCACCACCGGCCCAAGATGCAATGAGGGCACTAGCCCAAGAAATGGCCAGGGCTCTTCGAGAGTTCATGGATATACTTCGAGCTGAGCAAGCGGTAACGACAATAGAGGGGGAAAATCGAACCTCCTTTTTGAAGAAAGAATTCTTTCGTTCCAACCTCGCCGAGTTTAGTGGCTGACCTAATCCTATGAAAGTCGATGAGTGGCTGGAGCAGATTGTTAAATCCTTTGAGATCCTAGATATCCATGAGGGAGAGCTCCAAGTAGCTTTAGCGACTTATCAATTGAAGGGGGAGGTCGGTCAATGGTAGAAGACTGTTAAGCACCGGGTTGAGCACACTTGGGAGGCATTCACTCATGCCTTCCAAGAGAAATTTTTGCCTTCCACTGCTAGGGAGAGGTTGAGGAAACAGTTCGAAGAGCTTAGATAGCTAGATACACCTATGGCCAAGTTTGAGGCCACTTTCACTAGTTTGGCACGTTTTGCACCCAATCTTGTGGCGACTGAAGAGCACCAATACTTGGAGTTTGAGAAGCAATTGTGACCCAAGATATTGATGAAAGTGATAGGTAACATGTTTAGGAAATATGATAGGCTTGTTGAAGTTGCAACTCACGTGGAGATCATGTTAGAGGCCGAGGAGTCCAGGTTGAAGCATAAGAGGTCAGGGTATGCAGAGTCCTGAGGTGACATAGGATCATCTAAGAAGATGAGAGGTTCATCTTCTTTTTCTTTTCTGTCTTTGCTACAACAGACCAAGTCTTTAGGGTCTGTTTCTATGAGGAGTTCAGAGATTACGAACCCAAGCCATATTACTTGTTTCAGGTGTGGCCAACAGGGTCACAAGGCATCGGAGTGTAAGCAGAATCTTAGTCATCAGCAGTCGACTCATTCTCAGAGCCAATCTTGAGGGAGGAGCCAGTCACCCGCATGTTATCATTGTGGATAGTCGGGGCATGTCACGCCCCAATTTTTAATTACTCGGAAACATTACCAAAGCCTGTAATTTAGGTCCATTTTTTTTATTTATTATATATATACAAGTATCTACTACACTTGAGTAATAGAAATACAAAAAATACATGTTCTCTCTCTGTCAACGAATATTACAATGATAACAATACATGCCAATCTCCTACCGTGCTACAAATAAATAAATACAAATACAAAATCTACTTCCTTTACATCTACTATGAAGTTATACAAAAGACTCAAGAACTCCATAAATCTTCAATCAAATAATCCAAACTTTCTTCCTGTAAAAAGATAAAACAACAACGGGGTGAGCACTAATGCCCAGTAGGAATTTCATGGTTCTCAATCAATAACTAACACACAGATAGAAATGATCATGCATGCAGGGTGATACCATATAGTAGGGTGACACTTTATAATTTCAAAATAACATAAGTAAAGTACCTTTTTCTCAAAAACTATTTAAACACTTTTAAGAAAAACCTTCAGCCATCAAAACTATTCATTTTTCTTAGAAAACCATAAATCCTTTTTAAAAACATTTATGTTTAAGGAACCACATGATTTTATATTTATTAACTCATTCCAAAATATTTCCCATTTAATTTCCATTTTTAACATTCCTCTTTGTCTTTCATTCTTCCTTTCTACTCATTATATTTATTTAGAACTCCATAACTACAAGTTCAAGTCCGCTAATTTATTTACAGAACAACACTCATAATTTATCTTTATGGTCACAACTGATTCATTAAGTTCACCATCACCAATCCATAACCCCCTTACCCATTTTTGGTTTCCACTCTTTACAAATAATGTCTATGCACATTTCCTCTTTAAACCAAATTGCACATCAATATTCAATTCCACAAATTCATCACAAGTCACAAATAACATCATCAACTTAACACACTTCTCAACACAAACCACCTTTTGCCGATTTACCATGGCGGGATAGCGGGCACCCGATTCATAACATTTTCCACCTTTCGCCGGCTACTATACGGCGGGAAGTGAACTCCCAAAACCATTTTCTCACAATCCATTTCCTTCCAAAAACCATATTTTTCCAAAAACCATTTTTCAACTTTTTAAAACCATTCCCTACATTTTCCGGCTACTATACGGCAGGATGTGGGCACCCAAAACATTTTCGAAAACCATCCGTTTTTTCTCTTTTGCCGGCTACAATACGGCAAGACTGTGTGGACACCCAAAAATCATTTTTCCACATTCGCCGGCTACTATACGGCAGGACTGTGTGGACACCCAAAAACATTTTCCTACATTCGTCCAGCGATAAGCCTAGACAGGGCAATTGGGCACCTTTAATTCAAACCACCCCCACATTTGCCGGCTACTATACGGCGGGACGTGGGCCCCCAAAAACCTTTTTTTTCAACTCCCCGTGCGGGTACCAACACAACACCACCCAACACAACTCAACCCAAACTCAACACACCCAACACAACTCAACTCAAACTCAACACACCCAACACAACTCAACTCAACACAATTCAACATGATTCAAGCACAATTCATCATAGTTCAACACATTTCGATTCAATATTATTCAACACAACTTAATTCAACATAAGTCAACACAACTTAATTCAACAACACTATTTACAATTCAACATAATTCAAGATAAATTCTTGAATCCCACTTCAACCTTCCATGACCAAGTTTATGTCATCCATATCATTAACACATTTTTTCCTCCAAAACCTTCCATATCATAGCATGATTTACAATGCCCAAACAAAGGCTCATTCGCTAATTTTTTAACATAATATTCAAACACTTCCAAAAATTCAATTAAACTTGTAGATATACAATTCAATACCTCAATTTCATGATTCTACTTTCCATTTGGGCAAAATTGTTATTTATCATCATGAATCAACTTAGTATTTTCAAGAAAAATCAAGAATTTCAAGAAAAATTCAAACTTCTTAAACCATTACTTTTTATTCTAATTTTCCCATTGATTACACACCTAAGGTTCATAATCCACCATATTAACCCAACAATTGAACCCCCAACACTTCAAACCCTAAACCCCCAAATCTCATGATGTACACTATATGCTCAAAAATGGAGATTTTGTATTTATATAATCAAAATACCACAAATCTATCTATTAATGCAAGTATTGAAGAAGAACTAGGACCCCTACCTCAAGAATCAAGCAAAAGAGCAAGCTTTGATGAGATTCCTTCCCAAATTCGAATTCTAATCGGTTGAAAATTGAGATCTTCAAACCTTCTTCACGTTTTTGCAAGGGATCTTGGCCAAATCTTTGAGAAATTGGAGGTATTTGGGTCAAAAGATCAAGGATTTTTGGACCTAGGGTGAGAGGAAGGAAGAAGGAAAAGAAATGTGCAAAGAATGATCTAGAAATGTGCCTTTAAACTTCCTGAATTCGCGCAGTCCGCTCAAGCGTCGCTTTCCCCACTCGAGCGTACTTGCTTCCAGCACAGATTCCAAAACTTCAAACGGGTATAACTCTTTCATTCGGACTCCATTCTAGGTCATTCTTGTGTCCAAATTGAAGCCCCAAAAACAAGATTTCCAATGGTTCTAGCCTCACATCCAAATTCAAAGTGTGGAAAAAGAAAAGGGCAAAAGAGTGACGGTTGTTCGTAGGCAAATTATTTGAATTAAAGTTTTTGGTCCAATCTTACTTTACCATTATGTTACCACTTCGATCAATGTCCCAAAATAAGATAAGGAGGTTCTAAATACATTAATAAAAATGTCAAGGGCAATCTCACTTTCCACGCTCGAGCGTTGCTTTCCACGCTTGAGCGCGCGCAGACCAACAAAGCCATCCGCTCGAGCAGGAATTCACAACTCTCAGAATTTTGGACCGTCTACAAAAATGCTGGGAACCTCTCAAGTCTGCTCGAGCGTCAACTCCCCCGCTCGAGCGGATGGAAAAATTCTGGATCGTTACAGGGCATATGAAGAGGTCTTACCCACAGTTAGCCAGGACAGGGAGTGCTTCAAGGTCTCGACAGTCGAGAGGTTTTCAGGCAGGCCAAGATCAGAGACAGACTTATTTGTTGGTTCAGTCTGGGGAGGCATCTAGACAGGTACAAGGGGACAGTTATGCACAGTCAATGCAATTGACCTACATTCCAAGGAGTGATCGGTGTGAACAAAGGCCACAAGGGTGAGTTTATGTCGTTACCACTTCTGAGCAATCTTTTGGGCCATCAGTAATGAGAGGTACATATCTTATCTACAGTACTTGGGCCAATGTACTGATAGATACCGGAGCATCTCTCTCATTCATAGCATCTGTATTTGCATCCATGTTGGGGTTAAAGATTGAACAACTAGAATCTTCACTTATGGTAGAGTCACTAATTGGGGAGTCAAGTTATCTTAAATCGGGGATGTCACGCATGTGTGATTGAAGTCACTGATTGCTGACTTCCTTTCAATCTTGTGTTATTAGATATGTCGGGCTTTGATGTCATCCTTGGCATGGACTGGTTGTCCTTTTACCGTTCCATTATAGATTGCTTCCATGAGAGTTACTGTGTGCACATCTGGCAGGGACTGTTTCTATTTTCTAGGGGATAGAACTGATGGTGTGTTACCGCCGTTGTATGACCCATAGGGTTGAGGCAAACTTAGTTTTCTTATTGCAAACATTATGGATGATGGGAGTAGTGTGATTTAGGAAGTATTTCCTAGAGTGGTTTGTGAGTATTCAGATATTTTTCTTGAGGATCTCACTGAATTACCACCTCATGTCAAGGTTGATTTTTCTATAGATTTGGTGCTTGTTTTGAAGGAGCAATTGCCAGAGTTATTGGACAAGGGCTTTATACACCCGAGTACCTCACCATAGGGAGCATCGACCCTATTCACTAAGAAGAAAGATGGTTCATTGCGGTTATGTATCGATTACTACAAGTTGAATAAGGTCACGGTTAAGAATAAGTATATGTTAACTAGGATAGATGATTTTTCGACCAACTTAAGGGTTCCTGATGTTTTTCAAAGATAGATCTAAGGTTGGGTTATCATCAGTTGCGTGTGAAGGAGGATGCTATTCCAAAAATGGCCTTTTGTACTCGATATGGCCACTGCGAGTTTCTTGTAATGCTGTTTGGTTTGACTAATGCCCCTGCCACTTTTATGGACTTGATAAATTGAGTCTTCTGAGAGTATCTCGACAAGTTTATAGTGGTTTTTGTACACAATATCCCTATTTACTCACCTTCAGAAGAGGACCATGGAGAACACCTCTGAATTGTCTTACAATTACTTAGGGAGCACCAGTTGTATGCCAAGTATGAGAAATGTGAGTTTTAGCTTTCCAAGGTAGAGTTTCTGAGTCACGTGATTTTCGAGGATGGGATTACTTTAGGCTCTTCAAAAATCAAGGCTGTGTAGAATTGGGAGCGACCTAAGAATGCCTTTGAGATTCATAGCTTTTTGGACCATAGATGATTTGTAAAAGACTTCTCTACCCTAGCATCTCCAATGACTAGATTAACTAGGAAGGGGGTGAAGTTTGTATAGATTGAGTCATGTGAGAAATCCTTCTTGGAATTAAAGGCTAGATTAACTACCGCACCAATTTTTATCATTCGGGAAAGAGGGTTGGGTTACACCGTGTATTGTGATGCATCTAGGGAAAGCTTAGGGTGTGTATTGTGATATATTGTGATGCTCATATGAATTTAATTGCTAAACTTTTGAGAAAGGATTTGGTCATTGGACTTCCAAAAATTAAATTTGAAAAAGATCATCTTTGTAGTTCTTGTCAACAAGGAAAACAAACTAAAACATCATTTAAATCAAAATCTCATATTTCCACAATTAGACCTTTACAACTATTGCATATGGATTTATTTGGTCCCTCAAGGACATCTAGTCTAGGTGGTAAACGTTATTGTCCTGTTATTGTTGATGATTATTCAAGATTTACATGGGTTATGTTTTTAGCACATAAAGATGAAACCTTTTATTCTTTCACAAAACTCCGTCGTAGAATTCAAAATAAAAAAAGGCTTTCTTATTACTAATATTCGAACCGACCATAGTAGAGAACTTGAAAATGAGAAATTTGAATTGTTTTGTGATGAGCATGGTATTGGACATAATTTTTTCAGCACCTAGAACCCCTCAACAAAATGGTGTAGTAGAAAGGAAGAATAGAACTTTAGAAGAGATGAGTAGAACAATGCTTTGCGAAAATAATCTTCCTAAATATTTTTGGGCCGAAGCCTGTTCACACCGCTTGCTATATTTTAAATCGTGCATTAATTAGACCTATTCTCAAAAAGACTCCTTATGAACTTTGGCATGATAGAAAGCCCAACATTAGTCACTTACATGTTTTTGGTTGTAAATGTTTTGTGCATAATCATGGTAAGGATAACTTAGGTAAATTTGATTCAAAATCCAATGAAGCAATTTTTCTTGGCTATTCCTTAACTAGCAAAACTTATTGTGTTTTTAATAAAAGAACTCTTGTTGTGGAAGAATCTATACATGTGGCATTTGATGAAACTAACATCTCTGCTCAGAAGCAAATTGTTAGTGATAATTGTAGACTGCCCGAACTCGCTCCGCGCGCCTCCCTTTCGGAGAGGGCGCGGATTGTGTTCTAGCTACTACAGTTCGGACTCCTGTCACAGTTTTGAATCTAATCTCACAAAGTGCAATGTAAGACTGATAAATCACCAAAGAGTCCAAATCCGGCAATTGGTTTTGGAAAATCAATTTTAATCAAAAAGTGCCAAACATGGACTGCTTTGCCAGATTTCAGAGTCGCCACCTAAATATTTTGTTTTGGGAAATTTAGGAAACCCTGACTCGTGCCAAAGGCCATGTGTCCATCATCACCAAAGTTTTCTCGGCTCGGGAACTTGGGTACGAGAGGGGAAGGTCCTGAAATGAGCATCCCCGCTCACCTGATCAAAGATCGACCTCTACTAACATGATATGTTGTTTTTGAAAACACATGTGTTCTTATTCCGGTTATTAATCTAGAATTACTATGTGATGCGCACAACACACAAGTATAGACTAAATCACTCGATTTGGAACAAAACATCTCATGTTTGTTTTTCGAAAATGGTTTGAAGTTGCTACCCTCAAGTAGGCTAAAATGCGGATTTGCCAAACAACATGATTTGCCACTCTGAGTGGGCTTAAAACACACATTTTGATGAATTGTTCCAATTCAAGCAATGAAGCCTTCATCCACAGGCATTCAGGCAGTTAAACACTTAAGCAGTCAGCCTCATGGCAATCATGCTATCATGGCAGTCACTTACACACATGCAAGGATACTAAAGCATAAATACTCACAGTGTACTCTGAGCTAAAACAGAAGCTATGTTAGAAATCAATGCATGATCCTAGCTATGTTTGAAATGCCTAATATAACACATGCAAAATGCAACTAAGTAGGCTCGGCTATCTAAGATGGCATATGAATGCAATAATTGATACATGTATTCAAATAGGTATTGAAATACAATGCAGTTTGAATGATGCGCCGAGCCCGATGCATGCAAGACAAAATGAATGATGCACGCATGCAAGCTGTCACGACCCAAACCCGCCCCTATAGGTTTAGCGTCGTAACCGGCCAGTAATCCTTGGATTACCTACGGCCTCCGATGACATTAATATAAAATAAGGGGCTAGCGGAAGCAGATACATAAATATAAATGTCCAATGAGCTGTGTTGACTTACATGAAACAGTATATTTTAAAACTTTAATTACATAACCAGTAGTCAACCATATATTATACCACACACATTACCAAATTCTTTAGTACAGCCAACAAGTTTCATAATATATATATATATATATATACATGTACAGAAACAACATGGCCTCAACGCAAGTTACACCGAGAACCTCCACGGGAGGCACAAAGGCTGGCTGACAACAGAAACACAGTCCCCTACAAAACCTTCGGGCTCGAACTCCAGAATTGCTCACCTATATACATATATATACAAACAGTGAGCTAAAGCCCAGTGAATAACATTAAGGTAAAGGGGTTAGTGAACGAAATCAGAACATTTTATACGTGCAAAACAGATCATAGCATAATCATAGTCATCTCATATCAGAACATAATAATGGCATATTCCATAGAACACATCACATATCACATAACGTCTTCCGACTAGAGTAACCGGTCCCGGACACCGATTAAACACATATCACCACAATGAAGTGGCTAACGAGATCTCGTAAATGTCATGGACCCGCATTTTCATGCCGTCCCCCATGACTTGGGACTATCTATGGATGCCATAATAGATTTCAAACTTGGAATGTTCGTTCACAGAAACATATATTATTTCAGAAATCATAACTTGATATATCACATTTGGAACATAATTTCATATAAACGTATCTTTATGATAACGTTACTCACAGTGGTTCCGTAGATGGTCAATCACTTCTCGGACGTTGACCTACAATCACAAAATACATAGCACCAACGAATCTTATCATTACTCATTCATGTGGCCATTAAGGCTTAGCTTACATCACGTTGGTTCTTATCACAATGTTAGAACACACACACCCTTGCATTCTCTTAATGTGGTTCATACTTATTACAGTGCTCAACTCACACACACACACTTGTCGTTCAAAATCTTGTTACGTTCTTTTCTTAGTGTGCGTTTCTAGCCCATAACCTCATTACTATAACTTAATTAAGGCTTAGGAATGCCTAGGATGCAATGAGGGTGTCAAAACATGCCTTGGAACACTTAGGCAAAATTTCAGAATTTTAAGTCCTCGCTCGAGCGAAGCTTTCCTCGCTCGAGCGAGCATGCAAAAATGTGACTGGTCGCTCGAGCGCACATTCCTTCGCTCGAGCGATCTGTAAATGATGCAAAACTTCTGGGAGCTCGAAATTTACGCTCGAGCGGACTTTTGGTCTCTCGAGCGAAGTGCACGATCTTCAGAGTGGTCGCTCGAGCGAGGACCCCTTCGCTCGAGCGAGGTTGCAAAATCTGGAATTTCCAGATTGCACCTCCAACTTCAAAACTCGAATGAAAACCTCCAAAACACCTCTCTTGGGCCCCAAAACTTGATATAACCAAGAAAACTTGTAGAATATGAAAGTTTAAAGATCAATTTATAAAATCATGGCCCAAGGTTTGTCAAAAACTCACAATTTTAACTTGAAACATGGTGAATGCTCAAGAACACCACATGCATGAACTTTTCTTGTTTCAACTTCTTAAAAACATGATCAAACACTATAGAACAACCTGAAACTTGATGATTTGATAGAAAATAAGATGAACTCATGGATTAAAGTAATAATATGGACATGCATGCAAGAATCTTCATGGAAATAACTTGAAACCCAAAATCAATTCATGAACATGACATGCAAGAACTTCCACCACTTTAAACCTTCCATAACATGACCAAACTTGGTAATTTGATGGAAAATAAGATGATATCATGGTCTTCAACCCATATGTAAACATGCATGGAAGTTTTTATGAAAATTAACTTCAAAATGCAAGAAATTATGCATGCATGCATGATTTGAAACTCAACTCCTCATTCTAAGTTCCATTACATGATTAAACTCATAATCTTCATGAACCATGCAAGATAACACTTAATTACATAAACCAAAGGAGGAATAATCTACCTTAGGCCTTCAATTCAAGTCTAGGAGCTCAATAAGCAACCCTCTCTTCAATTCTTCAAGAATACAAGTCAATCTCCTAGTTGAAACCCCATTTCCCCCATGACTCTCTCTCTCTCTCTCTCTCTATAGTCGAATTTGCTCAAGAATGAGCTGATGAAATGAAGTGAATTAAGGCTCAAAATCTTTTATGAAGTGGGCCACTCAATGGCATTTAGGTAAATAATCAAACTAATGTGTTTTAACATTATTTAATCCAATTTAATCATACCAAATCACATTTTAATTAAATATGCCATAAGGTTCTAAAAATTCCAATTAACATATTGGTGTAAACAATTCCGGGTTTGGATGCCGATAAGGCTTTCAATTTTACAATTTAAACCATTAAGCATTGACAGATGATTTAACGGTCAACGGATAGGCGACTAATTATGTTACAAATTACCTATTAATCCCATCATCAATCTTAATCACTTAATTAACATCCTTAATTATTGATTAGCGGCTGATTACGGATCGGGGTTATTACAGTCTTCCCCCCTTAAAAGAGTTTGGTCCCCAAACTCGAGTTATCTTATATCAGAAGCAAACAACTCCAACTCCTAACTTAACAGAAACCTAATCGTGCTCACAAATAGGCTCACAATCCAAGACAAAATCACATATCATATACAGAAATTAGGGTTCGTATAACACAGTTGTACACATTCAGATTTTAGTCCAGAGCAGATTCAGATACGTGTTCATTTTCACATTCTTGCCCGGATTATACTTGGTTGTCACATTTCTTGCTTAAGCATACATGGTGCATTCATTAGCATTAACAGAACAAAACAGAACGCATAAGCGTAACAGAACAGAACAGAAGCTGAGCCCCCCATGACAAGGCCTCCGGTACGAGTAACAGAGTGCAGACAGATATAAGTTCCATACAGGAACCTCCGATACCGGGTAACAGCTAACAGATACTGATTTATATACATATAAATGTTCGGATTTCGCACAAGGTCAAACGTGGTACACCCATTAGCTATTAGATCAGGTAGGTCTAAAGACCACAACAGGTAGGTTCGAAGACCACAACAGGTAGGTCCGAAGACCACATACATAGCCATGGTATTGTTACCCCCAGGCAAGGGCCATAAGAGCTAAGGGTGCCACAAAACTTTTCAGAGAATTGAACAGTCATGCAGTATGCAACATATAACATTTCAGAAAGCAAAACTTCTTTCATGACATAGAACATAAATATTGTTGCACACAACTTTACTGCATTATTACACATACCACTCATATCAAACACTTATCGGGGTTATAAATTGCACCAGTCTCATTTTCATAAGAAATTTTCCCCCGTTAAGTTACAGAAATTCGATTTATTAATTTCTGAGTCAATCATTCGGTCTTGTTCAATTTGGTTCTCAGTTCGGTATTCCATCACAGTCAGTCCAAGTCATTCTGAAGTTATCCGGAGTACAAGGTAATTTCGTACAAGTTATCAGTAAACGGAATTCCGAAGTAACCATTCATATACTTTCCCCCAGTCTCAGTTTTCACAGATTCAATCATACTATGTGTTGATACGGAAGCGGTCATATTGATTACATATACCCCCAGACAGTCAAAGTTTATAATCAAACCAGCCTGTTGTCAACAAATTCCATCAGTTCTGAAGTATAGTAACACCAAAGCAGTCATTCTCTAGTCCAACAGGTTCATGGTCAAACGGTAATACCAGGTAATTAATCACATGTCATATATATACAGTATTCCCATATCTACCAAGCATAAGGTACCAGATTTCATAGTCACATAGTCTGCTACTGACGGTTCACATTCTTCCTAAGTGTTCAGGACCAATTCAAATTTTTCATTTGGTTAATTCCCTTAGCAACACGGTCCTGTCATTCAGTCATAAGTAGTTTACATTCCCCCATAACGTAATCAAATCATATAGTAGCTCTTAATAAGGGTCTCCTCAGATCAAACGAATAAAAGTTCTACCTAATCATCTCAGATGAAGTTCTACCCAGTCATATCAAGTAACAGTTCAAGCGTGAGTCATCAAACAGGAGTTCTGTCGGTCAAACAAAGGTTTCATCCAACCATAGTTCTATCAGATTAAATCAAGTAACGGTTCTTTCTTTATCATTTCCGACGGGGTGTTCTATAATAGTCAGTAGTTTTACAATTGTTCTAAGTTCCTCGGTTCTCAAATCACAGCAGAGTTATGTATCACAGTAGTTCATATCCAAGAGTTCGGGTTATATACAATGTTACATTCTCCAAGTAAGTTCACATGTGGTACATAGGTATTTAGTTGTTCATATCAAAAGTAGGCATCACATTCGATATAACAATTCCCCAACTGAGTTCATGTAAGCATAAGGTATACAACAGCAGATCGTTATACAGAAGTTCAGATTGATCATACAGTCATTAAAGCATAGGCTCCCTGGTCTAGTCAACAGTCTAGTCAATGTTCAACAATCACAGTCCACCATTTAAAGGTCATCAACAAATAATCATATCAGTCATTCTGAGCAAAGGTATAGTCATATATGTACATGTCCAGAGTCTAACAACCTTTCCAATATAGATTCACGAGTTCTATATACAGATGAACACAAAACAGTTTCTTCAGATATGACGATTAAGGCAACAAGTCATAAGTCTACCCAGTCTAGATACAATGTAAGTAACCAACATTCCATGCAAAGGTATAGATATATGTGAGTTCAACATGTCCCATATACAGTCAATACTAGTGTGTCTCCATATTTAATAGTTCAAGCATAGTTCAACAGGTCATTCACGATAGTTCATATTAACCAGTAGGTCTCATAATGTTCATTAATCACAATTCGATCCCATCAGTTCTAATAGTCTCACAAGCGAGGTCACATATATATATACAGATATGAGTCTAGGATCAATTGTCAGTTAGGCATTCGTTCGCAAATTCATAAGCAGAAGTTCATTCTTCCCAACTGACATAGGTTCTCAATTTCAGCAATTCTCTACGTAACTGATTCATATACACAATTCGAGATCACGGGTCTAGTCATTTGATGATGTCAGTCGATACATAACAGTTCAATTCTAATCATGGTCATACAGATTTTCCAAGTCAAAGTCATTCATAATGCGTTTCCATGTTCAATAGCTTTAGCATAGTTCAAAAGTCACACTTAACAGTTCATATTAAATTTTTCACAATACGGTACAAAGGTTTAACCCGACAAATTCCCACTGCTCACAGGTTCCAATAATTTCCAAGACACAGGTGATTCGTTAAGTTCACAAGGTTCAGTTAACATGGGTTCATAATTCTGACAATTCAAATTACCCAACTAATATGTCCACAATCTATATCATATCAACTAAGAAACATATGATTCACACACAAATTCCCATAAAACAATCACACATGGTTAGGGTAATACCTGCGTTAGTCATTTCGGTGTTCTGAGCATTTTCTGAAACTAGGGTGCAGATTTAGGCTTATTTGTTATTCGGACGAGTTCGCGGGCAAGATTTAGCCAAGTGCCCTTTCTGACCACATCTAAAACAAGCTCTTGACAGACGGCGACAAATGCCCCAATGTTGTTTCCCACATTCTCTACAGACAGGTATATCTTTGGTTACATTACTCCCCTGACCCTCTTTGTTCACAGTTATAGCCCCGAATTTTTCGGTTGTAGGGGTCATCGAATTACCAGTCATTTTAACTTTCTGTTTCTTCTGTTTCATTCTTTTTGATTCAGTTGATTTGGATATTTTCAAGGCTGCTATATTTGCTTCGGACATTGAGGCCCTATCAAGAACATCCACGTATTTTGGTAATTTTAAGATGCCGACTCGGTCATACACCTCTAAGTCAAGCCCACCTTCAAATTTTCTAGCCTTTTTGTCATCAGTGTCTATCATATGGGGTGCATATCGGGCTAACTCAGTAAATTTTGTTTCATATTCGGCCACAGTCATTTTGCCTTGTTTCAGTTGTATAAATTCAGATACTTTCCTATCTCGGATGCATTGGGGAAAATATTTTTCGAAGAAAATTTCTTTAAACCTATCCCATGTCACACCCTCATTATCATATCGGACTAACATCCACCATCTCCTAGCCTCCTCTTTGAGTGTGAAAGTTGCCAACAAGACTTTCTGTGCCTCAGTACACGGAAATACCTCAAATATTTTCTCAGTTTCTAACACCCAAGCCTCGGCTTTTAACGGTTCAATACCCCCAGAAATTCAGGTGGTTTCATCTTATTGTATTTCTGTGTCAGTGTTATCATATCATAATTAGCTGATTCAGGTACACATGTTTGCCCTTGTTGCCGTTGTTTCAGATTTTCAGTTAAGGCTTCAACCATTTCCTCTAACCGGCTAATTCTAGCGTCAGAAGATTCAAATTCGCCTACATTCCTTGTCATTTCCATTGATCTACACACAAATAGGGTAACCATTAACAGAGGGAAAGTCCTCACTAATTTCACATTTCATTTCATATCAGATGGTTTTACACTGCTAGTTCAATTCAGATACAGTCACATGATTCCTTACTTTCATATATTCATGTTCACACAAGAAATTCTCATGACATGTTATTCCATTTAACTTATAGATTCATTTCTTTTCATTTTCAGTTCGAATATGTTCATATGCTTACACATGAAAATGCAATGTCCCCATTTCATTTCTAGGACATCCTATAGCTCATATGGACACGTGTGTGCGGTATAACTCGTGCTCTGATACCACTCTGTCATGACCCAAACCCGCCCCTATAGGTTTAGTGTCGTAACCGGCCAGTAATCCTTGGATTACCTACGGCCTCCGATGACATTAATATAAAATAAGGGGCTAGCAGAAGCAGATACATAAATATAAATGTCCAATGAGCTGTGTTGACTTACATGAAACAGTATATTTTAAAACTTTAATTACATAACCAGTAGTCAACCATATATTATACCACACACATTACCAAATTCTTTAGTACAGCCAACAAGTTTCATAATATATATATATATATATACATGTACAGAAACAACATGGCCTCAACGCAAGTTACACCGGGAACCTCCACGGGAGGCACAAAGGCTGGCTGACAACAGAAACACAGTCCCCTACAAAACCTTCGGGCTCGAACTCCAGAATTGCTCACCTATATACATATATATACAAACAGTGAGCTAAAGCCCAGTGAATAACATTAAGGTAAAGGGGTTAGTGAACGAAATCCGAACATTTTATACGTGCAAAACAGATCATAGCATAATCATAGTCATCTCATATCAGAACATAATAATGGCATATTCCATAGAACACATCACATATCACATAACGTCTTCCGACTAGAGTAACCGGTCCCGGACACCGATTAAACACATATCACCACAATGAAGTGGCTAACGAGATCTCGTAAATGTCATGGACCCGCATTTTCATGCCGTCCCCCATGACTTGGGACTATCTATGGATGCCATAATAGATTTCAAACTTGGAATGTTCGTTCACAGAAACATATATTATTTCAGAAATCATAACTTGATATATCACATTTGGAACATAATTTCATATAAACGTATCTTTACGATAACGTTACTCACAGTGGTTCCGTAGATGGTCAATCACTTCTCGGACGTTGACCTACAATCACAAAATACATAGCACCAACGAATCTTATCATTACTCATTCATGTGGCCATTAAGGCTTAGCTTACATCACGTTGGTTCTTATCACAATGTTAGAACACACACACCCTTGCATTCTCTTAATGTGGTTCATACTTATTACAGTGCTCAACTCACACACACACACTTGTCGTTCAAAATCTTGTTACGTTCTTTTCTTAGTGTGCGTTTCTAGCCCATAACCTCATTACTATAACTTAATTAAGGCTTAGGAATGCCTAGGATGCAATGAGGGTGTCAAAACATGCCTTGGAACACTTAGGCAAAATTTCAGAATTTTAAGTCCTCGCTCGAGCGAAGCTTTCCTCGCTCGAGCGAGCATGCAAAAATGTGACTGGTCGCTCGAGCGCACATTCCTTCGCTCGAGCGATCTGTAAATGATGCAAAACTTCTGGGAGCTCGAAATTTACGCTCGAGCGGACTTTTGGTCTCTCGAGCGAAGTGCACGATCTTCAGAGTGGTCGCTCGAGCGAGGACCCCTTCGCTCGAGCGAGGTTGCAAAATCTGGAATTTCCAGATTGCACCTCCAACTTCAAAACTCGAATGAAAACCTCCAAAACACCTCTCTTGGGCCCCAAAACTTGATATAACCAAGAAAACTTGTAGAATATGAAAGTTTAAAGATCAATTTATAAAATCATGGCCCAAGGTTTGTCAAAAACTCACAATTTTAACTTGAAACATGGTGAATGCTCAAGAACACCACATGCATGAACTTTTCTTGTTTCAACTTCTTAAAAACATGATCAAACACTATAGAACAACCTGAAACTTGATGATTTGATAGAAAATAAGATGAACTCATGGATTAAAGTAATAATATGGACATGCATGCAAGAATCTTCATGGAAATAACTTGAAACCCAAAATCAATTCATGAACATGACATGCAAGAACTTCCACCACTTTAAACCTTCCATAACATGACCAAACTTGGTAATTTGATGGAAAATAAGATGATATCATGGTCTTCAACCCATATGTAAACATGCATGGAAGTTTTTATGAAAATTAACTTCAAAATGCAAGAAATTATGCATGCATGCATGATTTGAAACTCAACTCCTCATTCTAAGTTCCATTACATGATTAAACTCATAATCTTCATGAACCATGCAAGATAACACTTAATTACATAAACCAAAGGAGGAATAATCTACCTTAGGCCTTCAATTCAAGTCTAGGAGCTCAATAAGCAACCCTCTCTTCAATTCTTCAAGAATACAAGTCAATCTCCTAGTTGAAACCCCATTTCCCCCATGACTCTCTCTCTCTCTCTCTCTCTATAGTCGAATTTGCTCAAGAATGAGCTGATGAAATGAAGTGAATTAAGGCTCAAAATCTTTTATGAAGTGGGCCACTCAATGGCATTTAGGTAAATAATCAAACTAATGTGTTTTAACATTATTTAATCCAATTTAATCATACCAAATCACATTTTAATTAAATATGCCATAAGGTTCTAAAAATTCCAATTAACATATTGGTGTAAACAATTCCGGGTTTGGATGCCGATAAGGCTTTCAATTTTACAATTTAAACCATTAAGCATTGACAGATGATTTAACGGTCAACGGATAGGCGACCAATTATGTTACAAATTACCTATTAATCCCATCATCAATCTTAATCACTTAATTAACATCCTTAATTACTGATTAGCGGCTAATTACGGATCGGGGTTATTACACAAGCATAAGGTATGCTAATCGAAATATGCCCTAAACTAACCATTGAAAGCGGATAAGTAAAAGGGAGAAAGAAGTGGGGTTGGAAGACATGCACACACACTTATTACAACATTTTCCCTCTCGACGGAGGGTCCGAATGAATTTAGCTAACTAGCTACGCTAATTAAACTAATTATTACAAACCAACTAATTAACTATGCTAAGCTAATTAATTATTACAAAACTTTAACTAATTAATCAGATTAATTAAGTTACAAACCAGCTTAGTAAGAAAAAGAAGCTAAATTAGGCTGCCACAGCTCTGCCCCGGAATAATGAATAATGCATGCTCGGTTTCCGCCCCGAAAAGCTCTCCGGTTTGCTCTCAAGAGGCTCTACTTGCAGGGTGTCTTCCAATGCTTGCTGCTGAAACTTACCAAAATAGTGCTGGGGAGTGCACCAGTGGCCTGCCGGCCATGAGGAGTCGCTGCCGGCCATCTGCCGGCCAAGAGTGGGTCTCTGCCGATCAACAATGCAAGGGTGCCGGCCATCAATGTGGCACTGCCGGCCACTGGTGTGCTATGACACCAAACTATAACAAAGCACAAAACAGAGGAAATTGAGGGCCTCCCTAGGGCATGTATGTACTGTGCCACTCCTTAACATTTCAAAACATCAAAGGAGAGGCACCATTGGATCCAAAACCATCAATTAAGCATCTCAATGCATGATGGCCAAGGATCCAACTTGTACAAATTCAATAAATGCACAAATAAGACTTAAAGGTCCACAACCCTATCATAAATGATCAAGGGCAATGGAGACAAAGGAGATTTGCTCATTTTCATCACTTCAAGTATGAAATGGACCAATCTACCTTGTGTTCAATATAACGTCCGATTGAACACAATGCAATGCACACAAAACATGTTTATCTTGCATGTTTTACTTGATTCAATTTTGTTTACACATTTTACATTACCGATTAATCCCTTAACCGATTAAGTCCAATGTGAAAGTCCTCTAATGGGAAAGATGGCCTTAGACACAAGTACCTTGAGCATGAAAGAAACCTCATGCTTTTGGTTAGTAGAAACCCTCAAGAGAAGGCTAAAACCATTAGGCATGAAAGCCTCAATTTCATGCTTAAGCCAACAAGGGGCTCAAGACCACTTTCAAAGCAAAGTCACAAGTGAAGAATGGAGTGATATGGCAAACATTTCAGTGCTGAAATAGGATGCTAAAGACACTAAACCATGCAAGCAATGCATGCACAACATGTTAAGGACCAAAGGCATTGAAACTAGTGACAAGCATTACACTAGAGGCGTGCAACACAATGCTCAATGGACTAAACCAACTCTGGACAGAGCTTAAATAGGCCAAAATAGTGGCCTAAATGAACTGAAATGATGGCTTGAAAGGCAAGAAAATGATGCTCATGCAATAGCTCACATACAAGGCATAAGGTACAACTCTCAAGAGCACTTAAAGAGTGAAAAACATGGAAGTGTGAGAACACTATATGCTCTGAAATAACATGCCAAATGATTCCAAAACATGCAAATACCTCAAGCCAAGCATGCAACATCCCTCAAAACTGAAAGCTACTCAAGGCTATTGCACTACAAGCATGCATAACAAGCACCATACGGCCAAAAGGGCTCAAAACAGAGCTAAAGCATGTCAAAATATGAGTAAAAAAACTTGCTGGAGTGTAGCCAAAACATGCTAGAATAATAGGCTAAAATGGCAAGGATGCAAAGCTAGTTAGCAAGGTTTACACTACAAGTGTAAAAAGCAAGCAAGAGGTGACCCCACCAACCACAATCAGAGTTAAAGCATGTCAAAATAACACCAAAAACATGCTTGAACTAAGCTAATTCAAACCACAAAAGTATACTACTTTGTAAGGCTAACAAGGCTAGTGAGCAAGATTGCACTACAAGTGCAAGAAGCATGCAAGAGGTGACCAAGCTGACCAAAAATAGAGTTATGGCAAGTCCCAAAAGTCACAAAAATGTGCTAAAACTAAGCCACAAAAAGAGAGAAACACATGCTCATTTGGTGAACCATCAACATATGCAAACAAGACAAGAGGAGAGGGGACTACCCCCTCCTATTTTGGACCTCAAAACCACCTTTCCACCACTAAAATTCCTCTAGAATTCAGTGGTTAAAGGGTCAAAAAGAGATGGTTTCAAAAGCTTTGACAGATGGCTCAAAAGGCTTTACAAGCCAATGAGCAAATAGGGGGAAACACCCCCTAACCAAACAAGGCCTAAACTACCATTTTAAACCATAAAAACATAGTTTTTTGTATTTGAAAACCAGCCCCAAAATAGTCCAAAACAATGGAAAAAAAGATGGTGAAGCAAGTGTGCAAAACAAGCTTAAAAGGGAGAAGTGCTTACCCTTGAAGCACAGCAGCAAAACCAGCCCAAAATCTGAGCCAAAACCACCTTTTGGAGCTCAAACAAAGTCCAAAGGAATCTCAGCCCAATGGTGGTCAAGTTTGATCAAGGATGTGTATGCAAAAGTATGGTGTATCTAAGCATTCATGCACAAAAGGGCAAGAGAGAGTGAACTCTAGAGAGAGAGGCAGAGATTAAGCTCTGAAAATTGTAGAGAGAGAGAGGGATTTTAGTGTGAGAAGCTCTCAAAATTTTCTACCCCCTCATATGTGAGATATAAGCTCCATATATAGCAAAACAAAAGCTCAAGGTCGAAATATCTAAATATGGGACAGCTGGAGGTTGTGTGGAACAGCTGGAGGGAAAAGATCTGCAAAAAAAACTAATTTTTGACATTGTTGGCCGGCTAGCCATCACTGGTGGCCGGCAGGGGATCATTGATGGCCGGCATGCATCATCCATGGCCGGCAGAAAATTCTGCTTTCCAGGTCTAACTTCAAATGGGCATAACTCCTTCATCTGGACTCCTTTGCAGGTCATTCTTGTGTCCAAATTGAAGCCCCGTAAGTAAGATTTCCAATGGTGGCAGCGTCACATCAAAATTACAAGTGTGCTAAGAGTTATTCCTATTTTGGTGAAGCCACTCAATTTCGATCCTACCTGGATTCATGCCGAACTTCTCCCAAACTAGTTTTCTTCTCTCCTCTCCTCTTTTCTTCAACTCCAAACCCTTAAACAAGGTGTTTTGAAAGATTTTTCAGAGATTTCATCTCTCTTTCATTCATTTCCACTTTGTCCTTTGCTCGGTTTACCGAAAAGCGCAACATTTAACAAAATGTGAGCGTCGGAACATCGTAGAAGAATTTTCAAAAATATTTTGAAAAAGAGGGTTTCAAGGTCTCAAAATCTTTTGATCAAGATAGTTTTGGTCCAAAAAGGGGTATGAAGTTTGGATTTAACTCTCTCCTTGCCGAAGAAATCGACCTTTTTCATTGCACATCTTCATCACCGAGTAAACCATTAGTAGCGCCCAAGTCTTAAGGGCGGTCAAAAATGGGGTGTCTACAATAATATAGATTGGAACCAAATGTGGAAGATTCAAGTATCTACAAAGAAGAGAACCAACCATGTAAGTTGAACAAAGAGATTGAACAACCTATTCTCTCACCTCAAGAAGAAGAAGGAAACAATGATGATTTGCCAAGAGAATGAAGGTTTGTTCATAATCACCCTAAGGATTTAATCCTAGGTGACTCTACAAAAGGTATTGAAACTCGCTCTTCACTTAGAAATATTTGTAGTAACTTGGCTTTTCTCTCACAGATTAAGCCTAAAAACTTTCAAGAAGCTGAATTCGATGAACATTGGATGATAGCTATGCATGAAGAGCTTAACCAATTTGAGAGAAACAAAGTGTGGGAACTTGTGCCAAAACCTAAAGATCATACCATTATCGGTACCAAATGGATCTTTCAAAACAAGCTTGATGAATCCGGCACAATTATAAGAAACAAGGCTAGACTTGTTGCACAAGGATACAATCAAGAAGAATGTATTGATTTCGATGAAACCTTTGCTCCGGTTGCTAGATTAGAAGCCATTCGCATGTTACTTGCATTTGCATGTTTTAGAGATTTCAAACTTTATCAAATGGATGTAAAAAGTGCCTTTCTTAATGGTTTTTATAAATGATGAAGTTTATGTTAAACAACCCCCAGGTTTTGAAGATCATGCTTTTCCAAATCATGTTTTTAAACTATCAAAAGCCTTATATGGTTTGAAACAAGCACCTCGTGCATGGTATGAACGATTAAGTAAATTTTTAATTGAAAATAATTTTTCTAGAGGAACGATTGACACAACACTTTTTGTTAAAACTAAAAATGATGATTTACTTATTTTGCAAATATATGTGGATGACATTATATTTGGTGCTACTAATGAAACCTTGTGTAAGGAATTTGCTAAGTGTATGCAAGGTGAGTTTGAGATGAGCATGATGGGAGAGCTAAATTATTTCCTTGGGCTTCAAATCAAACAATGTAAGGAAGGAATTTTTATCAACCAAGCTAAGTACACAAAATAACTACTCAAAAAGTTTGGTATGTATGACTCAAAAATAGCTAGAACACCTATGAGCACATCCATTAAGCTAGAAAAGGATGAAAAACGTAAGTCCATTGATCAAACAAAATATCGAGGTATGATCGGCTCACTTCTTTATTTAACTGCAAGTAAACCCGATATTATGTTTAGTGTTTGTGTGTGTGCTAGATATCAATCAAATCCTAAGGAATCACATCTTAGTGCTGTTAAAAGAATTTTTAGATATCTTGTTGGCACTCAAAATTTGGAACTGTTTTATCCTAGAGGTGTTGCATTTGATTTAATTAGTTACTCGGATGCCGACTTTTCCGGATGCAAACTTGATAGAAAAAGCACCAATGGCACTTGTCACTTTCTTGGTAACTCATTAGTATCTTGGTTTAGCAAAAAGCAAAATTCTGTTGCTTTGTCAATGGCCGAAGCTGAATATATAGCTTTCGGAAGTTGTTGTGCCCAAATACTTTGGATGAAACAGCAATTGGAGGACTTTGATTTGCATTATGATCATATCCCTATTAAATGTGATAATACTAGTGCCATCAATTTAAGCAAAAATCCCGTTCAACACTCACGAACAAAACATATTGAAATTCGACATCATTTTTTAAGAGATCATGTTCACAAAGGGGACATTGTACTTGAATTTGTAAACACCGACAAGCAATTGGCGGATATTTTCACAAAACCCCTAAGCGAGGATCGCTTCAATTTTATTCGTGGCGAGCTTGGAATGTCGATTTCTACTTAAAAAGTTCTGTTATGACCGTGAAATTTGAATTTTTGTTAAAATGATATATGTGTATTGCTACATTGATATGGAAACATTTATATCAGTTGAATGCTCTCAAGTCCTTAATATATTTATTCTCCTTAACAGTTTGCTATTCTCAACTGTGTAATTTTTTTTTTTTTTTGGTTCTGCATCTTGAGGTAAAATTAACTTTGCATACATTGATTTTTTTTAAACCCTCATGGTATTTTTTTTTTCATTACCATTCCAGCAACATCAATGTCCCATTAAGTTTAATTTCTGCTGGTATTATTTTATTTTAATTTTTTTAATTTTGCTATTAGGCTTAATTTCTTTTATTTTTTTTTTTTGCTTTTTATTTTCATTTTTCAGTACTTAAATATAAAAGCAAAAACAAATCAAAATACAAATATTTACATAAAAAAAAAAACACAAAAACAAAACACCATTCATTTTTTTATGGCCATACGCTGATCACAATAAACATAAAAAAAAAAAACCTTTCATTTTTTTTCCAGCCATACGCTGATCTTACTTACTCGCGTCTTTCATCGTTTTCTTCTTCTTTTTATCACCTTGGGCGACCTTTGATGCCCTGCCTTTGTGCTTTCATCAAGAGCGACGACTCTCCGCTGACTATCAAAGGCCAAAAATGACGTTGCTCCAAATCGGGCTATGGAGGTGGTCTTCTATTTAAGCTCTTTATTTTTGGCCTTCAATGCGCTTATTTTTGCTCGCGCATCCTGGTACATGCGTTGGAGCAGAGAGAGTTGGGCTTTGACCTGATGGAGCTCACTCGTCCTGTTCTGCAATCGGTGAGCCAATTTTGTGACTACCGTCACCGTCTCCATACAGGACGTCAGTGTAAAATGATTGGCTTCAATGTCTGATTGAGCTGTCATTATTTGCTCAATCGACATCATAGGAAGGTTGGGAAGAGTAGGAGCTGAGGCACTCGGTCCAGCAGCACTTATAGGATCATTCAGGTCTAGAAAGAGTGTAAGCGGACGGGACGAGGCCATGTGGTCGCAGAACGAGGTGTAATCGTAAGGAGGGTAGTTTTTTGGCAGCCTTTCTGCTCTGCTTAGTCTCTCTGTTCTGTCTCTCGAGGAAGAAGAAGATCGAAGAGAGTAATGAAGAAGAGATAGAAGAGAGTGAGGTGAAGAAGAAGAAGCAAACGAGTGTGATTAAGAAGAAGCCTGAAGAGAAGAGGCTGAAGAGAAGACGACAAGGAGGAGATAGCCAAGGCGAGCGGCAATCGATGAGAGCTGCTTTTGTCGGCCAATGAAGCAAAAGCCAGGCCGCGTGGAAATCGCGTTTTGCAAAAAAAAGAGAAAGATGCGGGAGAGTTGCATGTGTATGCATATATGTATATATATATATATATTGTCTAGCTATGTAATATATATATATATATATGTTTTGATTATCTATTTTTTTGTTGCCATTTATCCCTATCATTTTCCTCCTTCTCCTCCAGATTCTGACCCATGATTTCCTTTTGATAATGTCACAGGGGGAGAAATTGTATGATATTATGTATTATGGTATTATTTTCAAATTATGGTATTATTTGAAAACTAATATGATGATTATGTATTTATAATTTGATATCTTAGTCTTATATCATGTCTCCAATTAAAGCTTATTTATTACACATGTGCTAACATATGTATTTAAAAATGAATTCAGGGAGCATGACTTAAGGGGGAGCATTTTTTACTCCCAAATCAAATCAAAACATCATTGTGTGTCATCATCAAAAAGGGGGAGATTGTTAGACTTATTTATTTTGATGATTTATTTAATTATATTTTAATTTATTTGAAAGAGAAAAATAGAATCCAAAATTTATTTTGATGATTTATTTAATTATATTTATAGCGTTCCTGGTTCTACCTCTTCTTTTGTTGTGTTCTGGACTCAAGTTCTGTGGTTGGTTGTTGTTGTCTTTATCTTGTTTTTGTTCTTTAATTCCTTGTATTTGAGTTTTAGGATGTATTGGGCGAGTTTGGAATAGATGGTTGATGTCTTGAGTTTTGCTTCTTCGCTTGAGCGAGGATGGAGGGTCCTTAGGTCTTTTTTCAAACGCAGCTTCTGCTCGAGCGAGCTTTCATGCACTCGAGCGAGCTTGGTCTGGTGTGTCTCTTCACTCGAGCGAGCACTCTTGCGCTCCAGTGTGCGTCTGGGTTTCTTTTGGACCTGAGGGTTGGTGATCTTCGCTCGAGCCACGCTTCTTGCACTCGAGCGAGCGAGCCCTATGTTTTCAGCTTCTTTGCTCGAGCGAGCACTCTTGTGCTCGAGCGTGCTTCTGGGTTGCAGACCTGAAGCTTCGCATTGTTCGCTCGAGCAACGCTTCTTGCACTCGAGTGAGGTTCTTTTGTGTCTGGTTGCTTGAGTGACCACTCCTTTGCTCGAGCGAGCCTCGAGTATATCAAATGGCAGCAGCGAGATATTTCTTACTTTTTCATCATCTTCTTCCCTCAAACCCTAAATTCGGCACTCTCTCTCTCTAGACTCTCACTCTCTCTCTCTCTACAAATGCACCTAGTTCTAGAGGTTTTCTACACTATTTCCTTTGTATTAAAGCTTGAGCTTCGCATGGGCTGCGTTTTGATCCGAAAAATTTGAGCTTTGGAGCACTTTGAGTTTCTTCCTTCTTCTCTTTTGAGCTCCTAAATTTGAGGTAGGGATAATCTACGCCTTCTTACGAGTTTTAACATAAATTTTAGTCATTTTGTATAAATGGTGGAATTTGGAAGTTTTGGGAAGTTAGGGTTTGAATTTGAAATTATTGAAAAGAGGGGTTTTCCATTTTTGAGTTTAATATGTGTGAAAGACTTGAAATTGGGGTTGATTGTGGAACATGAGTGAAATTTGGCCTTGGGGGCAATAATTGAGAAAGGGGGATTAATGCCCTAATTGAACTTAAATAATTAGTTTGTATAATTAATTTGATAATTTGTGGAAATACGAAATTGGGTTGGAAATATTGAAATTGGGGGAGATTGTGATTTAATGGTGCAGTTGGATTGATTAATCACTCACCAATGAAAAGTTGATAATTTATCTATTTGGTAAATTTATTATCTGTTTAGAAATAACTGCTTTGGGCTATCAGTGGAGGATAGTCTTGATTGTTGTAGACACTGCATGTTGATTAGGGAAAATTGAAACTAATCAATCGAATTATGTCATTGAATGTGACGGTGGAAATTAACACATTGAATATGTGAATTGTTGGGTCATTGTATATGACAACTTGTTAAATGCATTGTATATGTATATTGTGTGGGAGGAGATAGGGGATGGACTCCATTGATAACTAAGTTGGCCGGAGTGTCCTTGGTGAAAGTTCCGAAACCTTATTTATTTATGGGTGTCGGTTCCCTCGGACGTAGTTCCATAAAATGGCAGAGTTATGGAAGTGATGATTGATGTTTGCTATTGAAGTATTGATATATGAGTTGCAGTCTCATTCTTGAATGTTTGGCTAATATTGAACTATGTCAATAAATTGACTTGAGTAATAAAAGGATGTGAATGGAAATATGGGAACCAATGTTGATTGATTATGGAAAAGAGTTGGAATAGTTTTGAATTGTTAAACATTTATCAAATGCTAATGTTTTAGTTGATTCTCATATTATGTTTAGCATATCTCTACTGGGTTTTGGCTCACCCTATATGGGATACCATTTTCAGGTACAGGTGGCATGCCACCTCTAAGGAATTAGCTTAGGAGGCTGTGGGGTTGAAGTCTCCGTTTTGGTTGTTTTGTTCTATGTATACGTATTTTTATTTCCAGGCCAAGGGCTTTATATGTAAAGGGCTTCTGACTCTCTTTTGTTGAAACCAAGTGTTGACTTGGAAAATTGTAAGCCCGTAGGGCATTTACTTTTGTTGTCAACAAGTAATCCTTTTGTAGAGAACACTCTGATGAATGAATATAGCTTGTTCTCCCATGTCTATGGTTATTAAGAATGATTAATTTATGCATTTTTTTTAGGGCGTTACAATATTTTAATTTATTTGAAAAAGAAAAATAGAATCAAAATTTATTTTGATGATTTATTTGAAAGAGAAAAATAGAATCAAAATTTATTTTGTCCCATTATCTATCACCTAAACCTTTATCCTAACTGTTGTTAGAATGTATTTAATATTTGATTAAATCAGGAATTCAAACAGCCCAAAACAAAGGTTCAAACAGCCCAGCACAACAGCAGGCCAAAAGGTTCAAGTGGAAGATATTCAAATTTGTAATGATGGAGTGGAAGATATTCAAATTCGTAATGATGGAAGTACAACGACTATAAATGGCTATAAATTCAAATGAATACAACGATTATAAACGGCTATAAATTCAAATGAATACAACGGCTATAAACGGCTATAAGTTTCATTATATATACCAAAGCCTCTAATGAAAACAAGTTACAAAAAATCAGAAAATATTCTTTGATCTATAATCACTCACATCTATTCTCTGAAAAATTCTCTGAGAAGTGTTCTTCAATTTTTGTTTACATCCTCTCTCAGAAATTATACATTAAGTCGTATAGCTTTAAGCCCATCTTTCCTGTGTGAGGTTTAGAGAAAATCCAGAGCTTCATTTTATATATCTATCTTTGAGAGATAATTCTTGTAGCTTTCTGTGAAAGCAAAAACACCTTCTTTTCAACCTTGTAAGAGTGTAGTACACTTAGTGTTCTTGACTGAGAAAGTCAGTATAAAATTTGTGGAGGATTGCTTCATCTGTGAAAAGGTTGCTAGCACCATGTGAAGCTTGAGGAGTGGACGTAGGCCGAGTTGAAGCCGAACCACTATAAATTTGTTTGCCTCTCTCTTCCTCATCTTTTAATTTTATTTTAAATTGCTATAGCTATATTTCACATTTTTACTATGCTAAAATCATTAACTAACATAGTTGTTAAGACACATGTTTTAATTATTTTTATTTCATTAATTATATTTATCTATTGTGCTAGTCATACTTTTTTATTAGGGTATTATTAATTTTAATTATAAAAACCGAATTTACCCCCTCTCTTAGGTTTTCTTTTGGGTAACACATACCACAAAGTTCTCAAGGCAATAAGTCCGCTGGATCCAATATCGAACTAAGAGTCATTCTCGGGGTGGCAACCTAGGCCTTTTCTCTAAGACGATCTGATTGAAGGTCACCTAGCATGGCCTAGGTCTATACCTTACAATTGTTGAGCAGAAGAGTCATCACAGCCTACCTTGAATCTGTTTCCTAGTAGCCAGAGTCACCAAACACAGTGAATAAATTCCCTAAACTTTTATATATAGATGGTCCCAATAATCAATACCATTTAGTTTCGAAAAACGTGGTGATTCACCATTATAAACATAAGACTATTTCAAACCGTTTACTGTATACCAAGTTTACACATGTTTTAGAAATAATAATTTAATTCCATTGATAATATAATAGTTTTATTAAAACAGCTTAATCCTGAAACAACAATTTAATTTTTCAAAAGTTCAAGGTAAGAGAACGTTTATAAAAATATGTAGCATGCAACTACTCACCAGAAAACGGAACAATATAATCCTTGAATAGAGTGTGAAAGTCCAACTAGTGCCCTGAACTAAGTATGAAAATTACATGTCACTACTAATTTAAAATACTAAAAGGAATAATAAACTAAGTAACCCCAAGCTAAAGCACACCAATACGGATGAACTCAACTCACCGTTACTCTTAAATAATACCTTAATTCATGTTCTCCAAGGTCTAAAATTATCCAAGACATGGGTTCAGATTGAAACTTAATTAAATGTGATTTTGAGATAAAACAGAATTTTTGACAAGTTTTCTCAAAGTGTTCGCTAACTTTGAAAATTAAAATCCACTCTACACTGATCAAAAAATTCCAAAACCCGCAAGATATCAACCACTATATCCCAAGTTTCAAACCCAATTGGTTTTACTTGATTTTGTTATCTGTGGGGATGTGGTTTTTAAATACTCTTCTGATCCTGGGGGACGCTCGTGATCCTCTGCTAGTCACCTGAAAAAGAATAAACACTCCGGTTGGGGGTGTCGGAATTAGCACTCCGACGGGCAAGTCAGTCTTTACACTCAGGATTACTTGTATTCTAAGTTAAGCTTAATAGTTCTCACATACCTTTCTTTGACTGTTATTCCTCTATTTATACTCGTTTCCAGGGCCTCGGGGCCTGATCCACTTTTTGCTCACAAACTGCTTATTTATTCGGCCCCATAGTTACTCGGCCTATTAATTGTAGTCAGCCTCCTAATTGTGCAGGTTAGAACCGAGCAGTGTCCATCTTTTAGAGCGTATGCTTCTGATTCTGCCCATTATTCGGCTCCCACAATTGCCCCCCAAACTCCCCATTGATGGCAGTTAGTTGGTGTGTTTGGTTTCGAATTTGAAAAGTCAAGAGAAACATAAATTAGGATGCTTCACCTATCCCAATGTGAATGTCAGAACACACACGCCTTTCGGTCATCATTATACGTTCCCGCCTCATTCGTGCATCTTCTGCATTTATTACGATTTGAAACTTCAGTCTCTTCGAATGCATACTTTTTGAATATTAGAGCCTCCTGGATTGCCAGTCGGAATCCCTCCTCTATCTCGCGTCTTCTGCAACTTCTTCTTGTCTCTCTTTGTCTCCTTTGCCTCTCGTAAGTTTTCTTCTCTTCTTTTTGTAATCCTCTTTTCCGTGTTCATTTTTGATTTATAATACCCGAATCCTTACTAGAATGGCTAAGCATTTGAAAGACCTCCTTTCCGAGGGTTATATTTCTGGGTTGCGGAGACATTTCTTTATCCTTGATGATGTCCATATATCTCTAGTGACGGACAATACCCTTGATATGGAGAGGGAGGACCAAAATACCATCGTCTTTCCTCTCCTATCCATTGCAGAGGGCGGGGTTCGCTTTCTCCTACATCCATTTCTTAGGGCTGTCCTCCGCCATTGGGGTCTGATTCCTTCCCAACCCAATGTGAATTTCTTTCGAATCATAATGGGAATCGTAGAATTGAACCGGCGCCTTAGGATCAACCTTAGTATTCCGGCGATTCGGCACTGCTACGCTCTGGCCAAATCCTCCGATTGGCTCGGGCGTTACTTTCTTAGGGCCAAGGACACCGACCATCACTTGGTAACCATGCTTTCCAGTTCTGGCAAATGAGTTGACGACGTAATGGTCAATGTCCGCAGCAACTGGGAATTCGGCGAGGGTGTAGATCGCCTAGACCCTGTTCCCAGAAAGAGGGGTAAACCAGGTGGCCGTGTGACTCCTTGTGTTTATTGATCTTTCTTTTATTCGGCTTTCTCTTCAAGTCTAATTCTTTGTTTTTGCAGGCAATAAGTTGAAGAAGATTCAGACTTCGGCTGACGACGCAGTCCTTGCGGAGATTAAGACTACACTCAATTATTTTGGCCATCCAAACGTACAGAAGCAAGAGAGAGCCACCCCATATACTTCTGCAGTACGAGCCCACTTATACTACGTTCTCGGTCGCGGACGATATTTCGATCCCATCCGGCGAACACCACCTTACGGCTCTTATCTTCCCCAACTTCAAGACCCTCCGGAAAATTGGTTTCGAAGCTTCTGATTCAAAGCACGACGTAGAGACGGTGGTCGAGGTAGTTGCCGAACCAGCGAGAGAGTTTGCTGCGGAGGCTAAAGAGGTCGACGAGGCTCTAAACTGGGCATTTAAGGCAGCCGGTCTTAACCAGCCTGACTCACCGTCCACTTCGGGTCGGGCAGAGTTTTCCTTAAGAGATATTTTTAAAGATTTGGGAGATCTACCCGGCGATTTTCTGAAGGTATGGCTGGGGAAAATCTAACGCAGATGGCGCGAAAGAGAAATGCCAAACGCATGGCCACCCGACGGAAAGCCGAGGCCGGCCATTTTGGGCCTGCCCCGATTGAATCTTCACAACCCGTTATAGTAAAAGAGACGGCTCAAGTTGTTTTGGCCGAGTCAGATAAGGAGGCCGAACAGCAGATCGCAGAAGAATGGCCGATTCAAGAAGAGTGGGGCGAAAGACGTACCGCTGAGGGAGAGGCCGGCTCAGAGGAGAGCCCTGCTGACAAACAGCCTCATCTAGAGGAGTCGGATGTGGTTGTTCCTTTTGTTATTCAACCGAAGATTAAAAACACGCTGATCTCCTCTGACGCATCTGCTTTGAAGGATCCAGCTGTAGCGTTGAGCTTGGCCGCCTCAGTCTCGTTGCCGGCTGACAAGGCCACCTTTTGAGCAGAGCCGGATTTGGTAGCTATAGTGTTAGCTGCCCAGTCAGCCCTTCTGGTACGTGACTTGATCTTTTTTACTCCTTATTTGGTTTGGTTTGCATACGATATTTCTTGGTATGTGATGATCCTGACTCCTTGTTTTGCAGACGGTTGGAAGGATAGCCGAACTAGGCCGCCGCCAGTACGAAGCCATTGAAAGAATTGGCCACCTAAAGTCGGAAGCTGAAGATGAGAGGAGCAGGGCCGAGTTTAAGGCGATGAGAGCCACGATGGAAAGTGCTCAAGTCGAAGCTGAGAAGGAAAGGGCTCAGACTGCTGAGCGGCTCAGATCCGACGCTGAGGAGAGGGCTAATGCGAGCGAGGAATCACTTAAGTTAGCCAAGGAGGCGCTTGCCAAAGTGGAGGTCGAGTTGGAAGAGTTGAGGAAGGCCAAGGAAAAAGCCGACTCTGAGGCTTCTGTGGCGTTCGAGGCTGGAAAGAGCGCCGCCCTTGACAACTACGTAGAAGAAGTCCCCAAATTCGAGAATCGGGGATTCAAACATGGGTGGCTCAAAACCCTTGCTGCCGCTGGAGTTACATTGGCCATGCCAATTCCATACGAGCAAGTGGACGTTGAGCCACTTGAGTCTGATCCCGAGGATTGATTTGGGGGACACTCTAGTTTTATTAAGTATTTTCAATTCAATGTATGTTTTTTGTTAGTTGATTTTCATCTTTTTTGGATTTTCATATGTAAAATGTCCGCTGCTAGCGCCCAATTTATGAATAAAAATTTAATATTGTATTCAAGTTATTGCTTGTATTGTTTGTTGTATGAGTACATAATTAGGAGAATCAGCAGTTAGAACAAAATGTCATGATTACACAAGACGGCAAACTTAACAACCGATTAAATTTATGGATCTGATTTAATCAAAAACAAAATGAATTCATGAGGTGCCGAAGTACAAGAACTTATGAATCTTGTGCTGATGAATCGATTCGTGGAACGGCTGGGGCACTCAAGCCGACTAGATTGATGAATCTGCCTTGCCCCAGCTGGTTCATGATCGTAGAATGCCAAATAACACGTTAATTATGAATCTTGTACTGATGAACCAATTCGTGGAACAGTTGGGGCACTCAAGCCAACTAGATTGATGAATCTGCCCTTGCCGCAGCTGGTTCATGATCGTAGAACGCTGAATAACACGTTACTTGTGAATCTTGTACTGATGAATCGATTCATGGAACGGCTGGGGCACTCAAGCCGACTAGATTGATGAATCTGCCCTTGCCCCAGCTGGTTCATGAACATTAAACGCCGAATAACAGCGGCTGATGGGGCGATTGGGGCATATGACGCAGTCGGTGCTGGGCTGTTGGCGTTTCAATATTAATGAGATTGCCTCGGAGGTGGCTGCCCTCGTAGGGTATAAATGGGCATGTACTTCATGAACGAAGGTCCTATTTATATGCTCTGATAGCAACTCAGTCCAGTTCTTAGTGGAAAATTAAACAAGTGCGAATGTCAAATAGACTTTTCTTCAGCAGCAGAGGGGAAGCGAAGACGCTAGCTGAGCTGGGAGGAGACATGAGTCAAAGTGGTGAACCTTCACGCATGGTCAGTAGGACTTCGAGGGATCGGGAGAGACATCAATCTCCTCGTCGTCGAAGTAGGTCGCCTAGGAGGGACAAGTAGCTACAGTGCAAGTCTCCTCAACCTCGCCTTAGAAGGGAATCCGACGCGACTCCTCGCCCATTGAGTTTTGCGGTCTTCGTGGGCAATAGACCAATGACAGAGGCGGATTCGATTGTTCGAGATCCAAATGTGGCAGTTGAGTTCGCTCAACAGATTTTTCCACTTGAAGTTCAGCAGTCGATGGTAGGTCGACAGGACTTCAAAGTGTTTCGTGAAGGCGTTCACGGGGCGGTGAAGGGACTGTACACTGCTTATGAGATCGGCATGCGTCTCCGTGCCGCTCATCGCGATATAGAACAGAGAGATGAACGCATTCAGAAGTTAGAAGCTCGCGCCGAGAAGGCCGAGCGTGAGCTAAGGAAAATCAGGTCTGCCGAGCCTCAATCAGCCAGCCACCCAAACCCAGTTGTTGAAGAGAGGGTTACTCAAAGGCTGATTAGTGATGCGATCGCCGATCAGAACATGGCTAGCATGTTTGTGATTGAGACTGCGAGGGCTGCGGCTTATGAAAAAGGCTTTCATGATGGCCAAAAGGTCAGAATTCAGATGACCAAGGAGGAACTCGCCGAAGAAGTTTGCCGATGTGAAAACCGTGGATTTAGGCACGGCTGGATCAAGGTACTTCAGCAAGCTGAGGCTCTCCAGGCAGTAGGGTTGGATTCGGCATTGCCGTTGTACCAACATAATGATTTCTCCTTCTGCGCTTTTGAAATTGAGAAGAGTGATGATGAAGGAGCCACCGAACAAAAGAAAACCTTGTAATGCTCACTTAGATTGAAAGTGAAATCATGTATTTATTTTTCTGATTTTTAATAAAAACGCTTAGTTTTCAATTTGTAGCGTATTATATTGGTACGCATTTTATTCTGAATGTTCGTGCATTTTAGATTATGTTTATGTGGCTTGAACAATTTCAGTTTGAATATTTGCATTTTTTGGCTTTTGTTTATACGGTCTGAATGAATGCCATACTTTAATTGGCCCAAGGGCGTTATGCGCCGATGGGGCTCCGAATCCGGAGGCTTAATCGGCCCGAAGACGTCCTGCGCTGATGGCCATACTTTAAAATAAAATGTTCTATTTTAAATGTGTTTCGTTGTAATTTTCATTTGGCACACACGTGTTTGCATGTTTTTTATTTTATTGTCTAAATGCTTTACATTCCGAATGTTTATATGCTTCAATGTATAAACGGGTTTTACTGGTCCGAAGATGTCATGCGCCGATAGGGCTCCGAATCCGGAGACTTTTTCGGCCCAAAGACGTCATGCGCCGATGGGGCTCCGAATCCGGAGACTTTATTTGGCCAATCGTGATATCCACAAAGGGCGCTCCGAATCCGGAGGCTTAATAGGCCCAAATATGTCATGCACCGATGGGGCTCCGGATCCAGAGACTTCATTTGGCCAATCGTGATATCCACGAAGGGCGCTCCGAATCCGGAGGCTTTTTCGGCCCAAAGTCGTCATGCGCCGATGGGGCTTCGAATCCGGAGACTTTATTTGGCCAATCGTGATATCCACGAAGGGCGCTCCGAATCCGGAGGCTTTTTCGGAACAACTTTGAACTGGATTTTGTAGTGAGTAAATAGGGATCTTTGCATTACAAAAAAAATGAGATGTACATGGCGAACCGTTCAGAACAAGCATCATGTCCCACAAGTCGGGTTAATGATAAAATTTGCGTAAATGCGTGGAATTCCAAGGTCGTGGCAGACTCCTTCCTGACATGTCTTTGAGCCGATATGCCCCTACCCCTGCGATCGAATCAATCTGATAGGGGCCGTCCCAGTTAGGACCCAATTTTCCATAAGCCAATTTCTTGGCAGCTGGAAGTACCTTCTTTAGGACCAACTCTCCTGGTGTGTAGCGGCGCAGCTGAACACGTTGATTATATGACTTGGCAAGCTGCTGTTGGTACCGCGCCATGGACACAAGGGAACGGTCTCTTCGTTCTTCGATCAGAATCAAATCCAAAGCCAACATCATATCGTTTCAGCCCATATCAAAAACTTGAGATTTTAGGGTTGGGTGGCCGATCTCCAGGGGTATGATCGCCTGGGTTCCAAAGCATAGAGCAAACGGTGTTTCTCTAGTTGATCGCCTCGGCGTAGTTCGATGAGCCCATAATACACTTGGCAGTTCTTCGATCCATTTGTCTTTAGCTTTCTCCAGCCTCTTCTTGATGCCGTCCAAGATGGATTTATTAGAGGCTTCGGCTTGACCATTGCTTTGTGGGTAAGCCGGCGTAGAAAAGTAAGGCCGGATACCATACTTGTTGCACAGCTCTCGGTAGACGCCACAATCAAACTGGGTGCCGTTGTCTGAAATTAGAGCTCTTGGAATGCTGAATCGTGTTATGATATTTCTCCAAACAAAACGCTTCACGTCGGTATCTCAGATGTGGGTTAGTGCCTCCGCTTCTACCCATTTTGTAAAAGAATCTGTCGCGACAATCAAAAATGACCAAGGACCAAAAATGACCAAGGCAGTGGTCCGACGATGTCAAGTCTCCATTGGGTGAACGACCAAGGACTAGTTATGGAGCTTAGCTTTTCAGCAGGCAGGTGGGTCAAAGGAGAGAACTTCTGGCACTGTTCACACTTTTTCACGTAGCATTCGGTATCTGCTCTCATTGTTGGCCAGTAATACCCCTGTGTCACGGTTCGATGAGCCAAGGACTGCTTGCCAGAATGGGCGCCACAACTGCCTTCATGTATTTCAATCAGAAGCTCTTCGACTTTGTCCGGGTGCACACATTCCAAATAAGGACTAAAGAGGGATTTTTTATAAGGCCTTCCTTGCGGATTCAAGTAGTATCGCAGGGCTTTGTTTCGCAGCTAGTGCGCTTCTTTCTTGTCCTCTGGGAGCTGTTCGGAAGACAGGAATGCAGCAATGGGCTCCATCAAACTCGGTCCAGATTCTATAACATTGACCTGGACTTCCTCCGAAGGGCCAATGCTCAGCTCCAGGATGAAACCTACTTCGATGGTTCGTTTAATCTCTGAGTTAATGGCGGAGGCTAGGCAAGCAAGGGCATCTGCATGTGTGTTCTGATCACGTGTTATTTGGTTTAATTCATGATGGTCAGATTTTGCCAGCAAGGAGTTGGCCGTTTTCATGTAAGCCGCCATACGGTCGTTTCTTGCCGCGTACTCCCCCTTTAGCTGATTGATTACCAGTTTTGAATCGCAAAATACAAACAAACGCCGAGCACCCAGAAGATGTGCATTCCGCAAACTGGCTAGAAGGGCTTCGTATTCGGCTTCGTTATTTGACACTTCGAAGCCGAGCTTGACGGCCTGCTCAATTATTGCGCCGTCGGGAGCCATGATTACAACTCCGGCTCTGCTGCCCGCTGATTGGATGATCCATCACAGTACAACTGCCAAATGTCCCCAACATAAATTCTCCAGTTCAGCTCCGGTTGAATCTCATCGGACTTGAAATCGACAAGACCCCCATTGAATTCGGCAACAAAGTCGGCAAGCACCTGTCCCTTAATTGAGGTTCTAAGTAGAAACTGAATGTCGTACTTGTTGAGTTCAAGAGCCCACTTTGAAACACATCCTGATGCTTCTGCACTTCGTAGTACTGATCGGAGGGGATAATCTGTTAGCACCCCAATGCTATGTCCTTGGAAGTAATGCATCAATTTTCTTACCGGCATGACTAGGGCTAGGATGAGTTTTTCCAACGGAATGTAGTGTGTTTCAGCGTCAACCATTGCCTTGCTCACATAATACACTGGCCGCTGCTCCCCTAGCTCTTCCTTTATTAGTACAGCGCTGACAGCCTTGTCGAAAATTGCTAGATACAAAATGAGCGGGTCACCAGTAGTAGGTGTTGTCAAGAGTGGTATTGAGTGGAGGTAGGTCTTGAGGCCATTGAAAGCGGCTTCGCATTCGGCGGACCATTCAAAAGCCTTTCCCTGCCGTAATGTATGAAAGAATTGTCGGCAGCGATCTGTAGACCGACTGATGAACCTGTTGAGTGCAGTGGCCATTCCCATCAACTTTTGAACCTCTTTTACCGAACGAGGGGAGTCGAGTTCCAAGATTGCTGTGATTTGCCTCGGGTTGGCCTCAATTCCTCAGTGGTTGACAATGTAACCCAAGAACTTGCCAAAGCCGATCCCAAATGCACATTTGGAAGCATTCAGCTTCATTTTGTATTTGCGTAGAATGCCGAATGTCTTCTCCAGATCGGCTATATGATTCTGCTCTTCCTTAGATTTGACCACCATGTCGTCAATGTATACTTCCATAGTGTGGTCGAGTTGCTCTTTGAACATGGTGGTGACTAGTCTCTGGTAAGTTGCCCCTGCATTCTTCAGCCCAAAAGGCATAACCTTGTAGCAATAGATTCCTCTTGGGGTGAGGAATGCAGTCCTGTCTTGGTCCTCCGGATCCAAGGCAATTTGATGGTAGCCTCTGTAGGCATCGAGGAAGCTCATGCGCTGATGACGTGCTGTGGCATCTACCAGTTGGTCTATTCTTGGGAGAGGAAAACAGTCTTTGGGGCAGGCTTTGTTTAGGTCCGTGAAATCAACGCAGACTCGCCAGGTCCCATTCTTCTTCTTCACAACCACAGTATTAGAGAGCCATGTAGGGTAGGTCACTTCTCTGATTGCCCCGGCGTCAAGCAACCGGTCAACCTCTTCAACAACTGCGGCAGTGCGCTCTGCGGCTGATCGCTGGCTTTTCTGGATGATCGGCTTGCATTTAGGGTCAACATTTAAACGATGTTGCAAAATAGATGGATCTACACCCGGCATCTCATATGGAGTCCGTGTAAATATATCAAGGTTGCCGAGCATGAAGGAAATTACCTCCTATCGGTCGGCTTGATTGAGGGAGGCGCCAACCATGAAGAACCTGTCTGGGTTGCCGTTGATTTCAACTCGATCTAGGTCTTCCGTGGCCATTTCATTTGGGAGCTGCCCAACGTCGTCGAGGCTCTCGCGATCTGTTACCTCAATAGAGTTCACTTGCAACTCCTTTGGCGTCTTTTGAGCAAGGAGATAACATGCTTGTATCGATTTTTGAGAGCCACGGATTTGCTCAATGCCGCGTTCTGTGGGGAAGCGTAGCAGCTGATGATAGGTGCTTGGCACGACCTGCATAACATGCAACCAGGATCGCCCCATGATGAGATTATACAGCAATGGTAGCCTGACGACCAAGAATTCCACATTCACTGTTCGGGAGCCGGCTCGAACTGGTAGTGTGATTTTCCCCAATGGGTATTCTAGATTGGCGTTGAAGCCGAATAATAGATAAGGAGCCGGAGAGAGATCTGATTTTGAGAAGCCGAGTTTGGTGAATGCCTTGTAATACATAACCTCTGATGTGCTCCCCGGATCAATGAGTACGCACTCAACGATGAATCGGTTTACGCGTAACTCAATTACCAAGGGATCAATGTGAGGAAGTGTCACTCCGGCCAGATCTGAATCATTAAAAGAAATGCTTGCAGCTTCATGGGGACGTTTAGCCGAAGTGAGTTGATTTTGAGGGTCGAGATTCGACTGAATCATATGCACCGCGAATGAAATTGGCAGGCTGTATATCATGTGGATCACGCCGAGTGAAGGGGAATCCTGTCTCAAGGCTATTGCTTTGGTTGAGTTGCCCTTTTGGACGTACTGTTGTAGCTGACCATCCTATACCAAGTCCTCCAGGTGATCCTTCAATGCATAACAACTCTCAGTTTCATGGCCATGATCCTTGTGATACTCGCACTGCCTATCCCATCTTCGAGTGTCGGGAGGTCCCACCATTTTTTACGACCACTTGAAGAACGGAAGATGTTGGATTTTGGACATGACCGTGCTGATCGGTTCTGATAACTCAGTATATTTCTTGTCGGCGCGCCTTGTGCGCCTGCTGTTGATTTGCAGTTGTTCATTCGCTCGGTGGGAGCATTGGTCACTTTATCGGCGAGAATCTCGTCTCTTATCTCGTTTCGCCTGATGCCGTGGTTCAGGGCTCTGAGGTGCTACAGAATTTAACGGCTTAGCAATTTCAGCATGAGCCGTCTTGTTGGTCACATTGCCAGCTTTAACCCTCAAGGCATCATCTTCCACTTTACAGTATTCTTCAACTTTCTTCATCAACGACCAAACTGTTTTGGGGGGCCGTCTAGTCAAAGAGCTGCGAAGGGCACTGTCGGGATGCAGCCCCATCTTGAAGGCAGTGATGGCTATGGAGTCATTGCAAGCATCGTCTACCAGATTGAAACATTCCCAATACCGCGCCGAGTAGGCACGAAGGGTTTCCCCTAGTTGAATCTGCATTGCCCAGAGGGAATCGGCTTGCTTTGGCTGGACCTCATTAGTGATAAACCTTGCCCTGAAGGATTTTTGGAGTTAGTGGAAGCTTTTAATCGAAGCTGGCTCTAGTTTGTAATACCACCTGACAGCTAGTGGTCCCAAACTGCTCGAAAATATTCTGCACATCAAAGCCTCGCCATCTGCATGCTGTGTCATGGCTTGCTTGTAATGGCGGATGTGATCGGTGGGGTTCGATTTACCGTCGTATAAGGTGAATGATGGTGCTTTGAATTTCTTGGGTAGCACTGCCTTTGCAATCCGTCGTACAAAAGGATCGTGTTGATCTTCATCCGAACTGTTTCTTCTTCGCTTATGCCTTATACGGGGACTCTCTTCAGAAGAACTGGAAGTTTCAGATCGTCCCTTCTTTTTGGGCTCTGGGGATAATGAGTCGGAGTCGTTATCAGTATCTTATTGTCGGGCTCGAGATCATCGACCACCTGCCCTCACAGGTCGTTCCGGATCTTGGCGTACAGCTTGTTTGGACTTTGCCACTTCCAAGGCCAAATCTTGACGGAGACGTTCGTTCTTAGCGATCATGTTCTCCAACCTCTGTTCGTTTTGCTTTGCTTGTTCCATGATCACCTGCATTGCCTCATGCTCTGGAGTCGAGGGTAAAGTGAAGTTCAAAGTGCGTCTTGCGGAGATAGTCTCCAATCCAAGCATGTTTGTTGGGGTGAGGTTGTCTCTCTGTGTGGTTTCATCAGTAACTATCGGACGGCCTTCCGTTACGCCCGCTATGGATGTGTTTGAGTATTCCCACAGGCGGCGCCAATTGTGGGGATATGGTTTGGAAATACTCTTCTGATCCTGGAGGACGCTCGTGATCCTCTACTAGTCACCTAAAAAGGAATAAACACTCCGATCGGGGGTGCCGGAATTAGCACTCCGACGGGCAAGTCAGTCTTTACACTCAGGATTACTTGTATTCTAAGTTAAGCTTAATAGTTCTCACATACCTTTCTTTGACTGTTGTTCCTCTATTTACACTCATTTCCAGGGCCTCGGGGCCTGGTCCACTTTTCGCTCACAAACTGCTTATTTATTCGGCCCCATAGTTACTCGGCCTGTTAATTGTAGTCGGCCTCCTAATCGTGCAGGTTAGAGCCGAGCAGTGTCCATCTTTTAGAGCGTACGCTTCTGATTCTACCCATTATTCGGCTCCCACATTATCAAAATAATTATTTTCAATTAATTATGTCCAAACATATCACTTTTTGCAACAGTTTAAAGAAATTGACGATTCTCTTAATATACACAAGAAATCAACACAAGGCCAAAAATGTAAGAAACTAGACTCGTAATCGGTTCTAACGGTGTTGATTTCATGATTTGAAGATTTATACCCAAAGATAACGACAATTCCAAAGTTACTGTTATACACTAGTTTTCTGGACAGATTTAAATGCATCAGTTTATATAGATTTTGACTACCAAAAATTATGAGAAAATTCTAGTATGAATTTCCAGATTTGAGTTCAAAATTTATCTTTGATATGATTTCTTGATTTTTAAAGTTTGTGATTTTGTGCAGAATTCGTAACCGGTTCTAATGGCGCTGATTTCATAATTTCCAGATTTATACACAAAGATAACAACACTTCCGAAGTTACTGTTATACACTAGTTTTCTAGACAGATTTGAACACATCAGTTTATATAGATTTTGACTACCAAAAATTATGAGAAAATTCTAGTATGAATTTCAACATGTAATTAAGCTACTGTAATTTGAGTTCAAAATTTATCTTTGATATGATTTCTTGATTTTTAAAGTTTGTGATTTTTTTTCAGAATTTCAACGTCTCTCTCCCTGTCTTTACCTCTCATTACTGCTAGGAAAGTTGTGGGAAACAATATCTTAAGAATTAGGGTTTTTTTATCCTTTATAACTGGTAAACCACTCTTATTTATTATTATTATTTTTAGTCTTTAAAATTGTAGACTTCCATAATAAATTTATTTAAAGTTTAAACTTAATTAAATACACTCTAATAATATTTAATTTACACTTTAAAAATTGATATTTGGAAAATTGTTATTATTTATTTTTATATTCGGGTTCTCAGAGTTGGAAGGGTAGGTAAATAGTGTATGAGACCAGGTAGTGAGTTGGTTTTAAATTTGAGTTGTGTAAGTGTGTATTAGTACCCGCACAAGGAGTCAAGGTACCCAATTGCCTTGTCTTGAGCATATCGCCGTATGAATGTGGGAAATGTTTTAGGGTGTCCACGAGTCTGCTGTTTATATAGTCGGCAAATGTGGAAAACATGATTTTGGGTACCCACAAGCCCATCGTTTTAGGAGTTGGCAAAAGTGGAAGGGAAAGACCTTGGTTGCCCATTACCCCACCGTTTTGAAAGTCGGCAAATGTGGAACTATTTTCCATAATTATATGTACCTATGTATGTATGGAGTTGAGGCTCTTATTTGTGATGTCATAACTTATTTACACCCCATAGTTTGATCGAGAGTTATTATCAATATTTCTAAACTTGTGTTATGACTTTTTTTTTTTTTACGAAGGAAAAGACTTGAAATTTCTCATCTCTTCCATGTCATAATCATATGCATCTCAAGTAACTATATAAATTGTTAAAGGTATTTCTTACTGGGCACTAACTCACCCCAAAACTAACCACCTTTCAGGCAATGATGCGAACATGCCACCAAAGTGAATTGGTTTGGAAAAGACTTTTGAATGGGAGCACATAGGCTCTCTCTCTCTCTCTTGTGCTACATGCTAAAACCTTGGGCTATTTTGTATTGGGAAATAGTATCCCACCTTTTGTGTATTCAAGGGTATTCCTTGAAAAGATGTTGCCTCATGGCATTTATGTGTTGAACTATCTCTTATCTTTTGAACTATTATTTTATTTGGAAGATGTAACTAAATAGTGATGTAAGCATATGTATTAGGGGTGTCCGCGGTTCGGTTTAGGACGGTTTGCGGTTCGGTTTAGGACGGTTTGTGGTTCGGTTTGGACCCGCCCGCATCTATGCGGTTTGGGGAAAAATCAACCCGCAACCGCCCGCAATGCGGTTTGCGGTTTGTGCGGATAGGATTCACAGGTGTGCGGGCGGTTGCGGGCGGTTTGCAGATTGAACTTTTTTTCCAAAAAATTATTTTTATACCTTTTTTTTCTCCCATTTTGTCAATCTTTATTTTGGACATTTTTTCTCATATTTTCTAAAATGTTCCAACATTAATAATTAATGAACTAAAACTTATAAAATAAAAAACACAACAAATTCAATTTGTAACCTAAACAAAAATCATTCAAAATCTACATTCTATCATTAACTTGCATTCATCCTATCCTACATTCATCATTCATAATCCAAATAAGAAAATCCTACATTAAAAATTCAACATTCATCATTCCTAACCCCCCCCCCCCAAAAAAAAAAAACAAAAAAGAAGAGTTATTCTTCATTAACTTACATTCATCCAAAATGCAAAAAAAAAAAAAAAAAAAAAATTCATTAAGTTACATTCATCCAAAACCAAAACGCAATTAAAAAAAAAAAATATTGTTGTCAAACTTCCTATTCCATTCCAATGCCTCCCCTGCCATTGAAAGGCCAAAGAAAATTGAAAATAATAAATGAAATAAACCAAGAATTCATCCAATGAGTATATCATGTATGGATGCTATAGTAAAATCAGTCTCAGTTATATACATATACATGGATATATAATCCATAATAACTAACATTAAAACAATAGAGCTGTAATTCAATGGCCAAATTTCAGAGCTGGTGAAAAAACCTAATAAAACTACCTTCAACTATTCTATTTAACAAAATGAAAATGAATCGTGCCATTCAGAAAGAACTTCTGATATCACTAGTTTAACAGTTAGAAGAACAAATACATCAAAAAACTTTCAATCTCAGGTAAGAAAAGTGTACAATGGTTTAAAGGAACAGACTCTAACCTCAAATGAGATTAGCTGAATACCCAGATGAAGATAATTCCATATGACCAATAATATTTGTGGATTTAAAGATTATTTGTAGATACAAGCCACATTCAAAAAAGAAAAGAAGAGAAAAGAAAATGCAACCAATGGTTTCTTAAAGAAATTATAGAAAGGAATAAATGACATTACAAACAAACAAAACAAAAAAGGTGAGAAATTAACTCTTTTCACCAGATTTAATACAACAATGTAACTAAGCTAATCCAAAACACCCAATACACCTTTTTCACAGAAAACAAACACCTCCATAACTTTGGACATCAAACCCTAAATGGGTCTGTGAAAAAAAAAAAATAGTAAAACAATGTTAGGTAAGAGATTAGACCCTACACAGCGACCAATCACAGATCAAAAACCCCAATTCAAACAGTAAAAACAACAGTAATAATACCTAAAGAACCCAACAAATAGAAACACAAACAGATCATAAGAAAGCAAAGGAAAACCCTTTTCAGAAAGAAGAACATCTCAGGAAGTGAAAATCAAATCAAGAATATATACCTTCAAGAAAACCCCTTTCGGGCTATACTGACCAAATGGGTATTGCTAGATTTGTAAGATATAAGTGAATAGTGAATAGCCCTTTTCATACAGATCAACATTATAGACAAGAAATGGGGTTACAAAGATTGTTCCTCGAGACAGATAATGAAAGGTCCTGAAATGGGTTACAAAAAAAATCAGATCTGTTCATCCACAAAAAATCAACGATCGGGAGAGAGGGAGACAGATTGAGAGAGAGAGAGAGAGTTCACCTGTGAAGCAGATCGGCTGTGCGATGATGATCTGTGCGATGAGATGAGAAAGAGAGTGATCGGCTGTGCGATGAAAAAAATCAGCTGTGCGATGATGAAAAAAATCAGAGATCACCTATGAAGTAGATCGGAGATGAAAAAAAATCAGAGATGAAAAAAATCAGTTCTGTTGTTCATCCACAAAAAATCAACAATCGGGAGAGAGAAAGACAGAGATTGAGAGACAGAGTTCACCTGTGAATGAAGTAGATCGGCTGTGCTGTGCGATGATGATCGGTGATTCGGTGCAATGAGATGAGAGTGATCGGTGTGTGCAGAAATGAGAAGAGAGTGAGAAAGAGAGACAGTGAGATGAGACTGAGAGAGACTGGGGGAGGAGAGGAGCCGATTAGATATTAGGGTTTCTTTTTTCTTTTGTTTTGTTTGTTATAGTATAGGTGAGGAGATGGTGAGTGAGAGAAGAGATGGATGGTTTAGATTTGAAAGAGGAAAAAATATATATATATATTTAATGCGGGCGGGTTGGGCGGGTGCGGTTCAAACTCGCAACCCGCCCGCAACCTGAAATTTATATAAAATCCAACCCGCACCCTATCCTAATGTGTTTGCGAAACCGCCCACGCGCGTGCGGTTCGGTTCGGTTCGGGTAGGGCGGTTTGGGCGGGTTGGATGACCCTGTGCCCAGCCCTAATATGTATAGTCCAATGGGGAAGAGATAGCTTTTGGAATTGTATTTTCATTTAAAGGTTTGATTCCTCATGATCATAAGTTTAAGCATCAACTTATTCATGAAACAATATTATAATTTATGGAAAAATTTTGGGGCATTACAAAAATTGTGTGGGTAAAATTCTAGACCACATGTGTTCTAAAAGAAATATCTTCTTTCAATATTTGGGAAATGATATCGAATGATGAAAATTATTATTAGATATTTAAATTAATTTTTTAATATATTTAGAGGTTTAATTGATATTTTGTGGATAGTTTGGCAAGCAAAATAAAGTTTTAAATGAACTTTTAGTGTCACATCAGCAACTTTCGTTTAATTATAGATAACATCTGACAGTGAAGGTAAAATTAATCCCAAATTAAATGATTTAGGTATAAATTTTATATTATTAAGCGAACATAGGTTATATTGATTTTTAAGTGATAGTTTGGGAGGGCAAAATGAAATTTTCTCATTGCTAAAATCGTATGCATCCATTGTATACATGTAACAATTTGGGCACAAACCGTTTGTTTCATTGAGTAGATGCATACGTTTGCATTGATGTTGTAGTATCATGTTTCGCTCATGTGATTGAAACTTGGAATTTAGTTGTGATTGTGTTAAGTTAGAGAATGCAAACAAAACAATTCTGGGCAGAGCAATCAATCGCCAGGCAGATCAATCGATCGCATTGTGAGGTGATCGATTGCCACACTCGTGTTTTATCTAGTGTGTTTTTTGGTAGCTAGGAATCGGTAGGAGATCGATTGCCTAGCGATCGCTTCATTGACACATTTTTTTGACAATTTCACTCTCTATTTTAACTATCTTTCTTTAAAATATTCTTTCTCTCATTTTTTTTTTCAATCACTATAATGGTGGTGTTTGGGAAGTCTTGAACTTTGGTTTTTTTTGATTTTTTTCACAAAAAGACAAATTTTTTGCAAAATAAAAGAAAAAAAACACATGCAAACAAAATATCACATCCAACCCCATAATCATTTCACTTTTTCTCTCACAAACATCACATCCAACCACAAAAAAACCCAACCATCTTCCCAAATACAAAAAAAAAAAAAAAAAAAATTTCTCCAATAATATGCTACAACTAAAAAAACCTACATAAAAACTCATTTTCCAAACACCCACAATATCTTTCTAACTGTTATATTTTTTCAATGATTATTTAATTTTTAACTATCATTTTTTCAAACAATCATATTTTTCTAATTGGCATTCTTTTTTTGACAATCATGAGTGTTTTGTTTTAAAATAAAAAATTTATATTAAATCATATCATTCTGTATAAATTTTTTATTTATATATTACTAACCTTTTAATAATAAATGTATCAAAATGTAACTCATATATATACACGTAATTGTGCTAAAAAGGAAGTAGATTGAGGATAAATTACGTTCCGGTTGCTTGGATGGAAAACATTTTTTATAGAGATTTTTTTTTCAAAAAACATTTTCCGGAAAAAAATATTTTTCTATGTTTAGTGGTGGTGGAACGAAGGTGGAGGGTGGAGGTGGTGGCATGGTTGTGGGGCGACGGCAGTGATGATGATGGTGGTGTGGTGGTAGAGGTGAGAGTTGTGATGGAGGTAAGAGTAGTGGTGGTGTGGTGACATTGGTAAAATTTTAGTTCGACAAACATTTTCTATCTTTTAAAAGTAAAAAATATTTTCTATCTAAATAGGCTTGTTTTTCATTGACTATTAAAAAAATATATTTTCTTTTTGGTTGATTTTCATTTTTCATTATACTAAACCCTAAAATATATAGTGCATTAATTAAAAATAAAAATAAAAATAGAAGACTAGTGTAAAGTAACTCATTATTGTTGGTGAGTTACTGTAGCAGAGGGACATTTAGGCGAGGAAGGAGCAATTCTACTGGAGGTGATTTTCTAGCTTTAGACTAGCTGAAATAGCAAAATGGAGGGTATGGCAATCCCGCTGTAGATGCTCTTAGAAGAGAGAATGGTTGATTATGTAAAAGTTTGGAAACAAGAATAACCATACTTGCAAAAAATTGTATAATTTACTATTTGAATCTTACAATTCAGGTTGAATCAATAGAGTGCTTGAATCCAGGTCTGGGGCATCATTTCAAATCATCAATTCTGCCCAATGATTCTTTTTCGATTTTTAGCCCTCTTTTAGTTTATTTTTTTGTTGGCACATGGTCTCTCAAAGCCTTTTAAGCTTTAATATTTGTTTTATACCATTCTTCTCAACCCTAAATGGGGTTTGCATAGTTGACCTTATTTATCGTATAATTAATGAAAGGACAACTTACTTGTAAGTCGTATTAAGTAGATTTATTGTCTAATAAGTCTTATGATAATTAATGACATTTTTCATCATATACTATCAAAAACTGTCATTAATTGTTAATTTTCAACGATAGTTTGAAAATTGTCACAAAAAAAGTCGCTAATTATAAGTTTTAGCGACAATTTAAAAAAATTGTCATAAAAAATGTCACTAATTTTAACTTTTAGCGACAGTTTGAAAAATTTATCATAGGAAAAAGTTATTAATTGTAAATTTTAGGGACAATTTATAAAAACCGTGACAAAAAAAAGTCATTAATTGTTAATTTTTAGCGACATGCAAAAAAATCGTTACAAAAAAATATTTTTAGTGACAATTATACTAAGACTTATTTTTTAATAGAATTTGATTGGAATTAAGTCCAATTGTTAAGGTAGTTTGCCCTTAATGGGAAAAAGAGAACTTATTGGTGTTACGTAGTAAAGGTGCTTGATTTTGACTGACCTAAATTCCATAATAATTAATCTTAAACATCTGAACACAAGAAGTCCAAGCCATCCAATCCATCTCCACCAATTGAAACAATTTTTAACATAAGGCCATAGCTGCATCATCTCGATTATGTTCACCTAAGTTCAAGTTTTGAACATATTTTTAGAAGCTATTATGGCTAAGCTGGAATGGTTGTCCGTTGGTATGGTTGCTGTTGAAATTATACATAGAGAAGTTGGTTGCTCTTGACTTGCGTTATAGCAAACTGAAACAAGTTTGGAAGGGAACCAAGGCACAATATTATTTCTTTACACTTCATATATCAATAAGTTTGGAAGGGAACCAGGGTACAATATTATTTCTTTACATTTCATACATCAATCATATTGTACTGATTTGGAAAATAATTTTTCTCTGTGTGTTATTGATAGGATATTAATAATCTGAAATTCCTTTATCTCAGTCATTGTTATTATCTAACCAAAACTCCAAACTTCTCTGGACTCAACAATCTTGAGGAACTATTGATTGATAATGCATATGGTTGGTAGAGATTGACGAATCTATTGGATGTCTCAACAAACTTATTGTCCTAGACATGGCAAATTGTAAAAAACTTGAGCAGTTTCCTTCAAAGACTTTGATGTCAAAATCTCTTGAGTATCTTGATCTCTTGGGCTGCTCCAAACTAAAAGAATTTGCTGGATTTAAAGGATCACTATCAAAATCATTGTACACATTTTTCTTATCTTGGGCATTGCCAAGAAAGAACGTGGATTCCATTGGTTTTTCACTACAGGGTTTAAGAAGTTTGAAGACATGGAAGATAGCCAATTTCAATATGTCATATCTGCCCAGTGAAATTGGGAGTTTGGTCTCATCAACACATTTGCATCATCTCGATTATGTTCACCAATTGAAACAATTTTTACCAGCCGGTGTAAGTACATATTTTTTTGTGATGGTTCCCATAAATGCCTTTAATTATTTTGGAAAAGCTTTTCCCCCCCTTCTATTCTCTCTGTTTATTTGTTATATTGCATGTTCCAGTTTTTTAGTGAACATTGGGTCATGGAAGTGACAATTTCAAATTTCAATTGGTCTTTGTATTGTGCAGATTATTATTATTTTAAATTTTAAAAATTGTTTAGTGTCGTAAGAACTGAACCTCATGTTGGACTTTGCTTTCAGTGTGATGACTGGGTTCTTTTTTTTTTCTTTTCTTTAATTCTTTCCTTTTTTTTCGGTTAGTCCTCTTTCGATCTCGTTGGGTGGGCACTCTCGGAAATCCTTCCCAAGTTAAAACTCTTGTTCTTGTGTGTGTGTCGGTGTTGAAGTTTCTTGTTCCGGGAGGTGCGGGGTCAGGTCCGAAGTGCCCGGGGGTGAAGCAGGAGATTTTTCTAGGCTGTTGGGCAAGGCCGCACATGCGGGGGCCTAGGGCCACACGTGCGGGAGGCCAAGTCGCACGTGCGAGAAGAGGTGTGTTTGGCTGGGCAGCACACTGCTTAAAAAGGCCGCACATGCAGGGATAAAGGCCGCACATGCGGGAAGGGGGCTCCGCACATGTGGGAATGGGTGCTGCACGTGCGGCACTTTGGCAGTCCGAAAACTTTATTTTTTTTTTTTTTTATCATTGTGAGGCCGAAAATCTCTCATTTTCTAACCCTTCTCTCTCACTCTAAAAGCCATTTTCTCTCCTCCTTCTCTCTAAAAACCCTAATCAAAGCACCAAGAACCTTTGATTCTTGCTCCATTAGGTTTGATTATCATCATCTTTCTCAAGCTTGAAGATTTAGAGCTGGAGCTTTCTTGGTGTAGGAGAAAGTGAAGAGTTTCCATTTTGGGGCTGGGGTTTCATCTTGCATTCTTCATCAACATTGAGGTAGGGACATTCTTGAGTTATAAATACAAGTTTTGCAAGATTAAGTGTTGATTTTGTTCTTCTCTTGTAATTATTTGGAGATTTTGGATTTTGATTCAAAACAAAGAGATTTCCCAAAAGTTTCTATATTGATCCTTAAGGTCTTATATATATATATATAGTCTTTCAAAAAATTGATTTTGGTGAACTCTTACCACAAAAATGGAGATTGTTTTAGTTTTTATGTAAAACCTTAGAAATTGGGGATTTTAAGAAAGGGTTCTGTTGCAGTGTGCACCCTCTAAAAGGTTGCACACCATATGCAACTTCATTATTGGCCATTGGATTACATAAATACATCCTGACCATTGGATTCTTTAATTTTGAAAAATTAGACCACCGGAGAGCAACCGGTTGACCATCTCTATTCTTCTTCCACAGGGTATTCTCTCTCTACTTTCACTCTTTCGTTTCTCTCCCTCCCTCTCCCTCTGCTACTCCCTCCTTCGAGTGATCTCTTCCCCTGCTCCTCTCTCTCTTCTCTGTCTACTGTGCTCATTCGTCTGTCTTTCTCTAGTTCGACTGACTGCAGATTCTAAGTGGCTGTTCGGTTTAAAACTCTAATCTAACCCAGTGAGCCTCTGTTTGGTTTGTAAGAAAACGAAGGAATTTTTTTTTGAAGAGCAATCAACAAGGTATGCCTCCCTCTGATTATTTCTGAAACCCTAAACCCTCTTTTAAAACTCTCTTCTTCCCCATTTTTTACTCTGTGTATATTTCTGAAATCCTCCCTCTTCTAAAACTATACTCTCTGATTTTTACCCTATTTTCTATCTCTAGTGCTATCTGAATTTCTATTCCAGTCTCTCTTGGCTCACACTGATTCGAAATTTGTAGTGAAGCAAGGCTTGGTAATGATTTTGTTCTGTTTTGCTGTTTATATATCTCGGTTGACATTCTTAATGAAATAATCCATTTTTACATGAATTAATATAGTATTTTGTAACCATATTGTTGCTTCCATGACTTGTTCTTGAGTTGTTGCAAAATATTTCATAAGAAATTTTGGCATTAAAATTATAGGTCTAATTTTGTTATTTGAATTTTGATTGCATTTAAAATGTTTGTAAAAATGCCTAGTTTGTTAGCAATTTAAACAAATGTATTTTGGAACTATATTTTCATTGCATTTAGATGTTGAAAACTTGTGATTGACTTTAACATGTTCTCCGAAGATTTATCCCAAAATATATTTAGTGATATTCACATGAAGCAACTATAACTTGTGGTTGGGACCTCCCAATTTGTAAGTGTTTTTGGTAATGTTTAATACTTGTTATTCTAGTTGAATTAAATAGCCATCTCAAGTAAAGCATTTGTTTAATTGGTTTGTTAAAAACATACATATATATATATATATATATATATATAAGCGAATGTAGTTCACATAGAATATAAATACTTCTAAAAATGCTAATCAAATAGTGCTTGAACTTCGCTTGTATCCTTGTTTAAGCATGAGCAGTTGACAAGATAATGGGGAAAAGACTCCAACCAACAAAAAAGTGTGAAAAGCTAAAAAGAATTGAAGTATATGATTTTAATCTTAGCTAAAATGCAGTCAACATGCTTATGTTTAATAATTTCCTTTCTTATACGATTTTAATTTTAATTTTTAATCCACATGAAGCTTATGTTTAATAAAATAAATTTCCTCTGCATACTTTTTTCGAAGTGTGTTGATGCTAAGATAATCCATGAATTACTGTCTTTCCTCTAAGTGTGGAGGCTTTCCTAGCAACCATGAAAGATTAGTGTTGAACCTTAGATTTGAAGTAGTGGAAGAATATTTGGGTGATGGGATCTCCATGCAAGGTGGCTTTCTTCATTTAGACGGTAGCTTTGGGTCGTATCCTTACTATTGACAATTTGAGAAGGCGGCGCCATGTGTTAGTAAATTGGTGTTGTACGTGTTGTAGAGATGTAAAGATGCAGAAATGGTGGATCAATTGTTGGTTCATTGCCCTATTGTGTCCCGGCTTTGGTGTTTGATTGTTACTTACTCTTTTTGGTGTGATTTGGGTGTAGCTGGGGTTTGTGCGGGGTGTGTTGTTTAGCTGGGGCGAGTTGAGGATGGGTAAGAGGAGTCGGAAGTCTTGGTTACATGCTTCCCTTTGCTTGTTATGGTTGGTTTGGTTGGAGCGTAACCGATGCATTTTTCAAAATATGTGTTAGGCTTTTTTATGGTGTTGCATAGTTGGGTTACGGTTCGATAGATCTTGATGTCTTGACTTTTGTACATTTTGTGAAGGGTTTGATTAGTTAGCTTGTGCGAGTCGGTGTGGGTTGTTGTTTTCCTTGTATTTTTTACATCGTCTTGATACCTTTTAAATAAAGTTGGCTTATTTATCAAAAAAAAAAAAAAAAAAGAAAAAGAAAAAAAGTTTGAAAATTTCCAGTTTCTATAATATATAGATTTCGACCTCTACTGAAATTTGATCAACATTGATATTGCAACTTCTAGTGCTGTCACTACTTTGCCAACCTTTGAAGGTAAACCAATTGCCTTGTTTTCAACCCCCACGCTCTTTGTACTTTTCATTGGATGACATTTGATTTCCATATCATTACTATTGTGAAAATAAACATTGTTTCCAACCGAAATATTCTGAAAATTGACATATTTTTATCAAAACACTTTTCACTTATATAGCCTACCAAAATAGTTATAATTACAATAGTTTACCCCATCCAGTTATAGTACTAGAATCTTTTTCTAATTCTGAAACAAGCATAGCCATAAATTCACTTTGGAAGCCTGGAACCATGGCCAGGGAACCCTTGCATTGAAGAAACATTGCAATAATAAAAGAGTTTACAATACCAAATTGTGCTCTATCACTCTTTTTGAATAAGTAGGGTGTCGGGAAAGGGAAGGGGGAATTGGGGGTGGCAGTTGGCAGGAAATAGAAGGGGTTGGTTGGTGGTAATGGGTGCATTGCAGTGGGGGTGGCAATTAGTGGTGGTTATTTTTGTTGGTTTATATGTATACATGTACGTATATGTGTGTGAATACGAGTTTAGTTCAGAGGAGAGGAAGAAGATGAGGGTATTTAGGTGATTTCAAGAACCGTTAACAAAAGTTACATGTGTGTTTTAGTCCACAAACCACAAATAGTGATGTGCTTATTTCTTAATATTAGGAGGTAGGCTGCACATTCTACGTCACATGGGGTGAAGTGAATTTTGCCAACAAATATCACCAACTTTAAAGAAGAGGTTGTGACTCAATGCAATGGCAAGTGCTACCTGCCTTGAGCCTTGTGGAGACGGTTTGAGTCACGAAGTCAGCCTCCCAACAAAAAAGTGGGGGAAGACTGCGTACCTATTACTTCTTCCATTCCATGCTTAAAGCGGGAGCCTTGCGTAATGGGTACGACCTATTTAGGTCATATATCTTAGGGTTTATTAAACTTTATACTCCTAAACTATTGTCAAATTATCTATTTGGTCCTTGAACTATCGATTGTCTACTAGGTACCTAAAGTATATAAGTCAAAGTCTATTTAGTCCCTAAACTATTGATTGAATCGATTAAATCCCTAAAGTATTTAATTCAAATCTATTTAGTCCTTAAAAGGATTACAAAAATAAAATATAAACCAATAAGTATTATAAATTAGTAAAATACCGAATCTAGTTAAAATTTGATTTCAAACAAACTTTAAAATTTTAATGTCTTTGAAAAGTGGCGTCAGTCCTTATGGTGAATTTCCTTTATAACGGTAAGTGTAATTATCTATAGCATTTTCTTAATTATCTTTTACAAGGGCTACGTTCTCGCCTTTATCTAGTATTATATGCTAGATTTCGTTTATAATTTCTAATTGATTGTTTTTAAATTTGTCGTAAGTTTTTTTTATTACTTAATTCATGTATTAGTTTGTTATACTATTATTTGTAATGAAGTGTTATTATTTAAATTATTTAATTATACTTGTTTAGTATATCTAATATTCATATAATTTATTGACAAGAATGGGAAACGAGACTTTAATATTAATTTAAACACAGAACAAAATGAAAACACCTGTTACAGACAAAATAAAATTTTAAGATGTTTCCTTAATAAAATCTTAATTGGGCAGGTGTTTTACTAATTTATAATACTTATGGGACTATATTTTATTCTTGTAATCTTTTTAGGGATTGAATAGGTTTGAATTAAATATTTTAGGACTTAATAGATTCACTTAATAGTTTAGGAACTAAATAGACTTTGATTTATATAGTTTAGAGACTTAATAGATTCAATTGATAGTTTAGGGATTAAATAGACAATTTGGCAATAGTTTAGGGGTAGAAAATGTAATCAACCCTATTTCTTAATGATGTTAAAATATTACAGAGTTGTGTTTTCTTTAGACATTTTAGAGCAAAGATTGATTCCCAGTTTAATGCTATTATGTTTTTAGGGCTATTTTTTTAAGATCAATGTTTTCAAGGAAAATGTAGCCACTAAGTGTTCCCATATGAATGATTGTGTTTGGCTTTATGATAATTACTGATGCCTCATGACTTTTTTTATTTTAAATTTCATTAGCAATAAATCTTTCATGATGTTCTCAACTTCCTACCCCCTTAAATCCCCAGAATAAAATGGTTGTCTTATGCCAATTTCAAGAATTTTCATGAATTTTTTTGACATATTATTCAAACTTGATGATGGAAACAGAACGATCTTGCTCATCACGTATTCAAAACCATCAAAAAGCAATATTAGACATTCAATTAGTACACTGGCTCCACCTTTTGTTCTTAGTTGTTCCAGATGATGCTCTCATCTGTTGTCCACTACCTCTATATTTTGGTTCTTCGTTTTTATGTTTAAAGATCTAGCTTTATAATTTATGAATGATTTACTTAGATGCTCTAAACTTCTAATGAATAATATTTGAAAATAGACCCTTGCTAGAGAAATGTTTCTTCATTTGTGTGAATTTTTTTTGCTACATCTAATTCTTATTAAACTAAACGATGAAGTACACAAAATTTTGATCTTGTTACAGCGTAGAGTCCTCAATTACAATTAATTGAGGCATCCTTAGGACTGCAATAGTCCTTGAAAAGTGCTCCTTTCTCAAGCTTCCACCTTTTCTTTTGATTAATTCTTGGGCCTTGCCTTTCTAACAACTCCAAATTACATCTTCCACTTAATTTTAATTGTCTTGTTGGGAGTATTAAAGCACAGGCTTTTGAAAGAGCATAATAGCATGTTGTATATACTCATTGAAAAAAGGAAACTAGCAACTAATTAGCTGTTACTGATCTGGTTTTACATTAGGAGGCGATTTCTTGTGTCCGTAAGTGATTTTAGTTCGCCAGATTTATGACTGTAACGCCCTCAAAATTCAACCCATTGAATATAAAACAAAACATGCATTATTAAAAGAAGACATTATTTATTACATCAATCATCAGAGTCTTACGAAATAAAATACCATAATAAATGCCCTACGGGCTTACATCTTGCCAAGCCAACACTTGGATACAATTTACTGAGTTCTAACTCAAAACAGATAAAGCCCTAGGCTTGAAGGATTACAATGTTCAAATAAAACAAATAACAAATAAAACAAGTCTTCAAATTCAATTCCTCACAAGCTAAGTCCTTGGAGGGAGTGAACCACCTGAACCTGAAAAATAAAGTTCCCATATAGGGTGAGCCACAGCCCAGTAGAGAAATACTAAACCAAGCATAAGCAATAACTAAAGCATTAGCATCTGATACATGGTTAACACACTATAATCAAGTTACAATATTCATGACACGAATGTCTACACTGCCTATGACACATTGTCTATGGCACATTTTACTTTCCACTTATGGCTCAGAACCTGGCCAAATAACTCAACAGGGTTTCATCTTTTATTACCATTACTTCCAATTCAACAGGAATAACAATTCAAGTTAGACCTAATCATAACAAATACACATAGTGGTATTGTATCATTCACAATCAATTCACTTCCATACTTCCCAACTGATACACATTTTAGTGATGTATCATATTCACAATAAATAGAAATATTTCTATTAAACAATAAGCACACATAAGAGTGATGCTACTGGAGTCCATCCCCTATCTCCTCCCAATAAATTCGGTTTAGAGGTCCATCCCCTATCTTCCCCTAAACCGTGGAGTTCATCCCCTATCTCCTCCAAATAAAATGCATATGCAATGAAACACACAATTGCCATATACAACACATAATCAATACAAGTAATGTTCTGTATTAATTCAACAGTCAACATAGGTGACATAATTTCAGTTATACCTAAGCCGCATGCAAGGTCTACAACAATCAATGGCTATCCTCCACCGATAGCCCAAAACAGTTATTTCTAAACAAGAAATAAATATATCAATGAATGTAAATTTAACATTCCCAATTCTATGAATTAAACCAAATTCCACATTATTCCTTTAAATTAATTATACAAATCAATCTAAACCAAACCCTAAGGTTTCTTCCAAAATTACCAAACTACCCCCACATACCAAAATTACCAAACTACCCCCCCCCCCCACATACCAAAATACTAACACTTATGATTAAAGCGTATAAATGGAGTAGGAAATCCCTACCTCGAATATATAACTCAGAAAGAAGAAGAAGAAGATGATGCCCAAACTTCAAAGTGCTCCAAACCACGAATTTCTCAGATTAAATGAAAGCCCTCACTCCCCTCTATCTTATTTGTAAAGCAACTAGGGCAAAAACCCACCCTAACTAGATCAAACCTAGGAGAGAAGGTGTTTAGAGAAAGAGAGAACTCAGAAATTAGGGTTTTTGGATCAAAAGGGGCTGAAAAACTGTTTTAAAATACGCTGCTGCGTATTTATACCTGATAGGCTCGCTCGAGCGAAGACCTGGTCGCTCGAGCGACCAGACACAGAAAATCCTCGCTCGAGCCAAGAAAGGCTCGCTCGAGCGAAGAACTAACAGTTCGCTCGAGCGAAGAGAAACTCGCTCGAGCCAGCTAACACTGCTCTCAGGTCTAGCACTGGACGCAATCCTCGCTCGAGCCAAGAAATGCTCGCTCGAGCGACGGACCAAAAACAAAGGCCTCGCTCGAGCGAAGATAAGCTCGCTCGAGCGACCAAGCCAAAAACTGAACATCAACTATTGGTTTTTAAACCCAACTAACCTGCAATTAACCTGCCCAACATATTCCACAACTTACAACTGAAGAATTAAAGAACAACAACAACAATAATACGATAATATAATCTACGGAACATAAGTCCGGATACACTAATCAAATGGGAAAAGACCGGGGTCGCTATAATGACCTTGTGAGGGGCTGCATTACTTTTAACTAACCTTTTCCAGAGCTGCAATTCTATCATTTTGGTTAATACCTGCAGTTGGAATGAACTCTTGCCTTTTTGTTGGACTTTATGCATTTACATTTTTACTGAATTACGTAATTTATTATTATTCAGAAACTTGGGTCATCTGGTCAGCGAAATGCTACAAGGTGTGGTCTTTGGTGGGTAGAAATGTTGAAGACAAGGGATCAGTTTAAAGAGGCTGCTACTGTTTACTTTCGTATTTTTGGTGAGGTAATACCCACGTTTTTTTATAATAACACTGAATAATAATATCTATGCTCTGCTCCTGAAATGCAACTTCTTTTAGGAACCCCTACATTCGGCTGTCATGCTAGAGCAAGCATCTTATTGCTACTTGTTTGCGAAACCACCAATGTTACGCAAATATGGATTCCATCTTGTTCTTTCAGGTGATCTGTATAAGAAATGTGATCAGGTAACTATATCACAAATCATGCAAAAGTTTCTTTGTGCGTAAATGCTGTAATTTTCTGAAAATATCTCCCTTGTTTGTCATCAGATGAAGCATGCAATTCGCACATACAGAGGTACTTTAACTGTTTTTAAAGGAACTAAATGGAGCCATATCAGGGATCATGTTCGTTTCCATATTGCAAAGTAAGTTCTAAAGCATTTGCTAGTAGTTTGCATAATAAACACATTAGCAATTGTGGTATTAGTAATGTGCAAAGATATTTAACATACTTGACATGTAAACAGATGGTATGCATTTCTTGGGATGTTTGATGTGGCAATTAATCATATATTGGAAGTCCTGGCCTGTGGCCATCAATCGAAGACAACACAAGAGTTATTCCTGTGGGACTTTTTTCAAATTGTTCAGGTAATGTGCAACTGTCTAATAGCATTACCAGAGAAAGAAAAATGCAATATTTTGTGTAGAGCTTAAACGGCCTAGTTTAACCTGTTGATCTGATTTGTTTAACTGAGACCTGGCATGGCTATTGCATCCCATTGACTTGAACCAAAATAAATTGTTCTCTATAGAAAAATACCTAACATTTTTTTCACTAATTTATGGTTGATCTTTTTAATGGTCTGGGGGCAATTGGTTTATGTTGATAGACTTTTTGGACTTTAACGGAATCCATCGCCGACTCCAGCTTAATTTTTTTTTGAAGGAGAGATAGGAATGTGTAATGAGGAAGGTTTTGTTTTAAGTTTTAATTTTTTTTTTATCATTTTGAATTTCTTTTGACTTAGAAGCTAATGGCTCTTTTGTTTTAAAGAAAATGGACAAGAATACTGTTTTTTTTGAGAAGTTTGTACTTAGTAATGATAAGGGTGGAAGTTTGAGTTGAGCAGATTAAAGAAGTGGTTAGGAAGGTGAATGAAGTGGCTGGAAAGGACAAAAAGGTTCAACATTCCACTACACTCTGCCTTTGTAGATCCTTAGAAGAAGGGGGAGGAAATGGAGGATATTCTCTTGAATAATAATTTCATTTTGTCATACAACTTTTCCCACTTTGATCTTCTTTATACTCTCCTTTACCTTTGATACTCTTAAAATGCGAAAGAACCTATGATTAGTATTACTGCTAGAGTTATCAAGTTCTTCTAAACTCAAGTTTCTTGAATGATTTCTTAAATACATTCAAAGTAATTCCTTATTAAAAATAAAAAATAAAATAAAAAAATTCAAAGTAATTCCTTCATTGTTCCTTGTTCTCATCTTACTTAACTACTGCTATCTTATACACTTAATGTAGTTTAGGACTCTTCCTTTTCTTCTTCTTAACTTGACAAGTTTATATATGTATATATATATATATATATATCTTTTTCTCCATCCTTCTAATTTAACTTATGATAAAAGATCATCAGAAGCCTTCAACTTAGCCTTACTAACTGCTTTCTTAACTTTGTTTTTTGCTAATTTATCTTTTAATTTTTTTGTTATTCCTATATATATATAGAAAGTTCTGTGTCATTGGTGCAGTGTGAACCAATGAAGAGGTTCGCTTTTTGTTATTCCTATTCATTCCACCAAGAAGTTTCTTTGGATTGTGTCTCACACTGGACAGAATTTGTTTTCTCATTGGAAGTCCATTTTAGACAACCCAAATCCCGGTCTCGGAAGATCGGTTGTATCTTGCTCCCCTGATCTTTCTTCCCTTGTTTTCATTATTAATTCTTTTCTTAAAATGGCCTAAACTTTCACCTTTTAAATCCCACCATCTATGATCAGATACGTTGGCAGTTTATGAGAGGCTCTGCATTAACATCCTAACATGAAGCATCACACACATCGAATAACATGAAGCCGATAGAATAGTCTGGTTTGGATATGAAATTAACTGAAGAGTACCGTAGCATGCACAATGTATACCAAACTTGAGTGACTGTTTTGATTGAAAAGAAAAATGTTTTGCTATGTTCTGTATATAAGTTCTAGTTTAAATTGAATATAAATGCTAGGTTTTGTTTGTGGTTACAAATTGATTGGTTAAAGAACTTTATTCCCTGTTAGATAGAGCATCTCCAATCCTAATGCATGATTTAAAATGTTGACAATATGAGAACTCTAATATTTTGTCACTTTTTTTTTTTTAGATGGAAAACCAAACAGAAACAAAAGACACTTACAAACAGCATCAGCAGCAACAACTTCAATCAAGGCCTGCGGGACCTCCTCCATCCACACAAGCTGGTGGTCCAAATCTCTAGCCATCCAAGCTAGGCCATGCGCCAACATATTGCCCATTCTCCCCACATGGCAAACTTGAAAGCTCCGAAACAGTCGACTAGCACCCACCACTTGTGACACAAGATGACCATATTCTGGTAAGAGCTCGACATCCTCTCACAAAGATTTGACAATATTTAAAGAATCCCCCTCTAGAATAATATCAGAAAAGCCCAAATATTTTGCTAGCTCTATTGCCTTGGCTGCAGCAAATGCTTCAGCACAGTCGGCATCTACCCAGAATGGTAATTGCTCTGACATTGCACCCATAACTTCACCCATCGAATTTCGAATAACGACACCAACCCCAACTATTTGCAATTCTTTGAACCATGCCCCATCAAAATTAATCTTGAACCAACCTTCCGCCGGAGCGCACCAACGAACCACTCTATCCCGCAGCATTGGCCCTTGAATTCTTTGTTGCACTTGACCAAAATCACTTACCAAATTGCAAAACATAGCCACCGTTGCCTCAACCGAAACATGGGTTTCACAAAAGATTACTTGGTTGCGCCGCTGCCAAATACCCCAACATAGAGCAACAAACAAACCGAGATTAGACTCATCCCTATGGAACATTACCTGGCAAAACCACTATTTAAAGTCCTGATTATGGGCCCATTGTACCAGATTCCTCAATGTACTTAAATTCCACACCTGCACCGCAACATCACAATAACAAAGACAATGCATCAATGATTCCCGATCAATCCCACAACTTGAACACATGTCATCAATAGGAATTTGACGCCTTCGCAACAATGTCTTTACTGGGAGAATATCATTGCACGCCTTCCATGCAAACACCTTAATTTTGTTTGGTAGTTTAAGCTGCCAAACTTTCTGCCATAGCTTGTCCCAACATGATCGACCCACAGAAGACTCCATTGATTGGGCTGCATTAACAATATCTCGGTGTAAGTAATTGGCCGAACGAACAGAAAAAGCCCCATGCTTCGTATAGTGCCAGACCATCATAGTGTTCATTAAAGAACATAAAACAGGGGGAGAAAATGAATTGGGCTCAATTGTTTGAATGCGATTCTATTTCTAAACTTTGCACATTCTATTAAAATATTCATTAAATGCTTTAAAGGACTATCGTGAAACTGCATGATTTTTATTTTTTAGCTTGATTTTGAAGTCCTACTTTAGGATAATTGTTTTGTACCTAATTTGAATATGGAGGAAGTACTTGAATTTGAAATATTTGTTCAGAATAACGTTCTAGTGTTTAAATCAATCATGAGGTGTGTCAACAAAACAATTTTCAGTTTTTCTATAGGCAATTCAAGGCAAAGTGTTGCCTTACTTTATTGGGAATTTCAAATTAGTTAGCAAGTAGCTAATTAGTAAACAATGTAATGTAGAACAAAATTTCTTATTTTGGGAGGGTCTAGAATATTCAATTTCATATTTTTACTTCATTAAGGTTGGCTTATACAATAAAACACGCCTATAGAGACAGACGGCATGTAATTAGGACTTGTAGGTTGAAAGTTAGAGTAAAATACACCTTAAACTTTGTCAAAAAAGGACGTGCATGGGTGAAAATGTGAAACAGCCCGTAAACCACTTTTGGGGATGTCGCGAGAAGATTGCTCGATGACAAATACGACATGTGGGGACAAAAGACATGTAATTAGGACACGTAGATTGGAAGTTAGAGTAAAAAACACCTAAAACTTTGTTGAAAATGGCGTCTGGTGAGTAAAAATGTGAAACAGCCTGCGAACCATTCTGGGGATGTCACAGGAAGCTTGCTTGTAATAAATACGACCTGTGGGATAGACGACATGTATTTAGGACACATAGATTGGGAGTTAGAGTTGAAAATGCCTTAAACTAAGTTGAAAAATGTGCGTTGAGGGGGCAAAAATACGAAACAGTGCCTAAACCACTCTGGGGATGTCACCGGCAACTTGCTCGTGACAAGTACGACCTATTGGGACATATGCGATGTAATTAGGACACGTATGTTGAGAGTTAGAGTAAAAAACGCCTTCAACTTAGTAAAAAAAGTGCATTGGGGGGCTGAAAATGCAAGACAATCTCGAACCACTCTGGGGATTGCACGGGTAGCTTCCTCATGCCTAATAGAACATATGGGGACATATGGACTGTGAGTGAGACGCATAGGTTGGGAATTAGAACTGAAAATGCCTTCAACTTAATTGAAAAATCGCATTTCGGGAGAGGGAAACTTAGGAGAAACTTGTTCGGATATGCAACAATGATTACGACTATAATTATACAATTTTGAAAATATTATATACATTTGAGTTTTATGCATGTATCGTATTCGTGTTTTGTTTCTATTGTATCAGAAGCTTCAGATAAGAAGGGATTCATGCTAGTAGTGAACCAGTGATACTTGTTGATTTACCTGTAAGAAAGTATAATCATTGTGAATCTTGAAAAATTGACACTCATATCTGAAAGTAATCACGAGGGAGTATACAATTGTAGATTAACTATGCTCCAGAATCTAAAAAGCCTTGTCTGAGGCAACCCAAGGTATCAGCCCCAAGCCTCATTTTTTGGAGGTTGAATTTAAACCACTCATTGCAATAAATAGTAGCAGATAATCAGATCAATTATGATGGCTCCATTGCTGTCAATTATTTTTTTCATTTACTACGAAGTTTTGAGTTTTTTTGATATATATGATTCAAAATACTTCTTTTTGATGTCTATTTTTTTCCCTTCTATTGCTTCAGATTCATACAATTGATGAAAATCAATTTTCATCATAGATTTTCTTCTTATCAAAAATTTGGTCGTCAAAAACTTATTTTCAACGACAAAAATAAAATTTTAGTCGCCAAAAGACTAAAATATTTGGAGGGAGACATTTCAAATTTTGAAAGGATTTTATAAAATTAATTGGCGACTAAAAAACTTTAGTCGCTAATGGTGTAATATATATATATATATATATATTTGGTTTCCAAACCCGAACCAGCACCTCTGTTTTTCTCTCTTCAGCATCTCTCTCTCTCTCTCTCTCTCTCTCTCTCTCTCTCTCTCTTCAAATCTTACAAATGGGTCTGTGTTTTCTGCAAAATTGGGAAAATGGTGGTGATTCATTAGCTTGTTGATTGTTGTGGTTGAATCGATTCAGATCCGAATGTTTCTTGTATGCTTAATTCACCACAACTTTTGTTGAATTTTGGGATTTGTGTGTAGATTTGTTTTGGTGACTTTGATTGATATTTTTTTTTTGTAGATGCTGGGTTGAGAGCGAAGCTCAACAAGATTATGGCTTCGGATTATTTCACCACTACGCCGGAGATGAAAGCTAATGGCGGCTGCTGCTGCTGCTGGAAATTATGCATCTTTTCAGGTTCCAATGCATGGTTCTGTTGTGCCAGTACAAGCCGAAGGTTCGGATGGGCAATATCAGCAGGTAAAAATATGTTTTCTTCAGAAATTCAGGTATTTAAGATTATTTTTTAAACTCCTATTTGACGTTGCCATGGGTGTAGATACATGCTCCATTAAATCTACATGGGCAGGGTATCATTATGATTGATTTCTTTCATTTGATTTATTTATTTTTTGGATTGTGTTTCTTATCTTCATTGGTCAATAGAACTTTACCAAGTATGCATCAATTTTTTTGGTGATGTTTAATTTCCATTATAGTGATTAACAGGGTTGTATGTGAAATCTATGTTTTGGGGGGCTTTTAGAGTTTGGATCAACATTATGTTTTTTGGGATTATTTGACTCTTAATATCGGGTGTATAAAGTTCTATTGTTGTTGTTGCCTTTCCTCTGCAAGCAAAAATGTTGTAGTAAGTTTCCATTGTTTTGCATTGTTTGATGCTGGACCATGGTTATTTCTGTTTTGCTGAAGAGTCACTTTGCCATGTGGGATAGGATTTTATGAGGTAATAAGATGATCTTTTGGTATTCTTATTTTGCGTTTGAAGTGATTAAAAGTTGCAATAAATGATGCTTACATATTGTGTTGTTCAATTTGGATTTGATTATTGTCCTTGTGAATATAAATATGAATAAAAAGTGTTTGTTTGCTATTTTTATATAGTTGATCTTGATATATGTTATAGTGTTCAAATTGGTAGTACAACACCATAAATTAGATATACTGATAAACAGTTGGGTATTAGGTCCATATGTTCTTCTCTTATTTTTTTCCTGAAATAATGTTATTTATACCAACTAGTGTATTAACTAGTCCATATGTTCTTCTCTTTTTTTCATTTTATTTTTTTAAAATTTTCAATTCCATCTAGTCTAATAGGATCCAAAATTGAATTTTTTTTTTAATAAAAATACTAAAGACAAAAAAAGTCAACAAAAAAGTTCTTAAAAAAGCAATTGCCAAACACAACCTTAGTGTCTATTCTTTTTTCCAAAGGCCCAAAATGTATTCAATTTAGTAGATGTATGATTTTTGTCTTATTTGTTAAAGTTTCAGTTTGAATTTCATGGTTGATTTGATTCGTTTGGTTTGTGGAATTAATGGGGAATGAATAGAAATTGTAATTTGGGTAAAAAATGAATAAGATTTGGGCCGTTCTATATACGAGTTCAAAGTCTGTCATTACCAGCGAGTTGAGTAGCAAACTATTAAATATCAAAGCTTTAGTGATTGAAATATGCACTTGAGATAAATGGTATTCATTTCATTGCTGCTGCATTTTAGTCAGTAACCTCTCTCTCTCTCTCTTTCAATCTGTCTATGTATGTATTGGATTTTTTGAAATCTACACTTGTCAAGCTCTTTATTGAAAAGAAATGGTGAATTCAGGTTTTGGATTTTTAAAGATATGTTATATTATGGCCTATAGATTTTAGGTTTTGGATTTTGATTTGGTCTACATTCTAATTTCGATATTTCGGACTTCTATTTGTGTTTCTTAATCAAACATTGAATCTAATCGCATTAACTTCTCCAGTTTTTTTTTTTGAAAATTTTACATACGTACTTGTGCATATATGTGAATGTGTGCTCTGTTCTGGTTCAAGATTGACAACTTGTGGACTTATAAAGCATCTCCATCACCCACAGAGTGCACGGGTGTGTAAATCACTTTGACTCAAGAGGTGATGTAAATCACTTTGACTCGAGATTATCAATTAGGAACTCTAGGTAAGGATTACATGCTTGATTGTTGTAGATTAATTATCTAATAATTAAAATCAAGAAATGATTAGGCTCAATTTCATGTAATTGGAAAGACATTAGGTTTAATTTGCATGTCATATTGGTAAATTAGAAAGAAGATGAAGAAATTGAGTTAGGTTTAAAAACAAAAATTAAAGGAATTCAGAATTTGTTTGATTTTGGCTCTAAATTCGTACCGTGTAAGATATATTTTGCAGCTGCTGTGGACAAATTCTTTACTATTCCATGCTGGTGTTGAATTTGTGTAGGTCACAGCACATGACAAAGCCCAAAAATACAAATAAGTTGATATTTTTGTTTCACTAAACTAGAATGGAGTTGTATCTGTTCTATTTGTTGGGTGGAAATTAACTCCCTAATAATTTTTGGGTTGTTCATGATAGCAAACAGAAACTCTTAGTAACACAACACGATCTTTTTCCAGGTGGAAGGGTTTTGCTTGGGGCATGGGAAATATGATCTATTTTGCTTGGGGCATGGGAAATGGATGATGGATGAGTTTGTAGCTGCAGGAATTTGAAAGAAGCTTGGTATCATCGGATTTTGCTTTGGAGGTGGCCGACTAATAGATGCGTTCACCCAAGACGGGGGTGCCTTTTTTGGCATTGGGGTTTCATTCTATGGCATAAGAATTGACCCATCTGTTGTTGCTAATATAAAGGTGCCTGTATTGTTCATTGTGGGTGACAATGATTCGAGTTGTCTGGTCAGTGCCTTGGTATATGATTTTTTGAATGTGAATTTTGATGTAGATGTGGATGTGGATGTATTGTATTTTAGAAAATATTAATAATTTGTACAAGGAATGAATTAATAGATGTGGATGTAGATGTGGATGTATTGTATTTTGATGTAGATGTGAATTTTATTTTTACAGATGGTTTTTGGCATGGAAAAGTGGATATTCTTTATTTTTGTGCGGAGGACATTGTTTTTTTATAATCTGTTATTATGTTGTCCTTTGTTTTTTTTTTTTTTATTACTATTGTTCATATAGATAACTATTGGCATGGTACAAATTGCTTATGACATAGAACATATTACTTTTGGCATGGTATAGATTACCATTTGACATGGTATTGTGGATATTTCTTTTTTTGTGTATGGCAAACATGATTTTTGTATAATCCTCTGTTTTGTATAGAATTATTATTTTATGTTGGATTATGCTTGATTCGTATGGAATTTCTATTATATTTTGAATTTGATGTTAAAAGTTAAATTTTCTTGGAGTGTTATTATTATTTTTATATACAAGGTACAGGTTGCATAGAATAAATACAGGTTGTGGCGAAATAAATATATATATGTTATTACCACCACCTTTATTATCCTTGTCATCGTTATCATAAAACATACCATCATTTCAAGTAGTAAAATTTCATTATCTTCAAATAGTGAAATTTAACCTTAATATTTAGATGAAATTATTAAAAAGGTGAAATTTCTACTAAAGAAATAAAAATTACAAAATTAAAGGCAAATATGAATTAGCGAGTAAATGGAAAACTTATGAGTTAAAGAGAGATGCCATCAATGGATTCGTTGGCAAAAAAGTGGTTGTCACTATAGCGATCCCGGTTTTCCTTTTCTGTATCTGTTGTATTCCGGACTTTAGTTCTGTGGAGTTGGTGGTTGTATCTACCTTGTTGTCGTCCTTAAATTCTTTTTTTGAGTTTTAGGATGTGTTGGGCATGTTTCGAGTAGGTGGGTTGAGCCTTGGTTTCAGTTTCTTGTTGCGCAGTTTTTAGGCGTTCCGCTCGAGCGGGGTTTACACCCTTCCAGCATCTCGCGTCCCTGCAAAACTTCTGCAGGGTGATTTCTACGCTCGAGCGAGCGTGTTGGAGCTCGAGCGGGTAGTACTTTTTGGTGAAAGTTCTGGGAGATGAAAATCTCTGCTCGAGCGGATGTACTTTATTCTTGTGTCTTGGCGCTCGAGCGGGCCTTCTTGTGCTCGAGCGGACCCAATTTTTTTGTTCTTGACGCTCGAGCGTTGTGTTTTTCACTCTAGCGGAGATGTCGTATATCAGTTGGCAGCTGGGCGTTTTAAAATCACTTTTTACATTCTCTCCCTCTCTCTCTTACTTTCTAAAAACACTTTTTGAGAGCTCCTCTCTTTAGAAACTCCCTTCTCTCTAGGGTTTGATCTAGTTAGAGTGCTTCCCTTTCCTTTAGCCTTTGTAAAAGTTGTGTTGATCGTCGAGGGCTTTGTTTTGATCCAAAAAGTTTGGAGTTTGGAGCACTTTGGTTTTCGTCTCTTCTCCATTTGAGCTCTAACTTCGAGATAGGGATATCCTACTCCATTCTATGAGCTTTGTCTTTGAATTTTGGTATTTCGATATGTTGGGGGTTGTTGGGTAATTTTGAAAAAGTTTGGGGTCATTGTGTAATTTTCAAAATAGGGGTTTTCAAATTTATAAACCCAAATGTATGTAATATCTTGAGAAAAGGAATAAATGTTGGATCATTGATGAAAATGGAACCTTAGGGTTGTTGTGAGAATTATGGGAAAATGCCCTAATTTGTTGGCAAATTAATTTGTATAATTAATTTTGGGATATGAGAAATTGAATTGAGAATATTGAAATTGGAAAGGTATGGGATGAAAGGGTGTAGTCGGATTAATTTATCGCTCACCTAGACATAATGTTGATATTTTATCTATTTGGTGCATTTATTTCCTGTTTAGAAATAACTGCCTTGGGCTATCGGTGGAGGATAATCGTGATTGTTGTAGACAATGCATGATGATTAGGCAAACTAAAACTAATCAATTAGATGGGTCATCGAGTATGACGGTTGAAATAATACATTGACTTTATGTATTGATTGTTTATGTATATGATCCGTGTTTATATACATTGTGTTGTGTGGGAGGAGATATGAGATGTACTCCACGGTTTAGAGGAAGATAGGGGATGGACCTCTAAGCCGGTTATTGTTTGGGAGAAGATAGGGAATGGACTCCAGTGATACAGCTCATATGCTTATCTGTTGAAATGTTGATACAGCTCATATGCTTATCTGTTGAAGTGTTGATACAGCTCATTTGCTTATCTATCGAAGTGTTGATACAGCTTATATGCTTATCTATCGAAATGTTGATATAGCTAGTATGCTTATCTATTGTGAAATGAAAAATGTTTAATATGAGTTACTATCTCGTTAAGTTGTTTGGCCAAGTTCTGAGCCATAGCTATGAATTGAGAATTGGATAAGAAATGGAAAGTGAAATGTAACATGGACATGATTGTCACGAAACTGTAACACGATATAAGTTGGAATATAAGTGTGAACCATCTATTGAATGCTACTATTCTAGTCATTGTTTATAGTTGGTTTAGTGTATTTCTACTGGGCTGTGACCAACCCTATATGGGACATCATTTTCAGGTATAGATATTTCGTTATGGGCATATGTTAATTTCCAGATTTGGTAATTCAAAGAGTATTTTGCGTTGGTACTTCACATTTATGTTTCTTTGATCAATTGCAAATATATGTTTCTGTGTTCGCGTTGCTCATTTTCTCCCTCCCCTATTTTTTACTTACCAAGCTCCCTCTGGACTTATCAATTTACTATAAGAAAATGTACTTTGAGCGACCACTTTGTCTCTCTCTCGCTAACCACTCTGTCTCTATCTCTCTCTGTCTCTCTCTCTCTTTTTCTTTGTCTCTCTTCTCTATCTGTCTCTTACTCATCTCTCTCTCTCATCACACATTTCCTCTACTACCTTCACCACTACTGCAAATGTTATTCCATTACCACCACTACTACCACTGTTGCCACACCACCTCTACGACTACCACCACTCCACTACCATCACCATCACCATTACTGCCACTACTATTACCATTACCTCTTCTCCATCACCGTCACTCTATCTCCTCTACCACTACCACAACTTCACCACTAATCTCCTTCGTCATTACCTCTTATCCACCACCTTCACCATTACTACCGCACCCTCTCATCTACTACAAAAAATTAGTTCCTGATTTATAGTAACAAAAAAAAAAAAAAAAGACTTTTGGCAAAAAAATATTTTCCATTGACCACGAAAAATTAATTTTATTTTAACAAAAAATATTTTTAATTAAAATATTACTGCTACTTCTACTAAATAAAAAATAATAATAAAATTTTTCAATAAAATAAAAATGAAAAAAATAAAATTTCCACCGTAGTAACCTAAAAAAAATTGAAAATAAATAAATAAAAATCAGTAACTACCAAAAAAAAAAAAAAGTTGAACAAAAAAAAAATTTCTTTCGTTTTCCCGCTCTCTCCCCCCCTCTTTCCTTTTTCCTCACGATCTCAAATCTCAAATCCCCAATCCCTAACCTAACACTCCCTCTCACTCTCCTCTCTTTTATATCTTCCGCCTCCTACGTCGTCGGCTCTAGTGCCACCACCGGGACCACCACTGCCGTCGCCGCACCTCCTCCCTCACCGCCTCTCTCTCTTCTCCTATTCTCTGCACCGGTCGTCTACTTCGTCTTCTCCACTATCGTCGTCAGATCCAAACCCTAACCCTACCTTCAATCTTCTGCAATCCCTCCACAAGCCATATGTTCAAATCCAGACCCTACACTCCCCTCAACTGTTTCAGAACCTTTGTCTACAAAGGACTATCGTCGGACTCGTCAGAACGGCGATCTCGAACAGGCTGATTGCGATGAGAAAGACCAGGCGGCGAGGCACATTAACTCGTCAGAAACGAAATCAGAAGATGGACAGTTCATCTTTGCCCTAATTTTTCTCTCCATTTCTGCTCAAATGTAAGTATGATATAGTCGTCCTCAATGTGGGTTTCTTGGGTTACTGGTACTACTCTTAACTGTGCACTTTATGTGTTTGTTTAATTGACTGAAAAGTGTGTTTGTTGGAATTACAAAATAAATTCGTCATGTAGTGGTTTAAATGTATTATAATATATATTTAGCAAGAAATCCCTGCTTAAAATTAATTATCCCTGCAAATTGTTTTGTTGATAAAATCTTTTGGTGTGTTCCATAGATTTGTGATCAAATTAGGGGAAAAAGAACATCTTTACACGTTTGTTTTGCATTTCTTAGTTGACCACCATGTGCAGCAGCACAATAATATTTGAGCATAGTCGAAGATACTATAACCTCTCCATATGCAGCAGCATAATAATTTTCAGCATAGTACAATGAATTTGAGAAGCACATACTACAGGCCACATTATCTGCGGACCTACCTTCGTAAAAAAAACATTGTTTATTTTAATTGTTGTTAAAATTATTATAATTTTATTTAGTAAGGTGATTGTCTTGTTGGAAAGAACATGCCTATGAGTTCTGCTCACATGGAACTCGACTGGCCTTTTTCTCCAGTTTTTGAGGCCTACGAGATTTCATACTAATTATGTGATACAAAGAATGCTCCAAGCTTTTGCAATACGAATACGAAAAGAAAAAAAAAAGTCATTTGCATGGAACTGAAAAACTTTAGAAAAGTAATAAATAATAATCATAGAAAACACAGACACAGAAAAAAAAAAAAACTTGGGTTTTGGTTAAAGGCAAGAGAGGCTTTTGGAACATATTATTGAATTTAACTTGAATTGAATTGGATGCACATGGCTGATATTAGATAATGATATCCCTAACATTTCCACCCCAGTAATTACAAGGCCCCTTTTCGCTCCTCCTCTCTATTCCTTTTGTAATTTTAATTATCTATATAATTTTGAGTTCAAAATGGAACAGTTTTTTAAGATCATTTGGTGATAATCGTTCCCATCTGCTAGCCATTCAGATATTAATTTCAATTTCTTCCTTCGTGTATGAACAATTTCTTCAAGTACTTGTAGTTGTGAATATGCATGACACATAAACCTCAAACAATTTAAAGTTATATGATTTACATTCACCCACAAATTCGTAGTTTTCTGACTACTATTACTTTTAATGAAATTCCTCACAATTACTTCTGCATCTTTGGACCATTAGTAACAACTTTTCCCTATGGATCGTTTAATGCTACCATCTTATCTATATCCATAGAACTAAATCATCTTAGTTACCCTGGTGTCCTTTGATTTAAGTTTTTTTCCCATCTAATTTAACTTGCAAAATTTTTGGGAAGATTGCAAATAAGGAGTATTGACATTTTTGCTAGTTTATATTATAGAAAAGTGAGGTTTTAACAATAAAGGTTGAGCTCTAAAGCGTTAACTAAATTTCTTAATAAAGGTTGAGCTCTAAAGCGTTAACAAAAGTGAACTAAATCATTTTTTCTTAATTCTTAACTAAAAAATTTATCTCAGCCCTTTGTGTCCATGGTTATTTGGGAGCTTCTTGGAATTAATTCGTTCTATTGTTAGACAAGTGTTTGGCTTGGAGAATTGAAGTAGGTTTGGATTGGCCAAACATAGATGCATCAGTTGCATTGGTGTTTTATGGGTCTTTCTCATTTGTTTGCAATATGGGGAGGGTTAAGTTAAAGACAAAGAGATTAGAGAGCACTAGCAATCAACAAGTGACCTATTTGAGAAGAAGGAATGGAATCTTGAAGAAAGCTAAAGAATTATTCATATTATGTGACATTGACATTGTCCTTCTCATGTTTTCTCCAACTGGAAAGCCAACATTATTCCGCAGAGAGCGCAGGTATTTTCAAGTCTCCAATTGTGCCTATATAAAAATGTTTGTGAAATTTGATGTATGGCATGAAAAATTAAACAAAATTCACTTGGATTTATGTGCACCATTTATCATTTCTTGAAATCATGTGTTTTTTTGTTTAGCAACATTGAAGAGGTTATTACAAAATTTGCTCAACTGACACCACAAGAAAGGACAAAAAGCTCAGTACAGATATGCTTTAAATCTATGAGGATGAAGAGTTGTTTTTCTTTTCTTTTTTTGTTTTGGTTAAATTTGAACTGCATTTGTCACAATTTCACTAAATAATTTTTATTTGAATGACCAGGAAGTTGGAGAGCCTTGACGTAAGATTAATACTGCCCGTTCTCTAGTAAACCAATTCATTCTTTCTTTCTCTGTTTTCATTAAATATGAAATGATAAACGTATCATATTCATTCAAGCCTTTTGGTGTTCTATTTGAGAATATAGGCACCGAAGAAAACCTTTAAGAAGTTGGACCATGATGTAAATATACAAGATGTTTTGGGTTCAAGGTTTGTGTTTATTTTGATGAATCTTTTAAATCTTAAGGGATTAAACCCTCGTGAAATAACTAATGTTTTTTTTTTCCTCTCACAGCACTCAATGAATTGAGGTTAGCCCTTTGTCACTGTTGTCACCGTGATGCTTTGAATTTGAGTTCTTATTCATTGCTAGAATCCCAGTGAACTTTTTTGACATCTCTTATTTAAATTGTTATGGACAGGAATTATCCAACCAATTGAGGATGATGCAAGATCAACTTACAGAAGCACACAAGAGATTGAGGTGCAACTTTGAAGCTCATATTTGTTAAAGTATTACCTTCCCTCCCCCTCCCCCCTTTTCTTTTTGGTCTTGTGAATCATAAAATTTGCATGATATAGTTATGCCCCGAAAAGCCCAATCAATTAAATTTTGCAATATAATTTTGTCTACATTGTTTTGTTCTAGGTTAAGATAAACTTAATACAATGTTTATAGATGTGGAGGCTTTGAACAATTGTCATTCTGTCTTTTACTTTTTTGTAGCCGGTAAATTAGTTCAAGTCAATGATTTCCCCATTGTGGTATAACAGTTGCAGCTTTGTTTTGTTTTATTTTAGTCACATTTCATATAGTCTGTTTCACGGTTTGTACATGTGCATAACTGTTTCTCACATTTTGTTTCTGTGTGCCTTTACACTCTTACCAAAAAATTTATATAAATTGATTTATGTGTGTGACGTTTGCGTTTATATTTTTTGTAATCGCCGGATATTTCATGGATTGACTAAGAAAGAATAAACAACTTTAGAGTTGTTCATAATTGCTTTATGTTTTGTCTACAAAATCTGCTTAGATTTAATGTTTAGTGGTGTTTTTTGTTTACATGTATTTCTTTAGTGTTCAAAAACTTGAAAACAAGTCATCATTCTATGGTGGTTCTATCTTATTCATAGAATGCCAGTTGCATAAAATGATTTCTGGTTCATTATTAAAGGGGTAAGAAGTTTGAAGATATAAGAGTGGGGTTTCTGTTTGATTAAATAGTGAAGCTTGTCTGTTTTTGCTAGTACTGGATAAGGATGCATAATTTATTTGTTGTGAAACAGAGGCTTTTACCTTTCTGATTCTTCTTTGTTCCATTTGTTCATCTTTATGTATGGTGCCTTGTCAACTGGGATTATTTGTGACTGTAAAACTGGTTATAAAATTTCAGCGGCCGGTATATAAATGCAGTCACAAACCGCCATTTAAGAGAAACCCTACAAAATCTGTGTGTGTGTGACCCTTTTCTTCTCCTTCAAGAGATACCATACCTTTCTCTATGCGTATATCATCAATCAAATCAATATATAATTTATTAGTCTGTGAAATTCTTATAGTTGGTACAGTCGAGTTCCATAATCCCATTCATGGCTGTTCTCTAGAGCTAGAGCTGAGCTCCTCTGTTATTAGTGTGTTTTGTGAAGAAAATCCATGGTGGGTTTTGGAAGTTCAGCTTTTGTTTTGTTAATGGTCTTTTTTTTTGTGTGTTTTTTTGTTTTTCCTTCTCTTCTCCTAGTGTTGTGTTGATGCTGCTTTAGGTGTTCGAGGTAATGCAAAAGCAAGAGGAGACGAGGCTGACAACATTGACTACAAAAGGGGCGAATTTAAAGCTATGCAAGCTGAATCTGAAACTGTATGATTGCCATTTCTCTATCAATTTTTTATTGAATTCTCTGCATTTTCGTAGTTCATAGTGCCTCGTGAGAAATAAAATGAAAAGGGAAGTAACTTGTTCTGCCTTAGTTTCATGTAATTGTGAAACTGATAAGCTGACTCCTTTACATTGGTTCTATTGGGTCTAAATTTAATCCACGCACCATACCAGCTTGGGTTAGTAAGGGATATTCAGAGGAGAGGAGATTGATGAATCAATCCCAATTGGCAATCCTCAAAAGCATAGACATTACAAAGAGAGTAGTAGCCAGAATGGTTGCTTGCACCTCTGTAGCTCACCAAATTAGGCTTTCCAACAGCTCAAACATTACCCAATTGACTAAAAACTGGCTCAAAGGAAACAAACTTAGCTATCACTCTCAGGAGCTCTAGAGTCCACAAGGCAAAGATATTTTTGATGAGTTAAAAAAATGGTCTTTTTCTGTTTTTTTGGTTCTTCTCAATATATGGAAATTTGTTTTTTGAACCACATGCAAATTAAAGGCTGGTAACCACAGATGTGAGTAAAATTATTTTGATATGTAACCATGAATTACCTTTGCCTAAAGGCGGTTCTGAAAAAAAATTATTATGTTCGGATGTTGGAATATACTTCAAAGTCAAAGGGAAATTAGCATTACTTGAAAAAAAAATTTGTGGTATGCATTTCTGGATAGGGAACATATGTAATATAATATATTCTACCTAAATATGAACAGAATAAAATTAACATATGAATTACATATGTAATATAATATTTAAAATTAGCATTACTTGAAAAAAAAATTTGTGGTATGTATATATGTACATATGTAATAGATGGTAGTCTGCAAATGTTATCTGATTTAAGGGTCCTCTAATTGTTTGAAAAAATGCCTGACTAAAAAAAAAAACTGTGTTTGTTTATCCATGATGACTGAACAATCACAAGTGGGATGATAATTGAGTTGATTTTGGAACCAATGTCCTTTATACAAGTTGCTATGCATATTCTTTCCTTTTTTCTACAGTATTTGCTTGGATGTGTGTTGGAGGAGCCATTTATCAAAATACTTGACATTTATGCTTTCCTCATAAACTTCAAGTTTATGTTGAGAAAACTACAAGGGCATTTTCAAATATTTTAACTACCTAAATTTCAACTTTATGTTGAGAACTTAGATGTTGAGAAAACTGCAAGGGCATTTACAAATATTTTAACTACCAAAATTTCAACTTTACGTTGAGAATTTAGATATTGCACTTTGTGTGTTTTGAATGGATGTATAAATTTTGGGCACTGTTGAGCTAGATGAGTTTTTATTTATTTATTTTTACCTCCTAATTTTCTGTGGTTATATACTTCTCTAAATCCAATTTTAATTTTCTTGTTCTTTAATGGAAAAAAATGGAAGTTCTTTTTGCCCCACTTTGGTTGTCTTCAATTGGAAGATGGGTCTCTTTATTTTGACCTATTTATTGCTTATGCATGTGAATTTTGGTTTTTGGGTCAACTATGATTGGAAGTGTGATAAGAGAATTGCTTCTTGTTTTTCAAATTAATAGACTTGCTTCTTGTTTTTCAAATTAATAGGTCAAAATAAAGACTTGCAAATTAATAGACTTGCTTCTTGTTTTTCACACAGATGCTATGATCAAGCATTTGGAAGCAACTGTATATGCTACCAGATTGGATATGGAGAGTTTAAACTCAAAGATGGAAGAGTTGCATGTTGGTTTGAAATTTAAGGAGGGGATGACATTCAAGTTGGAGAATTTCAGAAGAGATGTAGGAGAAAGAAAAGAATGATCTAAAATCTGTGTAAGTGACATTGAATGAATTGACAAAAAAAATATAGATACCCCTCACAAGGATGGAGGACAAGGTGAGGATGAGGGACATGAAGCCTTGACCTTGGCCTTTTCATTGTTTTACTATGCTTAAGACTAAATTGATAGTTGAATATGTTATGGTATGGGTTTTGTGGTTGTCTTAATTTGTTTGTGAACACTTTTTGCTTACTTTTGGGAGTTTAGTATGATATGTTTTGTGTATAAAAAAATTCTTATGGTTGGCGTTTTGGTGAATATGACCTCACCAGGTTGTTTATTGTTTGAAATATGGTAGTATATTGCCTTTTCTTTTTTTGTTTTTCTTCTAAATTTTTGAGAATTGTCAATGAGGATAAGTTGCTTGATGTTTGAAATATGATGTATTTTGCTTGATGTTTTAATGTGTTGAATAGTAATTTATGAGGAGATTGTGAAAATCTAATTTAACTTCAAACCTTGTCATTATAAAAAATCTAATTTGGAAGCCCATAGCCTGACTAAACACTCAAGATTTTGGGTTTTAGCTTTTATTTGGATTATGGCCAATGGATTGGCCAATTGATTTCTATCAAGGCAGTGCATTTTTCAATAGATTTGAAAATTGATTGGGGACCTATTAGTCAATCAGTTCTTGCAAAAAAAGTGATAACACCAATCAATTGGCCAATCATTTTGGAGCTCATGACCATGACAAACAAAAAAAAAAACATGCCAAAGTTTGGCATCCTTCTATAATTTGCTTCAATATTGTGTACAATCAAATCATAGTGAATCTATTAGGCACTAGGCAATGTTCCAATCTCACAATCATTTGTGCAATCAATTGTTCTGTACTCTTGCAATATGGATGCATTTTATGCCGAATAGATCGGCATCCAAAATCAAATTTACAACCTTACACATCAATAATCTACCCATACATTGATTACCAAAATCAAATTTACATCCACATTAGTTCTACCTGTCACACATTTTGGTAGATTTTACACATTTTACAGATTTTACACATTTTGTTCTACCTGCCACACAGATCATCCTGAAGGAAGTCTCCAACCTGAAGGAAGCCTCCAATAGTAGACAGCCACAGCAATCAGTCCATGACCAGAAAAAAAGAAAGCAGCACATTTAGACTACATGTTGCTCTAAATTTAGAATACAAAACACACAGATTCAGAACATATAAAATATTAAGGCCTTTGGTTTTTCTTTACCATTCAGCATCTGTTCCAGTTACAAATTCAGAACACACAGATTCAGCATCTGTTCCAGTTACAGCATCTAAATTTAAAATACAGATTCAGAACACACAGATTCAACATCTAAATTTAAAACAGATTCAGCATCTAATACAGATTCAGAACACACAGATTCACCATTGCATCTACATTTAAAAACAGATTCAACAGTCACAACATCTAAATTTAAAATACAGATTCACAACAGATTCAGAACACACAGATTCAGCATCTGTTCCAGTTACAGTTGAACCTCCCCGACTAACAACTTGCTTTTTCTTCACCATTGCATTTGATATTGGAGCCTTCGAGCAGTGTGAACATAGCTAAAACCTAGACCGCTTCCAGATGGATCACCAACACCAGTAATTTCCAAACGCTCTCCCACCTCAATTCTTCATGGCTTTTGTCTTTGTTAATGGTCATGGCAGAAATGTACTCCAGTTTAGCAGCACTACTTCCGTTATCTACTTCAGCAGTAGCAGTGTAAGCTGGTACTCTACTTCGTCCATGTTGGCTGCAAAAAACTGACTGTCCAAAGCCTGTACTTCCAAATGTTGGTGTCGTGGACTGGGATCCTGCAAAATAGAATGAGAAAATAATAATGATTCATATTGGTAGCAAAAGAAATATGTAACCATATTATAGAGTAACCAGCAATAACTATTTTAAATACCCACCTAAGAATGAATTCTGATCCCCAAAAGAAGACACAACAGTTCCAAAAAAGCTACTGCTAGCAGAAGCTGAAGTTGATTGCCCAAATGTTGGAGTGGTACCAACACAAACAAAATTGCATGTGAGGAGAAGTAGAAGTTGATTGCCTAAAAAGGCTATCTCTACCAATATCTCCTATAATTTCATAGAGTTCAATAAGTTTTTCTGGGTGTCTACTATGTCCATATACACTTGAATTGGAGCAGACTAGCACTAGTAAGACTGTTGAAAGCCGCAACACATCTGTAGCCACACAGGCTCAGCTGAAACAAACTTTTAGAATGTCACTAGCATTAGGCTTTCAACCAAATATGGAACTTCAATACATACTATTGTCCATGCGACTCGCCCTATTTTTCTATATTAAATTCTTACATGAGTTGTAATAAAGCATTCTCAGTTAACCTCATATAGTAAAAAATGATAACACGAACCAATTGAATTCACTTCCACAACAACTTTCAGTGGTATTATATGTCCAACTGAAACAATTTCATTCCAAATCAACATAGTTGGCAAGTAGTAAATACCCCAGAACTCAAGACTTCCTTGAAGAGCATAACTGAAACGTGGTCCACACATACGATCATTCTGCAAAACTAAATGTCATGGATTTACCTGTCAGTGTTTAATGTTCTGAAAAGCACACGACGTACTCCCATGGGAATATGTAAGGATTTCATAACTTCAGCTGAGAGAGAGAGAGAGTCATAATTTAATCACCCAATTTTAGAAAAATAGGGGTCAAAGCGCACCCCCCCCCCCCCCAAAAAAAAAAAAACAAAAAAAAAAACCTGCAGATTATATATTTGAAAGAAGCAACTTCCATTATTCTGCTCAGCCATTCCAAGCTTACAAGGTAGGTTGGGCAGTGTCTTCTCAATCTCATATGATGATATCAACTGCATTTTCATCCATTGATATACAATGGAACCATTTTTAGTCTCCATGCACGCATGCTATGCAGGCTTTGCCATTTCCGAGCAAAACAACCAGATGAAAAGGAAGGAACAACCAAAACATCATGTAGAAATGGAACTTCTTGAAAGATCGCTTATGTCTCATTTCTAATCACTGTTTCATCACGGTTTGTAACTAGAACTACCAACTTTTCCCGACAGCAATGACTTCTCCTTCAAACTCGTGCTCAACGCAGAATCAGAGCTGTTCGATTGGTTTTCAGAAAATCCAGGTCTCATCCAAATCTTGATGTGTCCCTCTCGGCAGACAGTAAGTACAGATTCCTGAGTAAATACCAAACCAGAGAGGGGTTCGGAGTGAACACGGTGTGCAACCAGTGGGGAGAGTTTTGGAACATCTCGTGTGCTTGCCGCGGTTTGCAGAGTACCCACTGGGCAAGCGCTATCCCAGTGAGCGGACTGATTTCCAGTGCTGTAAGTGGGGGACCCACCAGGAGCTCGGCGTAGTGGCACAACAATTTCATCCATCTCTATGTCCGACAAAAGCAATTGCGTGTCCTGCATAATAACAACATGAAATTGTGAAATGAAAAAGACATTAAAGTAAGCATATAATGATGATAGAAATACTTTTAAAAAACAGAATCAAACTGTTGAACAATGACAGAAGCAATGATAAGCCCAAATTTAGAGACGTCACAAGATGGCAGTGAAACATAATTTTTTTCTTAGGCACCATAAAATGGCAACATATTATGAAATAAAATAAATAATTGAATCAACTCACAATAATAGAAGAAAGAATTTTGAGGATAGAACATAAATAGAAAATGATAAACAATCAATAGTCTCAGCTTATCCTAAATGTCACTGCTTATCCTAAATTTATATGAATCATAATCATGACTTTATACTAGGTCTCCTAATGATTTCTGGTGATCATTTATCATTTTCTGTGTGCTACCTATCCTCAAAATTCTAGTCTCTGCTTATCCTAAATTTCACTGTCCGGTGCTCAAAAAAAAAAAAAAATTTCACTGTCATGCTTGAGATTCATAGTAGAAAGTCTAATGAAACTCCTCACAATTTTTAAGTCATACCACTGTCATTGTTTAGCATCAAAAATCATTATGACCTATGAAGCACCCGACACTTCAAAATAGGTGCCATGTCTGTATCGGATAAGTTAATGGACACTGACATGCTGGGGACACGAGTGTTCACATGTCGGACACACCATGTGACATGTCAATTTTTTTAATTATTATTTTTTTGCAAGGCACTTCACAGACATGCGACTGTGTTTGGATATGCCTCAAGACACCTTAGTCTTTTTTTTTTTATAATTAAGAAAGATGATTTGGGATCAAAGCAAAATATATGAAAATACAGGAGGAAAGTGAAGGGAAAAAGAAAAGAAAAGAAAAGGTACACCCACATATACAATGATGCTTCTTATATATGTTCCCTAAATTTATATGCATATAAATATCAAATAAGAACATATATAATAAAATAAATTTCATATTTTCACCGTGTCCATATCCTAATTTCTCAAAATTTTCGTGTTCCATGTCTCTATTTGTGTTTGCTTCCTTGTTCATGCTTCTTACATTATGACATTCAGCCTAATGTGTATTGTTGACCAGGAATTGCAACTAATTACCTCTAACAACCAGCTAGATTAATTATAAAGATCAAAGAAATCACAAGTGCCAAGACCACTGAGAACTGTCAAATCTGATATGGAGTTCTAGGTCTCAGTTGCAAAGAATTTCACAAACACTGGATGACAAGGAACCATTTAATCAATAATATTTAACAGTATGAAAAAGGAAATTATGTGAGTATGCATCCATGAAATATGATATTCAACTATCACTGACAATAATGAAAGACTAATAAGATACCCGGCCAACAGAACCAAATCGGTACATAACATTTTCTTCTGAGCCATTCGAATTTGACGACGACCAATATGAATCGAAAGCAACTCGACTGAGCTGTCACCCTCCAATCAAAGTGAATGTGGAAGTCATGGCGCTTGAGAGGAAACTATGAACTAATACCATTTATTGAAAGAAACTTACCCATGAGTTGTGTCCCTCACCCCATGCTACAACCTTACGATCTTCCATACTCCAAACTTGAACTAGATCATCTTCACCTCCAGTCAAAACGTATTTTCCATCCATGCTGTTGAGTAGCAGTGGTTGTCAATAATACTATTCTCTTTAAATGGGTTTAATAGCTAGTCTAAAAACAACACCTAGGAAAAACAGTATCATTTTACAAAAAGAAAGAAAAGCTACAACAATAAAAAGGCGTAAACTATTATGAAAGGAAAACCACAAAAGCTTCTCACCTCCAAGCACAACATAATACAGCACCATAATAGCTTTTGCCACCACATATCAGTTGTTCATTTTTGTAGTCAAATACACGAAGATAACCTAAATTCATTGATTAGTTAAAGCCCATATATACCACTAATAAATACAAATGGAAAAGAAGGTAAATTTAGAAAGAAAAAAAAAAAATCTGTGAGACACACAAGGAATCAAGACAGTACTATCTCTTCCAACAGTCGCAATATAGGTCCCATCAGTTGAAAAGGCAATGCTGTTAATTGAACCTTGGCAAATATGCCATCTAGCAACTGGGTTCTGCACAAAACCATCAATGAACTTACAGAAGGTAGAAGCACTGACATAGTTCTTCACTTAATACCATCTATATGGTCATGTGAGAAAAGCATTAAAATTTCACCATCTCCCCTCATTAGCATTATGTAACCATCAGTCAAAATACCAAATAGGTGAAAAATAACGATGTCACAATGTACATTATGAAAATGAAAGTAACAACTAACCGCATATGAACTTAATTAGAAAAGGCACTTGCACCTTTAAATCTTTTGTTAAGTCAGTGCAAAAATGCCACAATGTCATTGAAACCTTTAAACAATCATTGAAGAATAAGATAGTAGACAAATTCTCATGCTTACTGCTACTGAATATTGTTATATCAGGTAAAGGGCATTGAAACCCAAAAACTTTAGGTTAGGTTCAACTTGTACCCTAAAATTTAAAAGCATCAAACTGGCACCTAAGATTTATTGAGTTCATTTTGACCTAAGAAGCACAGACACTTCTGTGGAAGAATTGTGGTGTTGGACACCGATACTCTTCGGACACTCTTAAAAGTGTGTCTGAAACTTCTTCAACATGTCTTAATTAAAAAATCAAATCCATAATATCGGATACTTTACCGATACTTTGCGGACACTTCGGCGATACTTCTTCAACCCTCTAAACACATCTTATGTAATCAATCCCTTCAGAATAACAATGTTCTGTATTATGAAATATATAACTTTTAATGTATTAAGTGTTGTGTTACATATTTTTCATTATCTGTGAATAACTATTCACATATATGACATATAATAAATTTGTAAAAATATAAAATTTTTACTAGCAAACAAGAAAAACACCATCACAACTATAATTAAGCTGTATAAAATAACTGTAGTGGCACCGATACGACTTGGACCCTTATTCTTCTTGCTTTGTTGTAACAGAGCTTGAGGTTTAATCCTTGCCACGATGTATAAGCCTCAACTCCCAAGGACTACAAAATCGCAAGATCCAGCACTCAGTTCCAAATCTATATAACCAAACACCATTTAAAGGAACTCCATAACATATAAATCAAACAGCCAGGTTTTGGATCCAATCTGAACTTTCATAGAACTTCATTGGTATCTTTGAATAAGAAACACACACAATAACCAGAATTCAAGAGGGTCCAAAGTTAGAGACACATAGATAAGTGAGAAAAATAAAAACTTCAGATTTTTTTTTTGAAGTTTGATCTACAACCTCACACTAACAATCAATTAGACAGCTATGAAGTAACAAAAAATTACATAGAAAAGTAAATATTCATTCTTTACGATTACGGTTTTGAATTCAAAGCCCCAATGACACAACTTATAACGACCCCGGTCTTTTCCCATTTGATTATTGTATCCGGACTTGGGTCCCGTAGATTCTGTCATTGTATAATTGTTGCTGTCCTTTAAATCCCTATTCTTAAGTTATGGGTTGTGTTGGGCAGGTTTGTTACAGGTTGGTTGGGTTCGGAAACCAAGTGTTGCTGTTCAGTTTTTGGGTTGGTCGCTCGAGCGAGGGTTTGGTCGCTCGAGCGAGGGTTGAGTTTTGTCTCTGGTGGCTCGGGCCAAGGTTTCTTCGCTCGAGCGAGCGATTGCGTCTAGTATAGACCTGAGAGCAGTGTTTCTTCGCTCGAGCGAGCTTTTCTTCGCTCGAGCGAGCGAGGTGTATGTTTTCGAGTTCTTCGCTCGAGCGAGCATTCTATCGCTCGAGCATGCTTCTGGGTTGCAGACCTGAAGCATTGCGTTTTTGGCTCGAGCGAGCTTTTCTTCGCTCGAGCGAGACTTTCTTGTGTCTGGTCGCTCGAGCGACCATGTCTTCGCTCGAGCGAGCCTGTTCAGTTTAAATAGGCAGCAGCGGGTTTTTAATTAGTTTTTCATCTGCTTTTTGGATTCCAAACCCTAGGTCCGACTTCTCTCTTTCCCTACTCACCTTTTCTCTTAGATTTGATCTATTTAGAGTGCGTTTCTACCCTAGTTGCTTTATTAAAAAGGTAGTGTGGGTCGAGGGCTTCAGTTTAATCTGAACAATCTTGGAGTTGGAGCACTTTGAGTTTGGGACATCATCTTCTTCTTCTCTTTTTGAGTTATTTCTTCGAGGTAGGGATTTCCTACTCCAATTTATGAGTTTTGTTCTAAGTTTTGATATTTTGATATGTTGGGGGTATTTTGGTAATTTTGGGAAAAACCCTAAGTGTTTGAATAAATTGAATTGTATATTTAATTTAAGGAACATTGGGAATTAGTTAAATTCATGAAATTGAGGAATTTATTGATTAAATGAGGTAGTTGGTTAATTTAGATTGCTTATCTATCGAATTATTGCTTTATTTATTTCCAGTCTAGAGATAATTGTTTTGGGCTATCGGTGGAGGATAGTCATGATTGTTGTAGACATTGCATGTGGATTAGGGATAACTGAAACTAATCACCTTGGTTAAGTCATTAATTTTGACTGTTGAATTAATACAGACATTATGTGTATTGATTGTCGATTGTATATGTTATGTGCTTACATACATGTATTGGTTGTGCATTGCATATGCATATTGTGTGGGAGGAGATAGGGGATGTACTCCACGGTTTAGGGGAAGATAGGGGATGGACCTCTAAACCGGATTTTGTTTGGGAGGAGATAGGGGATGGACTCCATTAGCATCACTTTTAAGTGTGCTTAATTATTGAAGTGTTTTATTGTTTGGGAGGAGATAGGGGATGGACTCCATTAGCATCACTTTTATGTGTGCTTATTTATATTGAAGTGTTTTATTGATACAACACTAAAATGTGTATCAAACTGGAAGTATGAAGTGTTTTGATGTGAGCTTGAGTCTCATTTATTATGATCGAGATTGGAAGTAATGTACTGTAACATACAAATTCACTGTTATAGCTTGGCCAGGTTCTGAGCCATATTGGTAAAAAGGAAAAGTTGAACAACTAATGGAAAGTGAAACTGATAATTTGTATTATCCATCTATTGAATGCTATTGCTTTATTCAATGCTTATATTTGGTTTAGTATATTTCTACTGGGCTGTGGCTCACCCTATATGGGAACATCATTTTCAGGTCCAGGTGATTCACTACCTCCAAGGACTTAGCTTGGAAGGATTTGGACAAAGAAGCCTTGTCTTTAGTTATTTGTTTTTATTTTACATGTAAACATTCAAGCCTAGGGCTTTATTTGTATTTGAGTTAGAACTCATGTTTTTGTGTCCAAGTGTTGGCTTGGCAGGATGTAAGCCCGTAGGGCACTTTTGGATGTTATATGTAATGTCGAGTACTCTGATGAATGATTTATGATTTATTTTCTTAAGTAATGCATCGTACTATTGTGTATGTTGTGGGTTATATTTTCAGGGCGTTACAACTTGGTATCAGAGCGTACCGGGTTTGAATACTTTGGGTACGTGGGAAGTGATTAGTATCACATTGGGTTCGTCCCGTTTGATAGAGACTTAGTGTACTGTTGTATGCTTATTTGATAACATGTTTATGTGATTATGTGGGTATGGAACGTAGTTTCTGGAATGTTGATTGGACCTTTGAGTTTCTAGTAGTCTTGTTGGAAAGGCACTTGATCACTGCTGCTTCCAACCGGAACTATAGTAACACTTTGGGACTATCATTATCCGGGAATGAAATTCATAGGTGCTTATGTGATTATGTGCTTACGTGGAATGAATTATTGTTGTCCAATGCATTAGGACGAGAGTGTTTAGTTTCGGCACATTTATTAATGTGCTAACGTCTTTGTTTCTTGTATTAGGATGTCAGGACGAGGACGAGGACACGGTAGGCGTGGTAGGCTGGGTAGGCAGGAAGTGCCTGTGCCAGAGGAGATTCCAGTAGTACAGGAGATTCCGGCCATACAGGAGGGTGTTGGTCAGGCCAATGTGGCTGAGCCAGTAGGCCAGCAGGCTATGGGCGCTTTAGCCCGAGAGATAGCAGGGGCATTCAGGGAATCAGTTGGTATTCTGAGGGCTGCAAACCCAGCCCAAGTTGTTGTTGCAGATGCTGGACCTTCTTTTCTGAAGAGGGAGTTCTTCCGGTCCAATCCGGACGAAGTTTTAGGTGATCCTAAAGAGCTGCTTAAGGCAGACGAATGGCTCGAACAAACAACGAAGACATTTGAGATGCTTGGCATCGAAGATGAGGGGTTGAAAGTGACCTTGGCATCGTTCCAGCTGAAGGGAGATGCGGGTCAGTGGTGGAAGTTCACTAAGGATCGCATTGGAGCTACGTGGGAGGCTTTTGTGAATGCTTTCCAGGCGAGGTTTTTATCTCCGGCAGTCAGGGAGAAGCTGAGAGACCAGTTCTGTCAGCTTAAGCAGTCGAGTTCTTCGGTGGCCGAGTTTGAGGCTGCATTCACTAGTTTGTCCAGGTTTGCACCTGAGTTAGTGGTGTCTGAGGAACGCCGTTGCATTGAGTTTGAGAAGAAGTTGAGGCGCGGCCTCAAGTTGAGAATTGTTGGGTCTATGATTCGTGATTATGGGCGTCTGGTTGATGCTGCAGCCCATGCAGAGATTATGATGCAGGAAGAGGAGGAAGGGCAGAAAGGCTCCAAGAGGAGTCAGGAGGGCTAGAGTGATGGCAAGAGGCAGAGAGGTTTTACTCCTCAGCAGTCTCAGAGTAGTTTTTCTAGATCCACTTTTCCAGTGCCGAGTGCAAGTTCTGGGAAAGGCAGCCAGGGAGACATTACCTGTTTCAAGTGTGGTCAGTTGGGCCACAAGTCTCTAGTTTGTCCTCAGAGGGGAGGAGGGCAGAGAACAGCATCTTCTTCGGCTTAATCTCAGAGCCAGAGTCAGGGTAGAGGCCAGTCGCTCACTTGTTTCCAGTGCGGACAGGCAGGGCACATGAAGAGGTATTGCCCGCAGTTGGGTGGCACACCTAGTGCATCAGGTTTGAGGCAGACTCAGGGTCAGCAGCCAGCTCAGTCGGGTCAGGCCTCGAGGGCCAATCAGGGGGCTTCATCGTCCCTATCTGTGCAGCAGTCTCATGCTCCTAGGGGTGAGCAAGTTGATCAGAGGTTGTCTGGGCGCGTGTATGCTGTCACTGCGCAGGACCTTGTACCGGCTCCATCGGTTGTGAGAGGTACCTTCTTGTTTTGCAACTCGGTTGCTAATGTTTTGATTGATACGGGTGCATCTCATTCCTTTGTGTCTGTTGCATTTGCATCTATTTTGGAGTTGGAGTTAGCACAGTTAGCGTCTCCTATTTGTGTAGTGTCACCTCTTGGGGGTGAATTGATCTTGAAACAAGGTGTTAGGGGTTGTGATATAGAGGTCGATGATCATAGAATCCCATTTTCTTTTGTAGTTATGCCTATGAAGGGCTTTGATGTTATTTTGGGTATGGACTGGTTATCGTCATACCGGGCAGTTATTGATTGCTACCGTCAGAGGGTCACTTGTTGTACCGTTAGCGGTGAGTATTTCCATTTTCTGGGGGACAGGGTTGGTAGTGTTTTGCCACCGGGGTATGTTTCACGAGGGCGGAGTGAGCTTAGTGGTCTACTTGCTAATCTTTCGATTAGTGAGGTTGATGAGACTCCGATTGTATTGCCAAGGGTGGTTTGTGAGTACTCGGACGTCTTTCCCGAGGATCTTGTTGGTTTGCCACCGCATCGAGAGATTGAGTTCTCTATTGACCTAGTGCCCGGCACGGCACCAATTTCTATGGCACCTTATCGTTTTGCCCTAGCGGAGTTAGTTGAGTTGAAGATTCAGCTCCAGGAGTTGTTAGATAAGGGCTATATCCGTCCTAGTGTTTCGCCGTGGGGAGCGCCAGCCCTTTTTGTTAAAAAGAAAGGTGGTGCTTTGAGACTGTGTATAGATTACCGGAAATTGAATCGGGTTACAGTTAAGAATAAGTATCCTATGCCTCGTATAGATGATTTGTTTGATCAGCTAAAGGGTTCCCGTTGTTTTTCTAAGATAGACTTGAGATCAGGGTATCATCAGTTGAGAGTCAGGGAGGAGGATATTCCGAAGACGGCATTCCGTACGCGGTATGGCCACTATGAGTTTCTGGTGATGCCATTTGGGCTCACCAATGCACCGGCAGTGTTTATGGATTTGATGAACTGGATCTTCAGAGAATTCTTAGATCGTTTTGTAGTCGTCTTTGTGGACGACATTTTGATTTATTCACATTCAGAGGAGGAGCACGAGGAACACTTGAGAGTGGTGCTTGAGTTACTTAGAGCCCATAAACTTTATGCTAAGTTTGGGAAGTGTGAGTTTGTCTAGAAGAGGTGAAATTCTTAGGCCATGTCGTTTCTGGGGAAGGGGTGTCAGTTGATACATCTAAGACGGAGGCAGTGCAAGACTGGGCACAGCCTAAGAATGTGTTTGAGATCCGTAGTTTTCTGGGATTAGCTGGGTATTATCGCCGGTTTGTGAAAGATTTCTCTAGGTTAGCTTCGCCTTTGACTAGATTGACTCGGAAGGGAGTCAAATTTGTATGGAGTGAGACTTGTGAAAAGTCGTTTCAGGAGTTGAAAGTTAGACTGACCACCGCTCCAGTCTTGATTATTCCGGAGAGAGGGTTGGGTTATGCAGTCTATTGTGATGCCTCACGAGAGGGTTTGGGTTGTGTGTTAATGCAAGAAGGGAAAGTGGTTGCCTATGGTTCACGTCAGTTGAAAATCCTTGAGAAAAATTACCCTACGCATGATCTAGAGTTAGCAGCTGTGATATTTGCCTTGAAGATTTGGAGGCATTATCTTTATGGTGAGAAGTTCGAGGTATTCTCGGATCATAAGAGTCTGAAATATCTGTTTACACAGAAAGACTTGAATTTGAGGCAGAGGAGGTGGATGGAGTTTATTGAAGATTATGACTTCAAGTGGCATTATCATCCGGGGAAGGCCAATGTTGTGGCCGATGCCCTTAGCAGGAAATCTGTTGGTGACGTTGCTAGTATAGCCATTCGAGAATGGGAGATGTTGGGTGCAATTGGGGAGTTCGATTTGCTTCTAGGCGAATCAGTTGAGTCTGCGGCTTTGTTTTTTGTTGTTGCACAGCCTACACTTGTGACTCGAGTGTTAGAGGCTCAGAGAGGTGACCTTGAGGTAGAATCCCTCCGTAAGAAGATTTTCGGTGGGAAGGTTGAGAAGGGTTTGACGGTGTATCCCGACCTGAGTGTGAGATACCGAGACCGTCTGTTTGTGCCGGAGTCTTGCCGAGAGGAGGTACTCCGAGAGTTTCATCATTCGCGCCTTGCGGTGCATCCAGGAGGTACTAAGATGTATCGGGATTTGGGTCACCAGTTTTGGTGGCGGGGTATGAAGAGAGACGTGGCAGCTTTCGTGTCTAAGTGCCTTACTTGTCAGCAAGTGAAGGCCGAACATCAGAGGCCAACGGGTTTGTTGCAACCCTTGCCTATTGCCGAGTGGAAGTGGAAGCATGTCACTATGGACTTCGTTGTGGGTCTTCCGAGGACTCAGCGGGGTAGTGATGCTATTTGGGTGGTTGTAGACCGGTTGACTAAGTCGGCGCACTTTATTCCTATGCGCGTGAGAGATTCGGTGGATCATCTTGCCGACTTGTACATTCGGGACATAGTGAGGTTGCACGGGGTCCCAGTGACGATCGTCTCAGATAGAGATCCTCGTTTCACTGCCAGGTTGTGGCAGAGTTTGCAGAGTGCTTTAGGCACTAAGTTGACCTTTAGCACGGCTTATCATCCTCAGACTGACGGACAGTCCGAGCGTACTATTCAGATCCTTGAGGATATGCTTCGGGGTTGTGTTCTCGATTTCAGTGGGTCGTGGGAGAGGCACTTGCCTTTGGTGGAATTTGCCTACAACAACAGTTTCCAGTCTAGTATTGGTATGGCATCGTTTGAGGCCTTGTATGGCCGACCGTGTAGATCTCCAGTTTGTTGGGCCGAGGTGGGTGATGCACCTCTATTGGGTCCGGAGTTAGTGAGGGAAACGACGGAAAAAGTTGAGCTTATCCGTAAGAGACTTGTTACAGCCCAGAGTCGTCAGAAATCTTATGCCGACCGTAGGAGGAGACCTTTAGTGTTTGAGGTGGATCATCATGTCTTTCTGAAGATATCACCTAGACGGGGATTAATGAGGTTTGGGAAGAGCGGGAAGTTGTCCCCTCAGTTCATTGGTCCTTTTGAGATCCTTGAGAGGATTGGCGAGGCTGCTTATTGTTTAGCTTTGCCACCGCAGTTATCCGGAGTACATGACGTGTTTCATGTGAGTATGCTTCGGAAGTATGAGCCGGATCCATCACATGTGTTGGATTGGACTGATTTAGTGGTTGACGAGGATGTCTCGTATGAGGAGAGACCAATTCGAGTTTTGGATAGACGGGATCAAGTTTTGCGAGGCAAGACCATCCCTTTGGTAAAGGTTTTGTGGAAACATCACGAGGTGGAGGAAGCCACTTGGGAACGTGAGTTGGAAGTCCGTGAGAAATATCCGGACATGTTTAGTGATTTGTAATCTTGTATTTAGATTCTGTACTATTGTTGGACTTAGGAGCTTTATATATGTCTTAAGTTGTAAAACATTGAGAGTGTTTTGGTTTAATGATAGTTGTTTGAAATTTGCTTCATAATGGAAGTGGAATGTCACATTTATAGATTGAATGTGTTTTATATATATCATGAAATTGAATATGATATGGAAATGGGAATCATGTATATTGAAATTGTTAAAATTGGAAGGAAAATGCATAATACTGATACAGGTTGAAATATATGTTGTTTTATATACATATTGTGAAATGCCTCTTGATAAGAGATGAAGTGACCAATATTGGGTCAAGTTGTCTATTATTGTTATAGCATATCATTGGGAATTGAGAAAAACTTATTTTTGAAAAACTTATGCTTAATTTCGGGGATGAAATTCTTTAAGGGGGGGAGGTTATAGCGACCCCGGTCTTTTCCCATTTGATTATTGTATCCGGACTTGGGTCCCGTAGATTCTGTCATTGTATAATTGTTGTTGTCCTTTAAATCCCTATTCTTAAGTTATGGGTTGTGTTGGGCAGGTTTGTTACAGGTTGGTTGGGTCCGGAAACCAAGTGTTGCTGTTTAGTTTTTGGGTTGGTCGCTCGAGCGAGGGTTTGGTCGCTCGAGCGAGGGTTGAGTTTTGTCTCTGGTGGCTCGAGCCAAGGTTTCTTCGCTCGAGCGAGCGATTGCGTCTAGTATAGACCTGAGAGCAGTGTTTCTTCGCTCGAGCGAGCTTTTCTTCGCTCGAGCGAGCGAGGTGTATGTTTTCGAGTTCTTCGCTCGAGCGAGCATTCTGTCGCTCGAGCATGCTTCTGGGTTGCAGACCTGAAGCATTGCGTTTTTGGCTCGAGCGAGCTTTTCTTCGCTCGAGCGAGACTTTCTTGTGTCTGGTCGCTCGAGCGACCATGTCTTCGCTCGAGCGAGCCTGTTCAGTTTAAATAGGCAGCAGCGGGTTTTTAATCAGTTTTTCATCTGCTTTTTGATTCCAAACCCTAGGTCCGACTTCTCTCTTTCCCTACTCACCTTTTCTCTTAGGTTTGATCTATTTAGAGTGCATTTCTACCCTAGTTGCTTTATTAAAAAGTAGTGTGGGTCGAGGGCTTCAGTTTAATCTGAACAATCTTGGAGTTGGAGCACTTTGAGTTTGGGACATCATCTTCTTCTTCTCTTTTTGAGTTATTTCTTCGCGGTAGGGATTTCCTACTCCAATTTATGAGTTTTGTTCTAAGTTTTGGTATTTTGATATGTTGGGGGTATTTTGGTAATTTTGGGAAAAACCCTAAGTGTTTGAATAAATTGAATTGTATATTTAATTTAAGGAACATTGGGAATTAGTTAAATTCATGAAATTGAGGAATTTATTGATTAAATGAGGTAGTTGGTTAATTTAGATTGCTTATCTATCGAATTATTGCTTTATTTATTTCCAGTCTAGAGATAACTGTTTTGGGCTATCGGTGGAGGATAGTCATGATTGTTGTAGACATTGCATGTGGATTAGGGATAACTGAAACTAATCACCTTGGTTAAGTCATTAATTTTGACTGTTGAATTAATACAGACATTATGTGTATTGATTGTCGATTGTATATGTTATGTGCTTACATACATGTATTGGTTGTGCATTGCATATGCATATTGTGTGGGAGGAGATAGGGGATGTACTCCACGGTTTAGGGGAAGATAGGGGATGGACCTCTAAACCGGATTTTGTTTGGGAGGAGATAGGGGATGGACTCCATTAGCATCACTTTTAAGTGTGCTTAATTATTGAAGTGTTTTATTGTTTGGGAGGAGATAGGGGATGGACTCCATTAGCATCACTTTTATGTGTGCTTATTTATATTGAAGTGTTTTATTGATACAACACTAAAATGTGTATCAAACTGGAAGTATGAAGTGTTTTGATGTGAGCTTGAGTCTCATTTATTATGATCGAGATTGGAAGTAATGTACTGTAACATACAAATTCACTGTTATAGCTTGGCCAGGTTCTGAGCCATATTGGTAAAAAGGAAAAGTTGAATAACTAATGGAAAGTGAAACTGATAATTTGTATTATCCATCTATTGAATGCTATTGCTTTATTCAATGCTTATATTTGGTTTAGTATATTTCTACTGGGCTGTGGCTCACCCTATATGGGAACATCATTTTCAGGTCTAGGTGATTCACTACCTCCAAGGACTTAGCTTGGAAGGATTTGGACAAAGAAGCCTTGTCTTTAGTTATTTGTTTTTATTTTACATGTAAACATTCAAGCCTAGGGCTTTATTTGTATTTGAGTTAGAACTCATGTTTTTGTGTCCAAGTGTTGGCTTGGCAGGATGTAAGCCCGTAGGGCACTTTTGGATGTTATATGTAATGTCGAGTACTCTGATGAATGATTTATGATTTATTTTCTTAAGTAATGCATCGTACTATTGTGTATGTTATGGGTTATATTTTGAGGGCGTTACACAACTATTATCCACCTCAAAGATTTGAAGAAAAAACAGAAGGCATGGTAATCATAAATCATGTAAAAGGCACCAAAATTGTTGCCCATGTCCAAAATCTCCAGGACATAATTTATTTATAATCCTCAGAATTGCCATACTGACTAGAGATCTTAAAAAATAAAAATAAAAATAAAAATAATAACTAATAATAAAAAACCAGTCATATTCAGATCGAAAATATTTAAGGAAAGGAACAGTCCCCGTCATATAAAGCTATATTTCTCATTGAACAGCAAGTGCACCATTCAAGCACATCACTTAATTAATAGATATGTAAACAAACCACAATAATGTCTATCAAAAACAGATTTTTGAATCACTGCAAAGGAATTGAGATGGATATGGTCAAAATCATAGCAGTATGTCATGTTTACTGTACGCCATTGCAAAATTAAGTGAAAAGTGATGCAAATGCAATTACAATATTCACAAGGAATCATTTCTCTACATCAACATGACCAGTTCAAGCAATTTTGGGCAAACCTTAACTTATCAAGAGCACCTCTTCTTTTGCCACTTCCAAATTCATTACTGTCACGAAATTTCTCTTTTGGATCCTAATTATTCTTTATTGGAATCCTTTAGGAATCTTTAAACAAGAAGCCACTTGAGCCATTTCATTAGCCTCATTATTCTCCAATCGTAACATGTGCTAAAATGTCACATGGCTGAAGAAACTCACTAACCATTTAACGTCAACTAAATACTCTTCTAAGGCCTTGTTAGTGCACTTGTATTCACCTTTAACTTGCTTGATAACCAAATGTGAATCACCAAAAACTTGCAAGCTAGTGATTATGAATTCTATAGCCAATTATAAACCTATAATCAGGGCCTCATACCTAGCTCGATTATTTGATAAGACATATTGTTCATCTAACTAGTAAGAAAATTGATGTACTTGCTTATTAGGGGCAACAAACACAACACCAGCTCCAACCCCTTCCTTAGTTCTAGAGTCATCAAACATTAGTCTACAAGGGGTGTTTTCTATACAATTAATTTCAAATAAGTCCTCATTAATAGATGAACAAGGGTGTTTAGCTAAGAAATCAACCAAAGTTTGGCCTTTTACGACTTTTTGAGGGACATACTTGAAACAATACTCTATTAGAGCCAAGAACCATTTGTCTTATCTTCCCCTCATTATGGGTTTAGACAACATGTACTTGATCACATTAGTTTGTGCCACCACAAATACTTTTGAGGGGACCATGTAATGCCTTAACTTAATGGCAGCAAAGTATAATGCCAAGCAGAATTTCTCCATTGACTTGCTAATTCAAATGATAGAGCAAGCAACAACGAGGTGGAAAAAAGGCATGTTTCCAATCATATGCAAAGAAAAATACTGCAAATGGCTACCAGTTATGCTCTTGTCTCTAAGAAACATCAACAAATTATAGAGAAGGAAACAAGGAAAGTAAAAAAGAAAAAATGTTAGTGGTAAATTGTACTTACAATTTTTTTTTTTTTCTTTTCAAACTTGTTCCAGTTTTTCTTTTTAATTTTTAGGATGTAGACCTAGAAAGAAAACTATTTTTACTCAAAATTGGAAAAAATTTAAAATAAAATAACGTATTTAGGGTTGGTTTGAGTAAAGTGTAGAAAATTCATATTTGAGAAAACAAAAAGAGAACAAGAGCATTGCTGCGAAGCAAAGAACAAGAGAGAAGGGCATTGAAATTGATTTCTGTCCGATTTTTTCTGTATCAATAGAATTTCGGTAAAGTAGATAGAGAGATAGAGAGATAGAGAGAGATACCCAGCGAGAACATCGAAGTTGTTAGCAACGACCTTGAGGAAGCTTCCAGCTCCAGATCCCATCTCCACCACTCCACGATCTCACTCTTTCTGAATCAGAAGAAGAAGATAGAAACTGTTAAGAGTGAGTGAGGGTTTCGATCGTCGGTTTGTGAAAGTGGTTCTTTTATGATTAATTATGAGAAAAGAAAATGATCTTCCAGGAATTTTAGCATTTGGATTGACGAAATGTTACTGGTAAATTGCTATAAGATTTTAGGGGTTTGTAATGGCAGTAAGACAGCCTTGGATTAACCAATCCAAGTCCAAATCCAACCAAGTATCTCAAGGTAAAAGAGAACCTGTTTTTAATATAGAGGAAGGGAGAGAGAGAGAGACCGAGATCGACAGAGACGGAGAGACCGAGAGAGACGGATCGACAGAGAGATCGGCAGAGAGAGACCGAAATCAACGGAGATCGACAGAGAGAGACTGAGATCGACGGAGATCGACAGAGATAGACCGAGATCGACAGAGAAGAGACACAGATCGACAGAGATAGACCGAGATCGACGGAGATCGACAGAGAAGAGACACAGATCGACAGAGAGAGACCAAGATCGACAGAGAGAGAGAGAAAAAAACCTGCAACAGCGGCGGTGGTGATTTGCGGCGGTGGTGATGTGCGACGGTGGTGTGCGACGGTGGCCAGCGATGGTTGGGTGGTGAGCGGGGGTGAGGTTTGGTGGTAACTGTTCTGTGTGTGTGGGTGAGAGACAGAATAGAAAAACCGTTGGTGGTAACTGTTCAATAGTTGTCCCAAAATGTTTACTCCTTTTGTGTTTATGAACCTTGAAATGAAGACTTACTCCTTTTATGGTTATATTGGTGGTAACTGTCCAGTGGTTGTCCCAAAATGTTTACTCTTTTTGTGTTTGTGAATCTTGAAATGAAGACTTACTCCTTTTATGGTTTCAAAATGTTTACTCCTTTTGTGTTTATGAACCTTGAAATGAAGACTTACTCATTTTATGGTTATGTTGGTGGTAACTGTTAAGTGGTTGTCCCAAAATGTTTACTCCTTTTGTGTTTATGAACCTTGAAATGAAGACTTACTCTTTTTGTGCACTTATACCTTTTGTGAAAAAATAAATTCATCAAATTTACATATTTTGCTTAAACTTATACCTTTTTGCGGAAGTGCTTATATTTTTTTTTGAAAAGTTATTCCTTTTGTGTAAGAATTTTTGGCATAACATTTATACTTTTTTTTCGAACTTACACCTTTTGTGGAAGCCCAACTTGAATACATAATCGGAAGTCACTTATACCTTTTGTGAAAAAATAAATTCATCAAATTTACACCTTTTGCTTAAGCTTATACCTTTTCGTGGAAGTGGTTATATTTTTTTTGAAAAGTTACTCCTTTTGTGTAAGAATTTTTGGCATAACATTTACACTTTTTCTTCGAACTTACACCTTTTGTGGAAGCCCAACTTGAATACATAATTGGAAGTCACTTATACCTTTTGTGAAAAAATAAATTCATCAAATTTACACCTTTTGCTTATACCTTTTCGTGGAAGTGCTTATATTTTTTTTTTGAAAAGTTACTCCTTTTGTGTAAGAATTTTTGGCATAACATTTATACTTTTTCTTCGAACTTACACCTTTTGTGGAAGCCCAACTTGAATACATAATCGGAAGTCACTTATACCTTTTGTGAAAAAATAAATTCATCAAATTTACACCTTTTGCTTACACCTTTTCGTGGAAGTGATTATATTTTTTTTGAAAAGTTACTCCTTTTGTGTAAGAATTTTTGGCATAACATTTACACTTTTTCTTCTAACTTACACCTTTTGTGGAAGCCCAACTTGAATACATAATCGGAAGTCACTTATACCTTTTGTGAAAAAATAAATTCATCAAATTTACACCTTTTGCTTACACCTTTTCGTGGAAGTGGTTATATTTTTTTTTTGAAAAGTTACTCCTTTTGTGTAAGAATTTTTGGCATAATATTTACACTTTTTCTTCGAACTTACACCTTTTGTGGAAGCCCAACTTGAATACATAATCGGAAGTCACTTACACCTCTTCGAACTTACTCCTTTTGTGCTTATATTCTCTTTCACAAAAGGTGTAAGTTTGAAGAAAAAGTATAAATGTTATGCGAAAAATTGTTACATAAAAGGAGTAACTTTTCAAAAAAAATATAAGCACTTCCACGAAAATGTGTAAGCAAAAGGTGTAAATTTGATGAATTTTTTTTTCCACAAAAGGTATAAGTGACTTCCGATGAGAAAAGCTTGAAGTTAGGCTTCCACAAAAGGTGTAAGTTCGAAGAAAAAGTATAAATGTTATGCCAAAAATTCTTACACAAAAGGAGTAACTTTTCAAAAAAAATATAAGCACTTCCACAAAAAGGTATAAATTTAATGAATTTATTTTTTCACAAAAGGTATAAGTGACTTCCGATCACAAAAGCTTTAATTTGGGCTTCCACAAAAGGTGTAAGTTCGAAGAAAAAGTATAAATGTTATGCCAAAAATTCTTACACAAAAGGAGTAACTTTTCAAAAAAAATATAAGCACTTCCACGAAAAGGTATAAATTTGATGAATTTATTTTTTCACAAAAGGTATAAGTGACTTCCGATCACAAAAGCTTTAAGTTGGGCTTCCACAAAAGGTGTAAGTTCGAAGAAAAAGTATAAATATTATGCCAAAAATTCTTACACAAAAGGAGTAACTTTTCAAAAATTGTGTAAGTATTTTCACGAAAAGGTGTAAGCTTAAGCAAAATGTGTAAGTTTTCGTTTGTTTACACCTTTGGTAAGTCAACTCACAAAAGGAGTAAGTGTTCATAAAAGGTGTAAATAATTTCACAGAAGGCGTAAGTTTTTAGGAAAAGGTGTAAGTTTTCACAAAAGGCGTAAGTTTTCACAAAAAGCGTAAGTTTTCAGAAATCAGTTACGCCTTTTTCTGAAATTGCTTACGTCTTTCGTGAAAATATACGCCTTTTGTGAAAACTTATACATTTTTTGTGACCATTTACACCTTTAGTCATATAATATATTATTTTATTAAACCATTTACACCTTTAGTCATATAATATATTATTTTATTAATTTACCTGGAAAGTGACCTGCTTAGCAGGTCACCAATGTGTAAATTTTCAAATATTTTGATATAACCCAATACATACAAATGTGTAAATGCAAAATAGAATGGTGTAAGTGCCTTGCATACCATATGCAAGGCACACTTAAGAAAAGTCCTTTAAGAAAATATGAAAATACTTGTGAAACTCTTTATCATTTTGTGTTATGAAGATGAATGAGGTGTTATTGTAGCTTAATTGTAAGATGTTTAAACATATGTCGTCGGAGGTGATAATTGACCTTGTATCATGAATTTGGAAATGGTAAGAATCTTGGAATTATGTTGAAAAACATTGTTTTGCCTTGGAGAGGCTAACTTGTAGTGGATTATGCATGGTGAGTTGTTGTTGCTATGAATTGTTGGCACATGGGGATTAATCGATGTTGTTGTAGAGATGTTGAAGTAGATAAGTGTTATGGCATATTATGTTGTGCATCATGTTCTTATTTGGTCTATCATCATCATTGCACATCTTGAAGAAAATTGGGAAAAACGATCATTTTGAGAAAGATCATATAGTAATGAGAATTATGGAACTGTGAATGGGGTAAATATGTGGTAAGTCCGGATAGGGGGTGTAGTTGAACTTTGTTAAATTGGCCTGAGAGTCCATGGTGAAAGACCAGAAAATCACGCGGATAGGTGTCGAGCCTTCCGATTAGCACCGGTAAAAATGACAGTTTGGTAGTGCTTGTTGAGCCTACTTGCAGACACCAGCCTAGGGGATTACCAGTGTTGTATTTACCGCCCCTATTGAATTAATATTGGAAGCTTGAAATTGATGAAATCACATGATAATACTGAAAACATGGTGATTTTGAAACAATGCATTGAAATGAATATTTTCCTTATTGATTAACCTTGGCATGACATTGCATTTACATTTATTTTGTGTTGAGGAAAAACCATAACTGTATATACTTTGTGAGAATTCTCTACTGGGCTTTATGCTCACCCCTATGGGATTTTGGTGCAGGTAAAGATGTTGTGATTCCGCCGAGCTAAGGGTGTGGATATGTTTTGGTGAAGAGTAGTCTTGCTCTTATTTTTGTTGTGATACTTTTGTAAGCCAAGGGCTAATATGTTTCGGTCCGAGAGACCATTTTGTGTAATCGGGCTATTGCCTTGGAAGATGTAAGCCCTTAAGGGCATTTTATTGTTTTGAGATTAGATGCCTCACATGCTATAGATTCAAGTGATTCTTTTATCGTTGAATGTATATCCGCATGTGAACTTTTGTATAAACTCTCTCATTATTTATGTAAAGATGGAAGGTTTATTGTCATGGCTTAGTGGATGTTAATTAATGTGGGTTGTTCATGTTGGTTTATTTTCGGGGCGTTACATTCAATGCTAATGGGGGTAAGGTTAAAGCAAAGGGAACAATCTTCTTGTCAAACATACGGATGGTCTTTGTTGCGAATAAACTTGTTCGGAATTTTATTGCTTTTGATATGCCCCTGGTATGGAAATGGCTGTTTGCATGCCTTTCTTTATTATTGTTCTTATGACAGTTTGGATATTTGGTCTATCTTTGACTATATATCTTGTAATTTTTCCCATTTTGTTTGCATTTTCATTATTTTGTGGCTAGCTAATTTATGGCCTCAATCTGCTGGTTTTTAGCAGACAATCTGCTGGTTTGCCTTTTTAACTACATTCCTTATAAAATTTTCCATTTTGTTTGCCTTCTGTCTTTTTCCTAGGTTTCGTTAGTTTGTTGCTAAATTAGCCTCTACCTGCATCAATAAGAAATTAAACAAAAGCATTTTGTCATTTTGAAACCCTAGATACCTAGTAATTGAATATTTTTGGAGAAAATAGAAATAACAATATAGTTTCTTAGTTTAGATGGGCAATAAGAGGAGAAGAACATGATGATGATGTGCAAAAATCAATGGCATTATTCTTATTGGAGGTCTTTCTTTTCTTTTCTTTTTTTTAATTTTTATTTACATTCTTTCTTTTTCTTCTTGTTCTTTATGGAAACCATGATTGGATATTTTGTGCAAGAGCAATGAGAAATGAGCGCATATGGCATAGTTGGTGTAGAGAAGAAGCAGAAAGCCTTCAAAGTGGCTTTATCAGAAAAATCAATTTCTTGAAAAGAAACTACAATGCACAACATGTAAGCTTGGATTTGGGCCTGAATCAAGTCAGGCCAACATTATCTGGTTTGGGGGCTTTATCAATGGCCACCTAAATGTTCTGGGCTGTCACTCACGTCATCTATCTCGGGGACTCCATTATGCTGCTTACCCTATGAGCATAGCTGGTGGCAACTGTGGAAAGTCTGCATCTGAAATGAAATGAAGGTACACTGGCTTAATTGAATGGAAATTGAAGAGGAATGGAAATTGATCAGATTGATCATCTATAAGGAATGAAAAGTGAAGAGGACGTTCCCTGTAGGCTTAAGTGAAAGGGATGAAATGGAGAAGAGTCCAGGGAGTATCTCTGGTCAGTGAATTGTCCCAAGTTGGGGGAAATTATATAAAAATAGTTATTGGTGATAATTCTACTAGTTTGAGTTGCTTCTGTAGCCTGTAGAGATCTAGAATTAGAAGTGAAGAACATCATTTTTATTGATGAATTATCCATTTATTTATTTACTTATCTTGATTGATGCATACATGGATTTCACAAAGTCCTCTATTTATACAGACATTTGGATTATTCTAGACTATGCAAGAGACTTTAGAATTCTTTTGTTCATAGGGATTCCAAAGAGACTAGTTGATTTCCAAAGCATAATTAACATTATTCTTCTAGAGTGTAGTTGGTCCAAGGCAATGCTTCTAGTCGTCTCCATGATGTAGAATGTGCTGGAAAGTGAATTACTGTTCAAAACTTTCCCTTAATGCACTTCCTTTACTACAATAAAATCTTTGAGATATGGTAAAACCTTTCCTTAGGAAGTGCCTTGATCAGTAAATCAGCAAGCTGCTCTAGAGTTCTACAATGCATGAGTTGTATCTCTTCTTTTTCAATTGATCCTCGGATGAGTGATATGGTATGGCTATATGCTTGGTTTGATCATGACTTATTGGATTCTTTTCCATGTCAATTGCTGATTTATCGTTACAGTATAAGATAATTCTTTCGGTTTTCATTTTATTAGTGTCTTCTACAATTCATCGAAGCCAACTAGCTGTAGACACCCCATTTTTGACTGATCTTAAGACTCAGACGTCATCAATTGAGCACTCGGTGATTGTGTATATTGTGCTCGTTTTGAGTTTCAGGAGTTTCGGCTGAGTGCCTTGCCTCTGGGCCTCTGAACTCTTTGTGCTTTGGCTCGGTTTTTGGACCAAGCCTTGTTTCTCTTCCCTGGAGGGAGAGAGAGGTCTTTAGACCACCTCTTCGTGGTCGTAGACCACTTTTCTCGCATGGAGACTAGTTTCCGATTTTCAGAGCCTTTGGCTGCGCACCTTGTCTTGGGACCGCTTAACGTTCTCCGTTTGGCTTGGTTTTTGAACCATGCCTTGTTGCCTCTGCCTAGAGGGACATTGTGGTCCGGGAGACAACTTTTTGTGGTCGTAGACCACTTTTGATGCCGGTAGACTGGTTTTCGAGGCTCCCGGCCACGCGTCTTGCCTCCCGAACTTTCGTCTTGCATCCTTTTTGGTTTGTTTTCGGTACAAACCTTGTTTTCCTTTTTTGGAAGGTGGTATAAGGGTGGGAGACCACTTTCCTCATCGCCAACCAGTTTTCTGGTCAGCCAACTGATGTTTTTGGTCTTTGGACCACCTTTTCTGGTCGGCCACCACACCATTGCCTTGCTTTCATGCTGCTGACCATCTCCCACCATGGCCGACCACTTCCACTGGTCGGCCGACCAGTGTAAGTAGCTGGCCGACCACTTCAAGTGGTCGGCAGCTTTTCACTACCTTCTTGGAGATATTTTCTCTCCAGCTGTCACAGCTGGAGGGCACAAAAACCATCCTCCATACACGTGTATGGAGGGATGGCTTTGAGCCCTTAGCTTCCTCAACAAGCTTGAGGCTTGGTTCTCTATATAAGAGAACCTCCCCCCTCCTCCACCAGGTTTGGATTTTGGTGCTTGAGTTATACATATCATTATATCCCTATAATTCTCCATCCTCTTCATATTTGTGCTTGAAAGTGCATTTTTATCACACTTTTGCACACAAACACATAGTGAAACACCATCCTTTTGTTTCCGAGGCACTTTGAGGTTGGTTTTGGAGTTTTTGGTTTGGTTTGAGCTCAGAAAAGTTGCTGGAGTTACAGCCTTGAAGTGGTTCTACAAGGGTGAGTTACTAACACTTAAAACCCTTGTTTTTGTTTAAGCTTTTGGACCTATTTTCAAGCTTATTTAGGCCTAACTTTCTACTATAAAAAGCTTTGATTTTGTATGCTTAAAATGTTTGCTTACGGTCTCTCTTGTGTTGGGGGTGGTCTACCTCCTCTTAGGCCTTGTTAGGCCTTGTTTTGAGCCATCCCTTTAGGCTCTTGTTTTAGCCTTTGCATGACCTTTCTACCATTGAATTCTAGAGGAATTTCAGTGGTGGAAATGGTGTTTTTTGGTCCCAAATAGGAGAGGGTCATCCCCTCTCCATGTGTTTTGAATGCTTGCTTCATTTGCCTCATGTTTGAGCATGTTTGTTAAGCTTATGTTGGCTCCATCTTAGCATGTATTTGGGGTTATTTTGGCATGGCATACCACTATTTTGATTTGGTTTTGTCACCCCATGCATGCTTTATACACTTGTAGTGTAAATGTTGAAAACTAGCTTTGTGTGCTTCATGAAGTAGCATGTCTTTGTAGCATGTTTTGAGTCCATTTTAGTAGGTTTTTGGTGTTTTTTTAACATGCCTTAGATCTGTTTTGGGTTGGTTGGATGGTCCCTTGCATGCTCCATGCACTTGTAGTGCATTTCCATTCACTAACCTAATGTGTATCATGCTTTTGATCATCATTCTAGCATGCTTTTGGCTCAACTCTAAAAAGATTTTGTCCATGTTTTTGCATGCTCTAGCTCTGATTTATGTTGTTTTGGTCATGCATGCCATGCTTTGTATAGCTATAGTGCATTCTAGCTTGTTAGATTTGTGTATTGAGTCCACTAGCATGCATTGCTTGGACTATTTTCATGATTTGGTATCATTTGAAATGTGATTTCAGTACATGTAGTGTGGTCATACACTCACATCTTTCACTTGTTCCATGCTTTGAAGGGTTGGTCCTTTATGCCTTAAACATGAGTCATTGTGTATGCCTTCATGCCCAAGCTTGTGAGCTATCATTTCAATGTGTTTTTGGAGTTATTTTGCCATGATATAACTCTGATTTTTGTTGGCGAAGCCATCTCATGCTTGGTCTTGGTAGGTAAAGTGTAATCCTCCCTTTCAACCTTGCCTATTCCATGCTTTATGCCCTCCATGCTAGCTTGTTTTGGCTTCCTTCCTTACATGTTTTAGTATCATTTTAACATGCTCTAGGACTGTTTTGGGTTTCCTTAGCCATATGCTTCATGTTTTGCATAGCCATAGTACAAATGCCTATGCTAGCTTCAAGCTTTGAGCACCATAGCATGCTTCATTTGTGACATGTACTTGATTTGGAGTTATTTCATATGTCATTTTAGAGCATGTAACATTGCCATGTTCCCATTTCTTTCACCCTTTGAGTGCCTCTAAGGGTTGTGCATTTGTTGCCTTGCTTATGGCCTTGCTTGTATGCATGCATGCCTAGGCCTTTGAGCCCTCATCTCAGCATGTTTTGGTCCTTGTTTAGACCTATTTGAGCCCTGTCCATGATTGGTTCATGCCTTTGTGCCATGTATTGCATGCCCCTCTTATGTAGTCCTCTTTGGTAGCTTTATGCTTTAAGGACTCTTGCATGCCTTGCTTGTATTGATTGAATGATTTGGCATCATTTCTTACTATATTTTAGTACTTATAGTGTTGTTACACTTCCACATTTGTCACTCCTTGGGCACTCTTGAGCGTTGTGCTCTTATGCCTAGTTGGTGGGCCAATGCATGTGCATGCTTGTATATGCTTTTGTGTCTTAATTTCTTAGCATTATGGCCACTGATTTGGGCATGGTTGAGGTCTGTCCACATTCGGTTTAAGTCCATTTAGCATGTTCATTGCATTATGTATGCCATGTTCTTTGCATTGTGTGTGCCATGTTAAATTGCATTGTGTATGCCATGTTCTTTGCATTGTGTATGCTCAAGTTACATTGCATTGAGTATGCCATGTTGTTACCTTGCATTATGTATGCTATGTTGTTATTTGCATTGTGTTATGCATGTTGTTGCTTGCATTGTGTTTGGATTAAGTGTTAATTCGAGCATGGGAAACGAGGGACGTTTCATACTTGAAGTGATGAAACGTGCCTCAATTCTCGGTCGCCGACGCCCTTGATCACACATGATAGAGTTTAAGGCATTTATGTGTTTATGTGTGCATTCATTTCACATTGATTCGTGCAATCTTGGCTTCTCGGCCATCATGTATTGAGATGTGCGATTGGTGGCCCGAGGGTCGAGAACCGCATTTCCTTGAGCTCATGAAATGATAGAGAGGGTGGTTGTGCAAACATATGTTGCAAATACATTGTTATGCCCTTTCTTGCTCTCTGTTGCAGCAAATTGGAGAAATGGTAGCAAAACTAGTCGGCCGACCAGGAAAACTAGCTGGCCGACCACTTTTTCTGGTCTGCAGCAAAGATAGGTGGTCGGCAGTTGGTTGGCAACACCAATAACTAGTCAGCAGCCCTCCCACAGGTTCCCAAGGTGAGTTGGAAGCTTTCTGGAGCTTGGTGCAAGGTTCTGAGAACAATTGAAAACATAGGCAAGTTGGGGCATTGCGATGGATTTTCGAATGAGACGACCGAGCATGCATATACTTCTCGCCATGAGGCTCCTGTTTTACTACTTTACTTAGCTAGCTTATGCTTTGGTTTTGTACTTATTTAGTTAATGTGTTTAACTATTCAATTTGTGTTGTAATAATTAGTTGTAGCTAGTTATTCAATCTGTTTTTTAATAATTAGTTTAATTAGTTTAGATTAGCTAGTTAGCTTCTTTTTCGGATCCTCCGTCGAGAGGGCCAGCTGTTGTAATAAGCGTACGTGTGTGTGATGCATGTCTTCCAACCTCCATTTCTTTCTCCCTTTTACTTAACTGCTTATGATGATTAGTTTTAGGACATATTTCATTAGCATCCTTATGCTCGCATGCGTGCATCCATTCATCTGTATTGCATGCACCGGGCTCGGCGCATCATACTAACTGCATTGTATTTCAATAAATTTACTTGAATACGTGTTCAACAGCATGTTATCAAGTTGCATTCACATGCCATCTTAGAATAGCCGAGCCTATCTTAGTTGCATTTTTGTATGTGTTGCATTAACCATCTTAACATGAACTAGGATCATGCAAGATTTCTAACTAGTTCTCTATTTTGGCTTGGAGTACACTGTGAGTATTTACGCTTTAGCATACTGCATGAGATGTGTATGTTGCCATGTTAGCATGCTTGCCATGAGGCTAACTGCTTAAGTGATTAACTGCTTGAATGCCTGTGGGTGAAGGTTGGATTGCTTGAATTGGAACAATTCATCAAAAACCGCGTCTTAGCCTACTTACGAGTAGCACCTCTAAACCGTTTTTAAACGAACATGAAATGTTTTGTTCCAACTTAGGCGATCTAGTCTATACATGTATGCTGTACGCATCACATAGTAATTCTAGGTTGAAAACCGGAATAAGAACGCATGTGTTTTCAAAAACAAAATATCATGTTAGTAAAGGCCGATCTTTGATCGGGCAAGCCGGGGGTGTTCATTGCATGACCTTTCACTCTCGTACCCAAGTTCCCGAGCTGAGGCAACTTTGGTGATGACGGACACGTGGCCTTAGGCACGAGTCAGGGTTTCCTAAATTTTCCAAAATAAAACATTTAGGTGGTGACTCTGTATCTGGCAAAGCAGTCCATGTTTGGCACTTCTTTATAAAAATCAGTTTTCTAAAACGATTTGCCGGATTTGGACTTTTTGGTGATTTATCAGTCTTGCATTGCACTTTGCAAGATTAGATTCAGAACTGTGACACGAGTCCAAACTTGTAGTAGCTAAGAACAAACGATTCGCGCCCTCGCGCGCGGAGCCGGGAGTTCTCCGGGCGGTCTACAGTTTCTGGCGACTCTGCTGGGGATTTAGAGAACTTGACTCGAACTCATGATATCTTGTTTTGACTACACTTATGTGTTTCTTTGCATTGCATTGCATTGGTGCGCCTAAGACACCGTGTTCGCCGTCTGCTATTCCTGAACGGTTCGCCTGAGGCCGCGTGCCATAAGGTTGACCGGTTATGGGCTCTGCCACGATGGGAACACAAACCTCGGTTGTTACCGAGGCACCCTTTTTGACTATTCGACCTAGTTGCATATCGGAAACTATAGTGACCATTCCAAGCTAGGATAGGTTGCTTACCCGATTATAGGTTGTTTTGAAACCGACGCTTGTAGTGTAAGTCCTCTTTACTAGCCTTGCATGCCTAATGAGTGAGCTTGTTATTCTAGCATGTGTTGACTTGGTATTAGCCCATTTTTTGTGTTAATTTGACATGCCATAACTCTAATTTTTATTGGTAAAGTCATATCATGCTTGGTTTTGGTAGGTGTAGTGCAATCCTCCTCATTAGCCTTGCATATTCCATGCTTCATGCCCTTTATGCTAGCATGTGTTAGCTCTAATCCATGAATATTTTAGCATCATTTTGACATGCTCTAGGACTGTTTTGGGTTGTCTTGGCCATATGGTTCATGTATTGCATAGCTGTAGTGCAATTGGCCTTGCTAGCCTTGTGTTCTCATGTCCCTAGCATGCTATACTTGTGTTGTTTGAATGGTTTGGCATCATTTCATACATGATTTCAGTGCATATAGTGTTGTCACACTTCCATGTTTGTCACTTCTTACTCATGTTTGAGAGTTATGCTCTTATGCTTAGTTGATGAGCCAATGCATGAGCATGCATTATCTTGCTTTTCATGCCATCATTTCATAGCATTTTGGCAACTGTTTTGGGCATGATTGAGGTCTGTCCATATTCGGTTTAAGTCCATTGAGCATTGTTTTGCATGCCCCTTGTGAGGTGCCCTTTACTAGCTTTGATGCTTTAACATCCGAACATGCCATGTGTGCATTCTCCATGTGTTAGAATCTTGTGCATGCCATTCTAGCATTCATAGAAGTGCATTTAGTTTGCATGTTGTTGCATTGCATGTTATTGCATTGCATTGTGTTGTTGCATTGCATTGTCCTTGCATGCTCATGTTGCATTGCATTATGTTTAGAATCTTGTGCATTGCATTGTGTTTGGATAGGGTGTTAATCCAAACACGAGAAACGAGGGATGTTTCATACTTAAAGTGATAAAACGTGCCTCATTTCTCGATCGCCGACCCTCTTGATCATGCATGATAGAGGTTAAGGCCCTTATGTGTTATTTGTGCATTCATTGACATTGAATTGTGCAATCTTGGCTTCTCGACCATCGTGCATTGCTGTCACGACCCCATTCCACCCCCAGTAGAATGGTGCCATGATGGCCAGTAATCCGAGATTACCGAAGGCCTACTTCCAAAATTCACACACAACAGAGTATAATATATGGGGCTTACATGTGCGGAAGTAATATATGTAAATCTAATTAGTCCATAAGAGCTGTGCATAAGTCAAATGAAATAACATACATCTTTACATAACTTTACAACTTGAATACAAATATAATGAAGTGCAAAAATACATCCTGACCAAAAGGCTTCTCAAGCCGACATATACAAAAGAAAATAACTACAAGCCAAGAAGCATGATCTTCAAGATGTTTGCAAAACATGAATCCAAAAACACATCGGCAAAACACATCTAGGCGTTGCCACCGTCCTGCTCATCACCTACATATATATAGAGAGGGTGAGCTTGGATACTCAGTGAATGGTATAAGTAATAAAGGGTTTACATGAATGATATTCGAGATCTTTTAACAAAACAATACATGGGATGAATCAAGTTCATCTATCAACTCTTTCAAAGCTTCAAGGGATGCTTACTAACATCAATATAGTACAAGGGATGACATTCCAGACAAACAAACCCACGCGGTAAGACCGTCAGTGGCAAGGCAAGACAAGACCTCAAACAATGGTGTCGTTGCATTATAGTCCCCGGACACTAAGGACTTGTGCTACAAATGCTTTAAGTCCCCTAGCACGTACGGACTTCCAAATTTTGTGCTAAAAATGCTTATAGTCCCCTAGCACGTACGGACTTCCAAATTGTCATCAAACAAGGGACTTTTCTTAAGTGTGCAATTGCACACCATGTGCCACTTACACAAAAAGTGTAAGTGTAAGGTGTAAGTGTAAGGTGTAAGGTGTAAGTGGGTTGCATATGGTGTGCAACCTCAAAAAAGGTGTAAGTGTAAGGTTTAATTTTTCACAAAAGGTGTAAGTGTAAGGTGTAAGGTGTAAGGTGTAAGGTGTAAGGTGTAAGTTGCACACCATAACCAAACCCTCAAACAAGATATAATACTTGATATACAAAATAGGAATAATCATTCATGCTTACAAATACTTTCCAAAACAAAGAAAAACAAGGTTTTTATCAAAACATCGTAACATAGCTTTATTAAAAATACCACTCACATAGCTCTTCAAACGTCGGGGTCAAGGCAAGTCCAAGCCCTACAAACACATGGCAAAGTCTGTTGAATGCACTTTCAAACAAGTTTCACATGCATATAGATGATCTCGGCATTCTTCAAAAACTAAGTCAAATCAAAATGAAACATCGTTTCTCATCTCGGGAAAACATGCTGGGCACCAACCAGGTCTAGGCCGAGGTTCCACACCTCCTCGCCGAGGTGTGGTCCCGAGGGCCTCATTCAAGGATAGGAAGTCGGGAAAATTTGGGTTTCCCTCTGCTGAAGATCATGAAGAACATGAACATGAAGAACATGAAGAACATGAAAAACATGAATGCTCAATCACAACTTGTTATTTCAAAATCTAGGATTTTCATGCTATGAGTTTGAAAACATGGACCTGGGTACCCATACTTGAAGATCTTATGAAAACAAACACAAAAACATGGAACTTGTTACAAACTTTCGGATCAAACAAGGCTTTTCTTCAAGAACACATGAACACTAACTTCTCTTTCTAAAACCAACTTTAAATCAATGCATGGCATGCAGAACAGATTCGATCATGCAATGCAGCTAGATGATCAATAAGAGCAACAAGAGTAGATCAAGATTCTAACCTCAGAACACAAATCAAACGGTTTGAACTCTAGGAATCAAGCTTGGGATCTACTTCTCTCTCTAAGGACTTCTTCTTCTTCTAGAGCTTCTCTCTCCTCAAGAACAAAGATATGATACAAAATGATACATTTCTAGGTTTGCCGGCTGACTTAACACTCAGCTCGGACACGTGGCAATGGTTGGTTGGTTCAGCTCAAAAAGGTGATTGACTGAAAAGACAAGACTATGACAAAGCATTTTCAACAAGCTAGGTTGCAAGGGTACTCCGGCAAGTAACAATCTCGGCTAGTAACAAGGCTTCGGCAAGCAAGGGACAATGACCTCGGCTAGAAAGGACAACACTTGGCCTAGCTGTGCCACACCTCGGCCTAGATGTGCCACACCTCGGTCTAGGTCGTACCAGTCCAGGAGCAAGATCACTTGGGTTCAAGGGTAACATCTCGGCCTAGATAATACACATCTTGGCCTTGGTGGTGAACACCTCAGCCTAGATAGTGACATCTCGGCCAACATGTTAGGGCAGGGGTGGAGGCCAACCAGAAAAAGGGTTCCAAGGTAGTTCTAGGCTTAAGCTGACCTCCTCTTGGATTAGTCTAGGCTAACCACGCAGCAAACAAGGAACAAAGCATGCAAATAACACTTAAGCAAAACAAAGACAAGATCTGAAATGCAAGCTTAACAGGACAAAATCATATAAATGCATATGAGTATGGTTAGGACAGTGTGAGGGTTATTACAATTGCGATGCTCAGTTGGTGGCCTGAGAGTTGAGAATCGCCCTCCCTTGAGCTTAAGAAATGATAGGGAGGGTGGTTATGCACACATACCTTGCAAATACACTGCTGTGCCCCTTCTTGTTCTCTGTTGCAACAAACTGGAGTTGTGCAGAATTTTCTGGTTGGCAGACCAGTAAAAGTGGCTGGCCGACCACTTTTTCTGGTCTGCAGCAAATGTAAGTGGTCGGCAGTTGGTCTACACCACCAATAAGTAGTCGGCAATGCTCCTGGAGGTCCCCAAGTTGAGGTAGAAGCTATCTGGAATCTTGTACAATGTTCTAAGATCAAATGCAAACAGAGGCAAGTTGGGGCATCGTGATGGATTTCTGAACGAGGCGACCGAGCATGCATGCACTTCTCGCCCTGAGGACCTCTTCTTTTACTGCTTTACTTAGCTTCTTTACTTAGCTAGCTAATGCTTCGGTTTTGTACTTAATTAGTTAATGCGCTTAACTATTCAATTTGTGTTATAATAACTAATTAGTTAACTAGGATTAGTTAATTAGTTTTTCTTTCTAATAATTAGTTTAATTAGCTTAGATTAGCTAGTTAGCTTATTATTCGGACCCTCCGTCGAGAGGGCACAACTGTTGTAATAAGTGTGCGTGTGTGTGATGCATGTCTTCCAACCCCCATTTCTTTCTCCATTTTACTTAACCGCTTTCGATGGTTAGTTTTAGGGCATATTTCAATTAGCATACTTATGCTTCGCATGCGTGCATCATTCATTCTGTCTTGCATGCACCGGGCTCGGCGCATCATATAAACTGCATTGTATTTCAATACCAATTTGAATACATGTTATCAAGTTGCATTCACATAACATCTTAGAATAGCCGAGCCTATCTTAGTTGCATTTTTGCATGTGTTGCATTAGGCATCTTAACATAGCTAGGATCATGCATTGATTCTAACTAGCTTCTTTTTTTGGCTCGGAGTACACTGTGAGTGTTTATGCTTTAGCATCCTTGCATGTGTGTAAGTGACTGCCATGATAGCATGCTTGCCATGAGGCTATGTGCCTATGTGTTTAATTGCATGAATGCCTGTGGATGAAGGCTTCATTGCTTGAATTGGAATAATTCATTGAAATGTGAGTTTTAATCCCACTTGAAGTGGCAAAATCATGTTTTTCTTAACCCACTTGAGGGTGGCAAATCCACGACTTAGCCAACTTGCGAGTAGCAATTCCAAACCATTTTCAAACAAACAAGCATGGGATGTTTTGTTCCAAATTGAGTGATTTAGTCTATACTTGTATGTTGTGCGTATCACATAGTAAAGATAGCTAATAAATCAGAATAAGAACACATGTGTTTTCAAAAACAACATATCATGTTAGTAGAGGCCGATCTTTGATCGGGCGAGCAGGGGTGCTCATTTCAGGACCTTCCCCTCTCGTACCCAAGTTCCCGAGCCGAGGTAACTTTGGTGATGATGGACACGTGGCTTTAGGCACGAGTCAAGGTTTCGTAAATTTCCCAAAACAAAATATTTGGGTGGCGACTTTGAAATCTGGCAAAGCAGTCCATGTTTGGCGTTTTTTGATTAAAATCGATTTTCCAAAACGATTTGCTAAATTTGGACTCTTTGGTGATTTATTAGTCTTGCATTGCACTTTGTGAGATTAGATTCAGAACCGTGACAGAAGTCTGAACTATAGTAGCCTAGAACTACAATTCACGCCCTCGTGCACGGAATTGAGTTCGGGCGGTCTACAGACCTGAAAAAGAACAGTTTGGCAAACACATCAGTTATGATACGCGAACTTGAGTGTGGTGATGATTACAGTATATGAATGTCGTGAGCAGTGTATTGAAGTAGTGTATCGATGCAGTATTGATAATGTAGTGTGTCGGATCAGTGTGGAGCAGGTTGCAGAAAGTTTTGGAATGTAGGTTGAAAGAACTTACTCAAATGTCGTAAATGTTGAGCAGGTCCATGCCGGTCTGAAGCATCCCTATCAGAGAAGCCGACAGCTCAAGAGCCTGCCTGGTGTACTCGATGGAAGCCTGCAAATGTGTTAAGATGATTAGCAGTCTACAAAACATAATTGAAATGAAATGAATGTGCAATATGTAAAGTAGGATACATACCGAGGTCGAGCCTTGAACTCTGACAAGCTCGTGACTAGCTGGGGCAGGAGCGATGGGAATCTGATGAGTCTCTCTAGCATGTCCCTGATAGGTTAAGGTAGTAGGCAGTGTTGGCCACTCGACTCTTTGCCCCCTCTGGGGATCTCTCCTGCTATGGGCCCGAGTCGCCCTGAATCCTCTCGCTCTCTGTGCTGCAGCTGCAGGTCTGTCTCTCTCACACCTATGAGCGCTGATTAGAGGCAGCATGAGATATGTCTGGATGAAGACAGTGTAGTCGCCGTCAAGCCTGAAGAAGTCAGCATTCCAGCCTCGAATGAAGTCAATCATCTCCTGCTTGGTATATCTCTCTGTGACCCTCATGTAGGAGGGAAGTGGCATCGGGACTACCAGCTCAGGCAAGCTGAGGCTCTGTCGCAAGAACCGCTCTCCCAAGTACCATGCCCGACAAACCAGGCCCTCGAATAAGATCCAAAAGTGTGAGGCCTCCCAAGAGCCTGTGAATTGATCTCTCACCGCGATAGGCAGTACTGCCTAGGGCTGCTAGGTGATCTGCAAATAGTGGATATACAGATTGTCAGCTGTTATTGAAACTGCAATATGAAGCAAAGCTCACGTAAACTATAAGGTTTGAAGTACCTCCGCGGCAACTACAGTGTCAAAATATCGGCGGAAGAATGAAAAGGACTCTCGGGGTCTCCGCTCGCACCTCACATCGTATCTGTGTGAATATGGAACCATGGGAGGCATCTCCACCTCTGGCTCTGGGGCGAGCCTCAGGAAGTAGGCGTATACCCATAGCTACAGAATGTAAAAGAATGACAGTAAGTATATGTCGAGCAGATGCAGATGGAGCAGGAATTAGATGACATGCAGACAATGTGTTGTGCAGTGTGTACAGTGTACAAGTAATGTAATGCAGACAGTGTGTTGTGCAGTGTGTGCAGTGTACAAGTAATGTAAAGCAGACAATGTGTTATGCAGTGTGTACAGTGTTGTGCGGTGTGTACAGTATGTAGATAATGCAAAGTGGGAATGTGAAGTTGAAGGCAAGAATATACCTCCCAGGCTCTCCAGTAGCCTCCTAGTAGGTGCCCACTCCAGCGGGAAGAAGAGCTCATGTACGCATACAATGTAGCCAAGGCTACACGCTCCCAGTCATAGTGCCAGACGTGAGACAGGTCCACTAGTGCGCTCAAGAGGTAGAGGACAATAGTGTTCGCCCGATGGGCGAAGAGAGTGGTGCCAAGTAAAAACATGAGGAACCCCCGAGCATAGTACTCGACCTCCTCGTGGGTCGTCAGTGTCTCCCTCCTGAAGTAGTATGAAAACCATGAATACTGCACCATCCCTGGTCGGGAGAGGGGTGGACGAGTTCCCAGCAAGTATATCTGAGCAGCATCCCACTCACCCATATCGGTGTCATAAGGGATCGGCTAACCCCCTACCCTAATACCGGTAATCATAGAGAAGTCGAAGGGAGTCATTGTCATCTCCCTTGCTGTAGAGAGATAGAAGGAATCGGTGGTGTCCAACCACCTCTCGACTAAGGCACCTAGAAGAAGCCGACTCGAAGTGACGCGCGAAAGTCCCATGCAGAAAGCACCAAAACTAGCCTCGTCAACAATGTAACGAACGACATCAGGTAGCTCCATGTACCAGTCCTGGGCGGCGGTGGTACCATATCTTCGGAAGGCGTGTGAATCTCCCTGTGAGCAGGACAATCAAATGTCAGATAGCGTGAGAACTACAGTGCAAAAGCATGCTCAAGATAAATATATACAAGATAATGCTAAAGGTACAGTGTTTGCGTATGATCGGAATTGACAAAAGTGTGGTGTGTGAAGGTGCTCCAAATGAACAAAGCACGTGGTGCACAAGTGTGTCTGGGATGATCAGATCAAGACCAGTGTGGGCTATGCGAGATATGTGATCTACATTGTGGAAAGTAAAGAGGAAGTGTATACCTCAGAGGCATCGTAGGATAAGTGTAACTCCGGCTCGCGCAACAGAAGGTCCACTGGTACACCTCGTGCAAATCTCTTGAACTGACGGATGCCGTCAGGAGGCAACACATGTACCTCTGGCTGGTATGTCGTCTGATCGAATGACCGAATGCCTAGCGGCAAAGGCTCAAACTAAGGATCCATCTCCATCCCCGGAGGAGCTCCGCCATGAGAAATGTCGTTTGCCATCTGAAAAGAAATTGAAAAATGAGCAAAATGGGCAAGAAATACCAAAAGTCAACAAAAGTCAACTCTTGGGAAGAGAAAAAGTCAAAAAAGTCAAGACTCGGGAAATGGCGCTAATCTCAAGCCAAGTTTGTGGAAAACATACCTCAAGTGGTGAAAATGGAGGAGAAGGCTCTGAAAACAAGTTTTGTTCAGTGCAAAGTGAAGGAAATCGAAAAGTCTTAGCGAATCAACTTAGCGAGGGACGTTGGAAAACTCGTGTAAAGCTCGGATCTAAGAGGAAAAAGGGTCTAGGAAGGAAGGGGGAGGATTTTCGGCCTTGAAGGTGTGAGGAAATGTGACTTGGGGTTGTGTTTTTAAAGCCATCTAAGTGGAAAGACTAAATTGCCCTGAAACTGCCATTTATGGCCGACCGGCCATTTTGTTGGCCGACCGGCCACTTTGTTGGCCGGTGGACTTCTTTTAAGGCTGATGGCCTCCCAGAGTGGTCGGTGAGCCTCCAGTGCTCTCCTTGGGTGTTTCTATGTTCTTACATGCCTCCATCTTTTGAGAAAGTACAAGAAAATACACTTTTCGGAGCTTAAACGGCCTCTGTTGCAACCCCAAACTATGTTTCCAGTGTGTGGCACTCAATATGCATGTAATGTATCCTTTTCAAATCCTTTTGTATATCACGAGTTTCGAAAATTGATTTTAAGTATGTTGCGTTACGGTGTTCTTGTCATGTTTGCAAGGTTTGCATTTCTTGTATGCCTTTTCATACTTGCGTTGAGCATGCCTCATCTTGTTTTGAGTTTGTATCTCAACATTGCGAAGAACACGCCTTGAATATGTACATCTCTATGTCGTTACATGGAACATGCGTTTCGAATCATCGCCTAGAATATGCATCGTCACGCTTGCATAGTATGTGCATACTGTATTGGAAATGTACTCATGATTGTATTGCATAGAGTATGCATGTTGCTTTGAACATCGCATTGTTGTTGCTTTCCATAGAACATGCTCTCGTTCACGTTTGCATAGAATACGCATTTCTCCAGCTTACATTGAGAATGCATCATAATATCGCATGGAGCATGCGTACGTCGCGTTTGCATAAAACTAGCCTTTGTCATATTTGCATAGAATATGCACCCTTCACATTCGCATGGAACGTGCATTTGGCATTCAACATCGAGCATGTTGCCAATCCTACATAGAATTTGCATTGCATTGTACTATATTTGTTAGCGTTTCTTTCTCATACATGCGCAATATTGTATGTACGGTTCATTTAGAGGAATTATGGGTAAAACCATTCCTCTCTCGCGTCTTGTTTTGGTTAGAAGCATCCGGGTATGCCTAGTGCTTACACCGATGCCTCGTTGGTTAGAGACATTCAGGTACGCTCGATGTCTACACCGACATCTTACCTTCCCTCTCTCGCATGTGATACACTAAGAGGTGTTTCCTCTTCCTCTCTTGCGTGTGATACACTGAGAGGTGTTGCCTTTACCTCTCTCACGTGTGATACGCTGAGAGGTGTTTCCTCTCCCTCTCTCGCATGTGATACACTGAGAGGTGTTACCTTTCCTCTCTCGCGTGTGATACACTGAGAGGTGTTACCTTTCCTTTCTCGCGTGTGATTCGCTGAGAGGTGTTGCCTTTCCCTCTCTCGCATATGATACGTTAAGAGGTGTTTCCTCTCCCTCTCTCGCATGTGATACACTGAGAGGTGTTACCTTCCCTCTCTCGCGTGTGATATGCTGAGAGGTGTTTCCTCTCCCTCTCTCATGTGTGATACGCTGAGAGGTGTGTTTGCTTTTCCCTCTCTCGCGTGTGATACACTGAGAGGTGTTGCTTTTCCCTCTCTCACATGTGATACGCTCAGAGGGGTGTTGTTTTTCCCTCTCCCGCGTGTGATACGCTGAGAGGTGTTGCCTTTCCCTCTCTTGCGTATGATATGCAAAGATGTGCTTTGTTTGAGACTTTGGGTATCCCCAATAGTCACTTTTAGCCTTCTCCGCGTGAGGCACATTGAAGATTGCATAATTTTCTTACATCCTTTCTGCTGGAATGTGTGAGACTATTGTATCTTGTTGGTTTGTTTAAAATGTTGTATTTATTTTGCATAAGTGCTTCATTACAGCCCTCTTTGCATGATCATAAGTTATGCTCTTGCATCATGCATGTCATTTGCATTTTGCCCCTGCCTGTGGGCACATCTATTCTGTTATCTTGCCTATTTGTTTAAGTCTTCAACTTTGTCAAAAATTGGTCGTCTCTAGGCTTTGACATTTACTCCCGTCATTTCATGACTTCTGAGTTCTGTCAAAGAGGGGCAACTGTAGACACCCCATTTTTGACCATCCTCAAGACTTGGACGTCATCGTTTGAACACTCGATGATCATCCATATTTGTGTCCGTTTTGAGTACCTGAAGTTCTTGGTGGAGTGCCACGCCTTCAGACCTCTCAACTTGTCCGTTTTGTGCTTGATTATGCACCCAGAGCTTGTGGCTCTGTTTCTGAGGGGAGAGGGTGACTTGTTGGCCAGCCTTGACACCCATCGGCCAAGCCTAGTTCTCATCGGCCAAGCCTTTTTTCTCATCAACCATCAGTGGTGGCCGGCCGGCCCCACTGATGGCCGGCCGACCGCATTAATGGCCGGTTGGCCATAAGTGTTGGTCGGGACCTTTTTTTCTGCTTTTTTAGATATTTTGTAGGCCAGCTATTCCAGCTATTGGCCACTGGTTTTATCCTCCATACACGTGTATGGATGGATGAAGCCAAGCTTTTGGCTTGTTTTTCTATATAAGGGGAGGTCTCTCTTCCATTTTTGGGGTTACAAATTTTCAGAGCTAAAAATTTACTCTCTCTCTCTCTCTCTAGATATCTCTCTCTCTCACTCTCTTTCGCTCTCTCTATTGTGCTATATTGTGCTCGAAAGTCCCTTTTCTTCACATATTTGCATACAACTTCTTAACCAAACACCCCTATCTTGGAGTTGAGGTTTCTTGAGGCTTGTTTGGAGCTCTTAGAGTTGGTTTTGGCTCAGTAGTTTTGCCATTTGTTGCTGTGCTTCAAGGGTGAGCATCTTCCTCTTTTAATCTTATTTTTGTACACAATCTCGGCCACCTTTGCATGCTGATTTTGGCTAAGTTGTCAACTTCAAAACCTTTTTTTTTTAAGTGTTTAAAATGATGGTTTGAGGCCTCTTTGAAGTTAGGGGTGATTCACACTCCTTTATTGCTTATTTGCTAAGTTTCTTGCCATCTTTTAAAGCATTTCAAACAACCCTTTTTTTTTCCCTTTAACCACTAAATTCCAGGGGAATTTCAGTGGTAGAAAACTTGTTTTGAGGTCCCAAATAGGAGGGGATAGCCTCTCCTCCTTGTCTTTCCATGCTATGCCTAGTTAGCCTTGCAAAGTAATATGTTTTTGTGACTTGTCCTAGCTTAGTTTGAGCATGTTTTTGTGACTTTTAGGACATGTTTAAACTCTGTTTTTGGTTGGTTTGATCAATCATTGCTTGCATTCTGCACTTATAGTGTAAACTTGCTCATTAGCCTAGTGTATTTGATAGTTTAGCCTATTAATCTAGCATGTGTATGCTCCACTCCAGCATGTTTTTTTGCTCTAATTTAGCGTGCTTTAGGTCTGATTTGAGTGGTCTTGGTCATGTGGCTCATGCTTTGTATAGCTATAGTGTAGTTGGCCTTGCTAGTCTTGTGTTTTGAAGGCCCTGTTTGGTATAGCTTAATTTCAGCTTTATTTCAGCTTTCAGCTTAATTTAAGTTATTTTGATGTGTTTAGTTTAGCTTAACAATACAGCTTATAGCTTTTTGTAAGTTAGAAATCAACTTATTCTTTGAGTGGGGCAAGAGAAGCTTAATTTATAAGTCAGAAATCAGCTTATGTTCATAGTTATAAGCTATAAGCTGTTAAGGTATAAGCTATAAGCACTTTCCCACAGCTCTACCAAACAGGGCCAAAGACCCTAACATGCTTTATTTGTGATGTTTGGATGATATGGCATCATTTGGCATGTACTTTCAGAGCTTATATCATTGTCTCACTCTCACACATATCACTCTTTCATTGTGTTTGAGAGTTGAGTCTTCATGCCTTGTTTGCGAGCCAATATGTGAGCATGTTTTCCTTGCCTTCTATGCTTTAGTTCAAGCATGTTTAGGCCACTATTTTGACCTTCCTTAGGTATATTTTGAGTGGTTAAGGTCATTTGAGCATTGCTTTGTATGATTGTAGGGTTAATTCCTTCACTGGTTTAATGCTTTCGAATCTTAAGCATGCATTGCATGCATTGTTTGCATGATTTAATGTTGTTTAGCATCTCATTTCAGTGCTGAAATATATGCCATTACACCCCATGCTTCACTCTTTCAATTGCTTTGAAAGTGGTCTCAAGCCCCTTGTTAGCTTGAGCATGAAATAGAGGCTCTCATGCCTAATGGTTTTAACCTTCTCTTGAGGGTTTCTACTAACCAAAAGCATGGGGCTTCTTTTATGCTCAAGGTGCTTGTGGCTGAGGCCATCTTTCCTATTAGAGGACTTTTCACATTGGACTTAATCGGTAATTTAAAATGTGTAAACAAAAATGAATCAAGTAAAACAAGCCAAGATAACATGTGTGTGTTGCATTGTATGTGTTTGGATCGGACGTTAATCCAAACACAAGAAATACGGGACGTTTCATACTCAAAGTGATGAAACGTGTCACGTTTCTTGGTCACCGACGCCCTTGATTGTGCATGATAGGGTGGAGGCCTTTCGAGTCTTATGTGTGCATTCATTGAGCTTTGTACAAGCTTGATTCTTTGGCCACCATGCATTGAAAATGCTTGGTTGGTGGCTCGAGAGTCAAGTGCCATACTCCTTTGAGATTGAAACATGATAAGGAGTGTGGAAGTGCGTACATTTCCTTGCAAATACACTGTATTGCCTCTGTTTGTGCTCTGTTGCAGCAAAAGGAGGAATTTCAGGGAAGTACTAGCCGATTACCACTATTTCTGGCCAATGGCCCCTCAGGGTGTTCTTGAGATCAGAAAGAAGCAATCTGTAAGTTGGTACAATTTTCAGAGGTCCAAAAGAGTGCAAACAGAGGCGTCTTGAGGCAAAGCGGTGGATTTCCGAGATGACGCAACCGAGCATGCATATCTGCCTCGCCCGCGAGGCCATTTATCGCTTGGTTAGCTAGATATAGTTAATTACATATGTTGTAATTAATTAGTTTAAAGTGCTTTGTACTTTTCTAATTAGCTTAGATAGTTAATTAATTTAGTTGCTTTAATTAGTTTAGATTAGCTAGTTATTCAAGTTCAACTTGGTCTGTAATAATTAATTAGCTAGAATAGTTAGTTAATTAGTTGATTTGTAATGAGTAGCTTAGCTTAGCGTAGCTAGTTGGCTTATCCATTCAGACCCTCCTTCGAGAGGGTAGAATGTTGTAATAAGTGTGCGTGTGTGTGTGAATGTCTTCCAACCCCACGTCATTCTCCCTTTTATTTATCCGCTTTCAGTGGTTAGATTAGGGTACGTTTCAATTAGCATACCTTATGCTTGCATGTTTGCATCATTCATTTGTATTGCATGCACCGGGCTCGGCGCATCATTCAAACTTAATTGTACTTCAATACTTCTTTGAATAATGTATCAAAATGTTGCATTCATATGCCATCTTAGATAGCCGAGCCTATGTAGTTGCATTATTGCACGCGTTGCATTAGGCACTTAACATAGTTAGGATCATGCATATTTCTAACTAGTTTCTTATTTTGGCTCGGAGTACACTGTAAGTGTTTACGCTTTAGCATCTTGCATAAGTGTAAGTGTTGCCATGATAGCATGCTTGCCATGAGACTATTTGCTTAAGTGATTAATTGCATGAATGCCTGTGGATGAAGGCTTGATCGCTTGAATTGGGACAATTCATCAAATGCGAGTTTTAAGCCCACTTTGCGAAGTGGCAAATCATTATGTTTTAAGCCCACTTGAGGGTGGCAAATCTGCTCTTTAGCCTACTTGAGGGTAGCAATTCCAAACCATTTTCGAAAACAAACATGAGATTTTTGTTCCAAATTGAGTGATTTAGTCTATACTTGTATGCTGTGCACATCACGTACTAAGTTAGCTAATAATCGGAACAGGAACACATGTGTTTACAAAAACAACATATAATGTTTAGTAGAGGCCGATCCTTTGATTAGGCGAGCGGGGTGCTCATTTCAGGACCTTGCCCTCTCGTACCCAAGTTCTCGAGCCGAGGCAACTTTAGTGATGACAGACACGTAGCCTTTGGCACGAGTTGGGGTTTCCTAAATTTCCCAAAACAAAATATTTAGGTGGCGACTCTGAAATCTGGCAAAACAGTCCATGTTTGGCGCTTTTTTTTTTTCAAAACTGATTTTTCAAAACCAATTGCCGGATTTAGACTCTTTGGTGCTTTATCAGTCTTACATTACACTTTCTGAGATTAGATTCAGAACCGTGACAGGAGTCCGAACTGTAGTATCTAAGAACCCAATTCGCGCCCTCTCCGAAAGGGTGGTGCGCGGAGAGAGTTCGGGCTGTCCACAGGCATCATCTTCCATCTTGCAGTATTCCTCGACTTTCTTCATTAACGACCAAACTATTTTGGGAGGCCTTCTGGTCAAGGAACTGCGAAGGGCACTATTAGGATGCAACCCCATTTTAAAGGCAGTGACAGCCATGGAGTCATTGCAGGCGCCATCTATGAGATTAAAGCATTCCCAATAGCACGCCGAATACACACGCAAGGTTTCCCCTAGTTGGATTTGCATTGTCCAGAGAGAATCGGCTTGTTTCGGCTGGACCTCATTGGTGATGAACCTTGCCCTGAAGGATTTTTGGAGTTGATGGAAGCTCTTAATCGATGCCGGCTCCAATTTATAATACCGTCTGATGGCCAATGGTCCCAAACTGCTTAGAAATATTCTACACATGAGGGCCTCGTCGTCTGCATGCAGCGTCATGGCTTGCTTATAATGACGGATGTGATTATTGGGATCCGATTTGCCGTCGTATAGGGTGAATGATGGAGTTTTGTACTTTTTGGGTAGTACTGCCCTTGCAATCCTTCGCACAAAGGGGTCATGTTGATCCTGTTCGTCGGAATCATTTCTTCTTCTCTTATTCTGTGAACGCGGACTTCCTTCGGAAGAGCTGGAGACTTCGACTTGCCCCTTCTTTTTAGAGTCTAGGGATGATGAGTCTGAATCACTGCCACGATCATGTCTCCTAGTTCAAAGTCGTCGACCATCCCTTTTCAGAGGTCGTCTGGGATCTTGGCGTACGGCCTGTTGGAATTTTGCCACCTTCCAAGGCCAAATCTTGCCGAAGGCGTTCATTCTCTGTCATCATGTTTTCCAACCTCTGTTCATTTTGCTTTCTCTGTTCCATAATCGCTTGCATTGTCTCTTGTGCGGATGTCGAGGGTGAATCGAAGTTCAAGGCTCTTCTTACGGCAATATTCTCTGGCCCAAGCATGTTGCTTGGGGTGGTATCATTTCGTGGCATAAGGTCATCAGCGACTACCGGAGGATCTTCTGTCATGCCCGCCATGGATGTGTTAGAGTATTCCCACATACGGCGCCAATTGTGGAGAAGTGATTTGGAAATACTCTTCAAATCCAATGGGATGCTCGAGGTCCTCAGCTAGTCACCTGAAAAGGAACGAACACTCTGGTCGAGGGTGCCGAAATTAGCACTCCGACGTTTAAGTTAGTGTATACTCTCTTGGTTGCTTATCTCTTAAGTAAAATGTACTAGTTCTCACATATCTTTCTTTGGATGTTGTTTCTCTATTTATACTTGCTTCCTGGGCCTCAGAGTCTGGCCCACTTTTAACCCACCATGTGATTATTCACTTGGCTTTTTCTGTCATAAGCCAATTCTTATTCGGCCCCTTACTCCACTGATTCTATGGCCGATTATGATATTCAGCCTCCGGACCATACGAGGTAGGGCTGAATTAGATGTATATCTCCTAGGCTTCCAAGTGTATATTCGGCTCCTCTGCTTCCGTTGATATTCGGCTCCCACATTGAATTATGTTGAATTATATTTAGTGGGGTTGAGTTGAAACATGTTGAATATTGTTGATTATGTTGAATTGCGGTGATTATGTTGAATTGTATTGATTATGTTGAAGTGTGTTGGTTATGTTGCATTGTGTTGAATCGTAGTGAGTTGTGTTGTATTGGGTTGAGTTGTGTTAGGTGATGTTGTGTTGGTACCCAAGCGGGGAGTTGAAAAAAATGGTTTTTTGGTGCCCATAACCGTTCGTATAATAGCCGGTAAATGTGGGGGTGGTTTGAATTCAAGGTGCCTAATTGCCCTGTCTAGGCTTATTGCTGGACGAATGTGGGAAAAATGTTTTTTGGGTGTCCACACAGTCCTGCCGCATTGTAGTCAGCGAAAGTGGAAAAATGATTTTTGGGTGTCCACACAGTCCTGCCGTATTGTAGCCGGCACAAGTGAAAAAATGAATGGTTTTCGAAAATGTTTTTGGTGCCCACGACCGTCCGTATAATAGCCGGTAAATGTGGGGGACGGTTTTAAAAAGAAAGAAAAGTTGAAAATTGGTTTTTGGAGAAATATGGTTTTTGGAAGAAAATGGCTTTTGAGAAAAAGGTTTTTGGGTGTTCACTTCCCGCCGTATAGTAGCCGGCGAAAGGTGGAAAGTGTTATGAATTGGGTGCCTGCTATCTCGCTGTAGTAAGTCGGCAAAAAGTGGATGGTGTTGAGATATATGTTAACGAGTGTGTTGAATTGATGATGTTATTTGTAACTTGTGATGAATATGTGAAATTGCAAATTGATGTGTAATTTGGTTTAAAGAGAAAATGTACATAGACACTATTTGTAATGTATGGAACCCAAAAATGGGTAAGGGATTATGGATTGGTGATGGTGAACCTAATGAATTAGTTGTGGCAATAAAGGTTAATTATGAGTGTTGTTCTGTAAATAATTGAGAGACCGAATTGAAAAGGGGTTTATTAATCTTATGTTATCTTGAAATGAAATTTGAGTGTAAATAACGGTGTGAATTGAGTATGGAAGAATTGTTAGTGAAACAAAAAGGGAACTCGAACTTGATGTTATGGAGTTTTAAATAAATATGATGAGTAGGAAGGAAGAATGAAAGAACAAGGAGGAACATTAAAAATGGAAATTCATTGAGAAATACCTTGGGAATCGGTTAATGACTTCTAAATGATGTTTTTTTTTTAAATATGTTTGTTTCACAAGGAACTATGGTTTTCTAAAGTTAAGGGATGATTTTTAATGGTCGAAGGTTTTTCTTAAAAGTGTTTAAATAGTTTTTGAGAAAAAGGTACTTTACTTATGATATTTTGAAATTATAAAATGTCATCCTACTACGTGGTATCAGCATGCATGCACTCTATGTGTTAGTTATTGATTGAGAACTATGAGATTCCTACTAGGCATTAGTGCTCACCCCTTGTTGTTTTATCTTTTTACAGGAAGAAAGTGTGGATTCTCTAATTGAAGAGTTAAGAAGTCCATGTGTCTTTTATATGTAATTTCATTGTAGATTTGATGGATCTTGTATTTGTATTTTATTTATTTGTAGCTTCACAGTAGGAGATTGGCATGTCCTGATATCATTGTTGTATTCATTGAGAGAGAGAGAGAGAGAGAGAACATGTATCATTGTATTTTTATTACTCAAGGGTAATAGATATTTTAATTAAAAAAATGGACCTAAATTATAGGCTTTGGTAATGTTTCCGAGTAATTAAAATTGGGGTATGCTCCATGCAACATTGAGATGCATATTCTATGCGAGATTAGAAAGTGCATATTCAATGCAAGTGTGAATCAAAAAGTGCATACTCAACGCAAATGTGAAAAACACACAATGATGCAAGTCTAGCATGCATGACAAAATGCGCTAATGCGACATATTCAAAAGCAATTCATCGATCTTGCGGTATACAAAAGGATACGAAAAGGATACACTTTGTTCGTATTGAGTGCCACGCACTGGAAACACAATTCGGAGCTTCCGCGGAGACCGCTTGGGCTTAAAAGTGTATTTTCTTGAACTTTATTGAGAGATGAGGGCACAGATCAACAAAACAAACCCCAAATGAGAGCATTGGAGGCCCATCGGCCACCCGTTGGCCACAAAACAAGGCCATCGGCCAACAATGATGGCCGGTCGGCCATCAATGGCAAATTTGGGGCAAACTTGACTTTTCACCATGGGTCTTTAAATATAAGGTTTCAAACCCTATTTCCTCACTTTGCCTTTACCGAAAAACATTCTTCTTGTGCTCTAAACCACTTTTCCCCTTTCGATCCAAGCCTCAAACGTGTTTTCGGACATCCCATAAACATCCGATTCGCGAAATCCTCGTTGTTTTACACACTTTGAATTGATTGAAACGTTCATTTGTTGCTTCCTTCTTGATTTCTATCACTTGGGGTTTGTTTCCGCCAAGTTACCCTTGATTTCGGTGCCCTCTCCCGAGCCCCGACCATTTCTTCCATTTTTCCTCGCTCGGAGTTGACTTTTTGTTGACTTTTGGCATTCCCGCCCATTTTCCATATTCACGACCTTTTTTCTCCCTCTCTTGAGATGGTGGACGACATTCCGCACGACGAAGCTCCTCCGGGGATGGAGATGGACCCCGAATTTGAGCCCTCGCCGTTCGGGATCCGACCATTTGATCCGGCGATGTACCACCCAGAGGTACACGTGTTGCCTCCTGATAGCATCCACCAGTTCCGAGGGTTTGCGCGAGGTGCATCGGAGGACCTCCTGCTACGCAAGCCGGAGTCGCACCTATCTTATGGCGCCTCAGAGGTACACTTCTTCTTTCTACATTCTGCAATGTAGATCACACTCATAGTGCTTTTGCCCATTCATTCCACATACACGTGTGCACTGCACCTCTTATACTGTCTTGCATTTGTTTATCCTGCTCACAGAGAGATTCTCATGCCTTCCGAGGATATGGGACCAACTCCGCGTAGGAGTGGTATATGGAGCTGTCTGACGCTGTCCGTCACATCGTCGACGAGACGGGCTTCGGCACATTTTGCATGGGGCTCTCGCGGCTCACTGCAAGTCGGCCCCTTCTGGGCACCCTAGTAGAGAGGTGGTGGGATACCTCCGACTCCTTCCATCTCTCTACAGCAGGGGAGATGACGATGACTCCCTTCGACTTCTCCATGCTCACAGGCATAGGAGTAGGGGGTCATCCGATTCCCTACGACACTGATATGGTCGAGTGGGATGCCGCTCAGATCTACTTGCTCGGAACTCGCCCACTTCTCTTCCGACCAGGGGTGGTACGATATTCATGGTTTGCTGACTACTTTTAGGGAACAACACTAACGACCCGTAAGGACACTGTGTACTACACCCGGGGGTTTCTCATGTTCTTGTTCAATACCACTTTGTTCGCCGACCGGGTGAACATCGTCGGGCTCTACCTCTTGAGTGCATTAGTGGACCTGTCTCGCATCCAATTCTATGACTGGAGCGGCGTAGGCTTGGCCACACTCTACAGATATATGAGCTCCTCTTCTCGTCGGAGCAAGCACCTGCTGGGAGGCTATTGGAGAACCTGGGAGGTATATCCTACCCTTCTGCTTTACATTTCTGCTTTACATTATCTATACACCACACATACTGCACAATGCACACTGCACCACACTATCTGATTCCTGCTTTACATTACTTGTACACTGCTGTAGACACCCTATTTTTGACCGACCTTAAGACTCAGACGTCACCGATTGAGCGCTTGGTGATGTTGCATATTGTGCTCGTTCTGAGGTTGCGGAGTCCCGGTTACGAGCCTTGCCTCTGGACTTCCGGACTCTTTTGTGCTTTGCCTCGGTTTGCGAACCAGGCTCGGTTTTCTCTGTTTTCTCTTTGAGAAGGGAGGGAGAGGTCTCGTAGATCATCTCTCAATGGCCATAGGCTACATTTCGTGGCCATAGGCCATTTTGCCCATTTTGGAGCCCGGTTCCCGGTTTTCGGAGCCGTTAGGCCGTGTGCCTCGGTTCGGGACCGCCTAACCACCTCCGTTTGCCCCGATTTTTGGCATGCATCCTATTTACTCCCTTTTTAGGGACACTGTGGTCCGAGAGACCAACTTCGTGGTCGGACACCACTTCCGGTGCTTAACAGCCCACTTTCGGGGCCCCGAATTACGTGTTTCGGCTCCCGAGCCTTCATTATACATTTTTGGGCTTCCACCCGAACTTGAGATAGTCATATTTTGAGGTCCGTTTCATGTTTGATTAAGGACCTTTTACTGTTTGACATCTCCATTTGTCACTTGCCTTTTTTACCTCTTTTTGGGCCTTTTTGCACGGTATTTTAGGCGTACTTGTGGGCTGCGTTGGACTTGGTCGTAAACTACAAAGCGTCTTATTTTGAGCCCCTCTTCGACTTTGTTGAAGGACTCTCAGCCGTTTGAAACCCGTAGCTGCCACTTTCCCTTTTGGCCATTTTTGGAGGGAAACTTGAAATGTTTCCCCCCCTTTTTTCCCCCCTCTTTTTCCCCCTCTTTTCTAAACGTTTTTGCCTACTAATACAGCCCTCCAGATCTGTTTTAAGGGTTAGAAAGTCTGATTTGGGAGCTCATATATTGTATCTCTCTCTCTATATATATTCTAACCATCAAAACACCAAAATCCTTCAAGTTCTCCCCCCTTTTCTTCATCACCACCTAGCACCACCACCACCACTCCATTTCCAGCGACTTGGAGCTCATCTCAGAGGCTAATAGGCACCATTTTCAGTCCTAGAAGCAGCCAAGGTTTTGGTCTACAAGGGTAAGCACTCATTTCCCCTTTTGAGCTCCATTTTTGTACCATTTTTCTACCCTCTTTGCTTGTTGTTTTAAGCTCCGACCAAAACTGAAAGTGACCATTTTTTGAGCTTATTTTCATCTTCCCTTAAGGGTTCTTACCTATTTGGGACTTGCTACTACCACTTGTTTCAATACCTCTTTGAATGCCATTATTTTGCATGCTATTGTTAGCTCATTTTTAATCTGTTTTTGAGCATGTAATAAACTGTAAGTAGGCTCATTTTGAGCCCTTCTTCAACATTGAAGAAGGGCTCAACCATGTTTTGCCTCTCTATCATGCACTTGCTTTGTAATCTCTCATATTTACCGTAAAATTGCATGATTTGTTTGGTCTGTCTAGCTTCTGTTTTCGGCCATCATCAGGTCTGGAAAGAGTCTTATTTGGACCTTATGGACATATTTCATGAAGGGTCTTTGTTGGTTGGATGAATGTTTAGGGTACCTCATGTTATGGCCTATAGTATCCTAGTTTTTGCATGGCATTCTTAGCATATTTTCACACTGATTTGAGGCATGTCATCTACTGTAAATATGCATATTTTTGGTCCCTCATCAGTGTTGTAGAAGGAAATTTTTCCATTTGAATATCGTATACATCACTTGTTTCAATACCCCTCTCTTGGCCCCCGTTTTTGCATGCCATTGTTGTCCTATCTATGCTTACTATTTGGCCATGTTTTGTACTGTAAAAATGCTATTTTGGGGGCTGCCTTGCTACTGTTTTGCATGTCGTGTACCAATTGTGCATATTTAGTATAGCTATAGGCCATTTCGGGCGCCTAAATTCGCATTTCGGGACTATTCCGTGCATCGGGTGTACTTTGGCCATGATTCGGGACTGTTTTCCCCTACATTTCAGTGCTGAAATTCCATTAGTATGTTTGCATATCATTTGCCATGTCATTTCATGCTTTATGCCATTGCCTCGGTTTGCGTGCCCGTGTGCACGCATTTCGAGGCACTTCATTTTCATCCATCGGCCTCTTATGTGAGTGAGGCTGAGGCTCTCTCATGTTAGTGTAAGTCCAATTTGTATTTTAGTGTCATTCCATGCCTTAGGGCCATTGCCTCGGTTTGCGTGCCCGTGTGCACGCATTTCGAGGCACTTCATTTTTATCTGATGGCCTCTTATGTGAGTGTGGCTGAGGCCCACTTATGTTAGTGTAAGTCCATATTGCATTGTATATTCCATTTTAGTCTCATTGCATTGCGTATGCCATGTCCTCGGTTCGCGTGCATACGTGCGCGCATTTCGAGCGTCCCATTTTCATCTTGTGGCCACTGATTTTGGCATGCTTGTGAGCCATCCATGTTAGTTTAAGTCCATCATTGCATCGCATGTTCATATGTCATGTTTCATGCCTTGCCATGCTTTGATAGAGTGGCATTCGTGCCTTAGGATCGGTCCTCGGTTTGCGTGCATACGTGCACGCATTTCGAGAATCCCATTTTCCTCTAATGGCCACTGATGTGAGTGTGGTTGAGGCCCATTCACATTGGTGTAAGTCCATCTTGCATTGTGTATGCCATGTTTCAATGCGTTGTGCATGTTATGTTGTTAGCATTGTGCGTGCCGTCTAGTTGCATTGCATGTTTGCATGTTAGCTTGCATGCTTAGGTTGCATGTGCATTGTCATGCCTTGCCTCTTGAATTGAGTATGATAGAGGTTGGGTTTCACTTGTGTGTTTGATGTGCATTTCATTTGATATCAAAGTTGCTAACTTGGCTTTTTGGCCATCATGCATTGAAATGCGTGATTGATGGCCCGGGGGTCAAGGGCCGTGCTCCCTTGAGTTTATTACATGATAGGGGGCATTAGCCATGCATATATATGCTCAAAAACCCATGCCATACACTGCTGTCTGCTGTTGCTGTCAAAACTGTCTCCTGCAGGAATTTTGTGCCGACCGGCAGTAAATAGTGCCGACCGGCACTTCATTTTTGGCCGATGGACTCCAGAGCAGCCGGTGATCTTTCTAGACAGCCGATGCGAACTTCCTCCAGCCGGTGGTGTACAGCAGCATTCAAGGAAGGTTTTTCTGAAACTTTGGTAATTTTTGGAGAGACAGGGCAGTAAAAACAGAGGCAGCAGTGGCACGGTGTAGGTTTTCCGGGCAAGTCGGATCCGAGCATGCGTGCATCTCTCTTCCCGAGGCCTTTTACTGCTTTCAGTAGTTTAATTAATTTGTTAATTAATTAAGGGTCTGTAATAATTAATTAGCTAGGATAGTTGATTTATTATTTGGGACTGTATATTTATTTGGTCCCTCCGAGTGAGGGCATAATTGTAATAAGGGTGTGTGAGTGTGTGTATGTCTTCCAACCCCACGTCTTTCTTCCCTTTTATTTACCTGCTTATGATGGTAGATTAGGGCACGTTTAATTTTAGCATACCTTATGCTATGCATGCGTGCATTCATGCATTTGTTTACATGCATCGGGCTCGGTACATCATACAAACTGCATCGTACTTTCAATTCCAAATTGAATACGTGTTATTTGTAGCATTCCATATTCCATGTTTAGGATAGCCGAGCCTGCCTAGATTACATCTTTGCATGTGTTGCATTAGACATTTCAGTATGCTTAGGTCCATGCATGGATTTCTAATAAGCTTCTGTTTTGGCTTGGAGTACTAGGTGAGCTTTTATGCTTTAGCATATCGCATGTGTGTGAATGTTGCCATGATAGCATGCTTACCATGAGGATAAGTGCTTATGTGATATAACTGCATGAATGCCTGTGGATGGAGGTTGAATTACCTAAATTGGGACAACACATTAAAACTGTGAGTTTTAAAGCCCACTAGATAGTGGCAAAACCGTCTTTTCTAAAAGCCCGCTTGAGAGTGGCAAAACCTGCATTTTAGCCTACTTATGAGTAGCAAATCATTTTTCAAAACAAACACGTAATGTTTTGTTCCAACTTAGGCGATTTGGTCTATACTTGTTTGCTGTGCGCATAACATAGTAAATCTAGGCTAATAACCGGAATAAGAACACGTAATGTTTTCAAAATCGGATATCACGGTTAGTAGAGGCCGGTCTTCGAACCGGGCGAGAGGGGGTGCTCATAGCTGACCTTCCCCGATCGTACCCAAGCTCCCGAGCCAAGTCAACTTTGGTTATGACGGACACGTGGCCTTCGGCACCGAGTCAGGGTTTCCTAAATTTCCCATTTTAAAAAAATATTTAGGTGGCGACTCTGTAATCTGGAAAAGCAGTTCATGTTTGGCACTTCTTTTCAAAAATCAGTTTTTCTCAAAACGATTTGCCAGAGTTGGACTCTTTGGTTCAGATTTAGAACCGTGACACAAATCGAGTCCGAACTGTAGAGTGAAGCCCACGAGCGCGTCTACAACTGCACACACTGTACACTACACTGCACACCATCTGATTCCTGCTTTATTTGTACACCATACACACTAACTGCTGCAATGCACACACTGTACACTGCACACTGCACCGCACACAATCTGTTCTTTGCTCTACATTACTTGTATACTGCGCACACTGTACACTGCACTGCACACTATCTGCTTTCTACTGATATATACTCACTGTTACCCTTTTAACCTTCGGCAGTTATGGGTGTACGCCTACTTCCCGAGGCTTGCCCCAGAGCCATAGGTAGAGATACCTTACATGGTACCATACTCACACAGATTCGACGGGAGATGCCAGGGGAGGCCCTGAGAGTCATTCTCATTCTTCTGCCGATATTTCGATATTGTGGCTGCAGCAGAGGTATTTCAAACATTTACAGTTATTTCAGCTTTACTTCATATTGCACCTTTAATAGCAGCTAACAACTTGTATATTCACTAACTGCAGATTACCTGGCAGCTGTGGGCAGTGATGCCTGGCGGGGTTAGAGACCAGTTCGTGGGTGCTCGGGAGGCCTCACCACTCCAGATCTTGCTCGAGGGCCCGGTCTGTCGGGCGTGGTTCCTGGGAAAGCGGTTCTTGCGACAGAGCCTCAGGTTGCCTAAGCCGGTGGTCCCGATGCCACCTCCCACCTACATGAGGATCACAGAGGGGTACATTGATGCAGGAGATGATCGACTTTACCTGAGGTTAGGATGCCGACTTCTTCAGGCTCGACAGCGATTACACGGCCTTCATCTAGGCATACCTCATGCCACCATGGATCGGTGCTAGCGGGGGTGAGAGAGCCAGAGCTCCAGCCGCGAGAGGGAGAACGAGAGTATCCAGGGCGACTCAAGCCTGTGATAGGAGGGGCTATCAGACGAGGCGGAGAGCAGGGTGGCCAAAGCTGCCTACATTTTGCACATTCATTTCATTTCGGTTATGCTTTGTAGACTGCTAATTATCTCAACACATTTGTAGGTTCCCGTAGTGTACACCGGACAGGCTCTCGAGCTGGCGGCTTCTTTGATGGGGATGGTTCAGACCAGTCTGAACCTTGTCAGTCTGTACAGGATCTCGGTAAATTTTCTTTAACTTGCACTTCACGCCAAGAAATTTACCGCAAATACACTAGCATTTCAAACACAATCTGCTTTATACTGATCTGAGTTCATTGCATTAGCAACACTGCATCGATACATTATTTCCCAACACTGCATTTAATACCATACTCAGCTTTGCATACCATAACTGATGCATTTACCAAACTGTTCTTTTTAGGTTCCATTCCAGATGCCAACCGCAGCGGGCACCCAAGCAGGACCTTCGATGCCTCCCCCGATAGCAGGGAGAGAGAGGCCGGACACTCCGACACACAACCGAGGCAGGGCTAGGTGTGCTCGTACCGATAGTAGGTCACTAGAGCCTATTCCGGAGGACGATGATACTGACGAGGATGAGGAGCCAGCGAGCCCACAGTCCGAGTCATCTCAGGGTAGAGGCGACGATACCGACTCAAGTTCCGATGGCGGGAGTGGAGATGGCTCCAGATCGGGTTCTAGCTCTGCTTCAGATAGCGGCGCGGATGGCAATAGTGCTTCAGGGTTCGCTCAGCCGAGGAAGAGGATGAAGAGGGCTTATCGATCCTGAGACGGCTGGCGCTAATTCAGATGCTGTTTTTGCTTTGTTTTCTTCTTTTTCTAGTAGTTAGCACATTGTATAGCCTTAGGCAATAGGTTTTTTTTTTTTTTTTTTTTTTTTTTTTCAAATCTTGTACTCGTTTTTTGCAAAAACAGAAACCATGATTGGAATGAAAACAACTTTTGTTTGAAAAGTGTTACGTTTTACATTCTGAGCATTCACCACATAACAGCGCACAACATGAAAATTAGATCAATTTATTTTGAAAATTGCGAATTTTAAATCACATTGCCTTAATCAGGTAGTGAACTGACTGACAACAAATTGAGTAAAACAACTCAACTAACCAAATAACAATTCAACAATAAATACAACTCGATAAACAACAACAACAACTCGATAAACAAATCGACAAAATTGTCAACGAGAGGCAAAAGAAAAACACCAGAAGCAGAACCAGACACAAGTTCTTGGCATTTTCAACACATGGAAGGGCCATAGAGCAAAATAGAAGGCCATCGACCACCAACAAATGCCGTTTGTCAGAAGAAATGGCTATCAGCCACTAGTGATAGCCGATCAGCTACAAAATTGGCCGGTCGGCCACCAACACTGGCCGGTCGGCCATCAGTGTAAGGAACCTCCAAATTGTTGCCACATGTCTTTCACTCAACACCTTATCTTCTACAAAAACTCCAGCTTCGTAGTTTTTTCAATTCAGCCTCATTTTTGCTCCAAATGGAACCATGCTTCACCGAAAAACTCTCTGATTGGATTTCAGCTTTAAGTGGCTCGAAAAAGTTGAATTTCCAGGGTTTTGGGCTAAACGCACTATTCCCGTTGAGCTTTACTCCGCTTTGTTTTCCATTCCTCCATGCCGCAGCTAGATGTTGGAATGTAATTACACATGTTTTTAGCTTTGGGGAACAAGAGATATGTTCTACAATTGAAGAATTCCAAGCTTTGATGGAGTCTCGGCGCAACGAGGAAATCTTGCCCCAGTCTCGTTTTGGCCACATCCAAGCTTTGGGACGGATATGTGGGCTTACTTTGCATGATGCCCGATCTTTGGTGCACAATAGGGAGTTGGACATCCCTAGTTTGATTCGCCAATTTTCTAATGCCGGTGACTACGGCGACTGTCTTTGGCAAAGTTTTTGACATCATGCCCTCTGTTTGAGCATGTTGGCTCATTTTCTGCTCGCTCCTGGCTTCGGAGGGTCTGACATTCACCTGATTGAAGTTGCCCAGGGCTTGAAAGAGGGAAAAAGTTGTATTGGCTTGACACTAGCCGAGACATTGATGAGCTTGGATGCCTTCCATTGCCGAGAGACAACCAGGTTCGTAGGGAGTCCACTACTCTTGCAGGTAATGCTTCCTACCCTATTCTCACATGTATGTCTCACGTCACTCGGCCCTCAGGCTCTGTTTTTCTCAAAACCCTTTCTTACTTTTCTCTCTATGCACACCTCTCTATTCTTTAATCTCTCTTATTTTCATCCCTCCCCAGGTGTGGCTCATGGATAGGTTGAAAGTGGTGGACACTTGTCCTGCATATTCAGCACGTGGTTATTTCTTCCGCCCATAGCTAGTTGACTTCCCCGATGAGGGATGGTGGTGCCAATGGATCTGCACCAGGTCCGCTGTTGACATCGCTAGGCGTTGCCCCTAGTTTGATTTGCTTGAGATGAGCTATAGCATATCCAGGCAGCTTGGCATTCAGTTGATCGGCTTGACACACTGTGTCTTTTATTTTCCCTTCCGATTCAGGCGCCAGTTTGGGCATGATCAGACTTGCCCGGAAGAGGGGATAGAGTACCCAGCTTCATTCCCGATCCGAGGCTCACAGCTAGCTCAGTGTTCTACTACATGGAGGACGAGAGAACTTCTAGCTCCTGTTCCCAGCTTTAGTTGCGCCCTTTCCGGCGAATGCATAGCTTGGCTTGAAGATGAGGCACAAAGCGGGCCTACCTTAGCATTAGGAGCTTCCACAAGCTCTGGGAGGGGGCGTAGGAACACCTGACTATGCCCCAAATTTATTGTTTTAATTTATACTTTCAGTTTTCTTTCTGAATGTAATGCAAAGCAACTTCAATTTGTATCAAGAGTCGGAGAGCTTTGTATTGAAATCAATGAAATTGAAGGTTGTGGGTATTGAAAATTTTCCTTATGGTCCAAAAATGGTCTAAGTTGTAAAAAGATTAATTTGAACAAAATCAACTTTTATTAAAACTCTTCAAAACCATTTTCGATATGGATCACAACCGGACACACCTGAAACAAATCCTCGAGATGCACAACCCCAAATCCAATAACTGAAAAAGTTGCCCCTTGTTTGAAGAGCACTGTACTGCACTAGAGATCACAAACGAGCTCTTGGATGCAGAAAAGACAAAGATGACCAAGACAATCGCATGGACATAGTTGATTTGGAAGTGTTTATGGCTGGACTTCAGAATGAAGTTGCCTACGTATTCCGAAGATGAAAATCAAGCCTTACGTAGGTCGGTTCAGGTTCACTCGTGTATTAACACTCTCCTTTTATGCTCTTGTAGACACCTCATTTTTGACCATCCTCCAGTGGGAAGTTTGATTCCTTATCGAGTACTCGATTTCCGAGACGGAATGCTCTAGGTTTGAGCTTTCCAAACCCTGCATCCATTCTTTCTCATTTTTGGACCATGACTTGGTCCTTCCATACTACTTCTAGTGATGCACAACCGGCTATGTAATTGGACTACCGACCATGGGTTAGACCCTACCGGCCATCAATGAGGCACTGCCGGCCACCACTGATGGTCGGCAGATCACCATTGTTTCAACAGATATGTTTTGGATATTTTGAGCCAGCTGTGGCTCACTGATCCATCCTTCATACATGTACGTGTATGGAGGGATTAAGCAAGCCTTTTGGCTTGCATTGCCTATAAAAGGGGAGGCCCCTCTCCCTTTCAAGAGGTTCAGAAATTTTAGAGACAAAATATCTCTGTCTCTCTCACTAGAATTCTCCTGCTCTATCTATATTGTGCTTTATAGTGCTTAGAAGTGTGTTTTCTTCACATTTTTGCAAAGGAACACCTAGTCAAACACCTTCACTTTGGAGCTGAGGTTCATTGAAGCTAGATTTGAGGCCTAGGACTTTGTTTTGCCTCAAAATTGTGGCTAAAGTTGCCTCCTTGCTGTTGTACTTCAAGGGTAAGACACTTGTCCCTTTAAAGCTTTGTCTTGTTTAAGTGCTTGATCACCTTTGCATGCTTCTCTAAGGCTGGTTTTTACCTCTTAAAAGCTCTGATTTTAAGGCTCTAGAATGATGGTTTGAGCCTTGTGTGGTTAGGGGGATGGTTCCCCTCTTTTGCTCTTTGGCTTGTTAAGCCTCTTGAGCCACCTTTCTAGGCTTTTGCTATAGCCTTTGTTTGGCCTTCTAACCACTGAAACTCAAAGGAATTTCAGTGGTAGAAAAGTGGTTTTGAGGCTCAAAATAAGAGGGGGCGATCCCCTCTCCTTATATGCTTGTTTGCTTGTCTTGTTGGCCTACCAAACGAGCATGTGTTTCTCCTTTCTTTAAGCTTTGTTCAAGCATGATTTTGTGACTTTTTGGGCCTACCATCACTCTATTTTTTTCTTGTTTGATCATTGATTGCTTGCATCTTACACTTGTAGTGCAAACCTTGCATACTAGCCTTGCATGCGTAATGTTTTAGCTCATCTTTCTAGCATGCTTTAGTCTAGCTCCAGCACATTTTTGGTGTTATTTTGACATGCTTTAACTCTAATTTTAGTTGGTGGGGTCACCTCTTGCTTGGTTTTTGCACTTGTAGTGTAATCCTCTTTGTTGGCCTAGCATGCTCCATGCCTTATGCCTCTAATCCTAGCTTGTGTTAGCTCTATCTCAACATGTATTTGATATTATTTTAGCATGCCCTAGCTCTATTTTGAGTGGTCTTGGCCATGTGAGGCTTGTTGTGCATGGTTATAGTGTAATTAGCTTTGCTAGTCTTGTGTTTTGGGACCCCTAGCTTGCTTTGCTTGAGTTGTTTGTATACCCTAACCTCATTTCTCACATGATCTAAGTGTGTATAGTATAGTCACACTCTCACACATTACACTCTTTAATAGTTTTTGTGAGTTGCGCCTTAGGCCTGGTTTATGAGCCAATACGTATGCATGCTTGTCTAACCTTTTGAGCTTCCATTTCAACATGCTTTGGTCTTTGTTTTGGTCTAATTGAGCTCTGTCCAGAGCTGGTTTGGACATTTGTGCCATGTATTGCATGCCTCTTGTGTGAATGCCTTGACTAGCTTTGAGTTTTAAGGCCATTAGCATGTTGTACTTATGTTGATTGCATATTTTGGCATCATTTAGAATGTAATTTCAGAGCATATTTCTCTGTCACATACTCACACATGTCACTCTTTCAATGTGTTTGAGAGTTGAGTTTTATGCCTTGCTTGCGAGCCATAAGTTGAGCATGATTTTCTTGTTGCATGTGCTCAAGGTTCATCACATTTCAGCCACTGTCTTGGCATGCATGAGCTCTATTTTGGGCTGATTTGATCCTTTGAGCATGTATAGCATGATTCTAGTGTCACTTCTTTCACTTGTTTCACTGTTTGGGTATCTTAACATGTTGTACCTGCGTTGTTTGCATGTTAGAGTCTTGTGAGAAACATGCCAAGATTAGCATATTGCTTGCATAGCATATCGTTTGCATATTGCATTGTGTTCAACCGGACGTTATGTTGAACACAAGGTGGATTAGTCCACTTCATACTCAAAGTGATGAAAGTGAGCCAATCTTCCTCGGTCTCTATTGCCTTTGATCATCCATGATGAGGTAGTGTATTTAGAGCCTTGTTTGCATTGCATTTATCGAATGTGTACAAGATCGGACCTTTGGCCATCATGCATTCCAAATGCTTGGATTGATGGTCTTGGATCTGATAGTGCCTCTCCCTTGATGTTTTGAGGTGATAAGGAGTGGCACAATACATACATACCCTTGGGAGACCCGCTCTTTCCTCTATCTTATGCTTTGTTGAAGTTTGGTGTCACAGGACACCAGTGGCCGGCAGGGCCACATGGATGGCCGGCACCCTTCCATTCATGGCTGGTAGTGGTCCATCTTTGGTCGGCAGGTGGTCGGCAGTAGCTCCTCATGGCCGGCAGGCCACTGGTGGACTCCCCAGCATTGTTTTGGTAAGTTTCAGCAACAAGTTCTTGAAGACACCCTGCAAACAGAGCCTCTAAAGAACAAACCGGAAGGCTTTTTCGAGACGAGAAACCGAATGCGAGCATGCATGTTCAACTTCTTGAAACAGAGCTAGAGTAGCTTAGTTTAAATGTTTACTTGTTAGTTAGCATTTGGTTTTTGTGATTTAATTAATTTGTTAATTAATTAAGTGCTGTAATAATTAAGTAGCTTAGCTTAGCTTAGCTATTTCTTTATTGGTTTGTAATAATTAGTCTAATTAGCTTAATTAGATTAGTTGATTAGCTTAGCTTAGCGTAGCTAGCTTGTCTTATTCATTCGAACCCTCCGTCGAGAGGGCATAATGCTGTAATAAAGGTGTGTGTGTGTGCATGTCTTCCAACCCCACTTCTTTCTCCCTTTTATTTACCCGCTTTCAGTGGTTAGATTAGGGCACGTTTTGATTAGCATACCTTATGCTTGCATGTTTGCATTCATTCATTTGTTTTGCATGCACCGGGCTTAGCGCATCATTCAAACTGTATTGTACTTCAATACCTACTTGAATACGTGTTTCAAACATGCTATCCAATTGTTGCATTCATATGCTATTTAGATAGCCGAGCCTACTTGCATTTTTGCATGTGTTGCATTAGGCATTGTTAACATAGTTAGGAGCATGCATTGATTTCTAACTAGCTTTTGTTTTGGCTTGGAGTACACTGTAAGTTTTACGCTTTAGCATATTGCATGAGTGTGAATGCTGCCATGATAGCATGCTTGCCATGAGGCTATTTGCTTATGTGATTAACTGTATGAATGCCTGTGGATGAAGGCTGGATTGCTTGAATTGAAACAATTCATCAAAATGTGAGTTTTAAGCCCACTTGGTTGTGGCAAATCATCATGTTTTAAGCCCACTTGAGAGTGGCAAATCCGCACTTTAGCCTACTTAAGGGTATCAACTTCAAATCATTTTCGAAAAACAAACATGAGATGTTTTGTTCCAAATTGAGTGATTTAGTCTATACTTGTGTGTTGTGCGCATCACATAGTAAGTTAGCTAATTAACCTGAAAAAGAACACATGTGTTTATAAAAATAACATATCATGTTTAGTAGAGGCCAATCTTTGATTAGGCGAGCGGGGGTGCTCATCTCAGGACCTTCCCCTCTCGTACCCAAGTTCCCGAGCCGAGGCAACTTTGGTGACGACGGACACATGGCCTTAGGCATGAGTCAAGGTTTCCTAAATTTCCCCAAAACAAAATATTTAGGTGGCAACTCTGTAATCTGGCAAAGCAGTCCATGTTTGGCGCTTTTTGATTAAAAATTGATTTTTCAAAACCAATTGTCGGATTTGGACTCTTTGGTGATTTATCAGTCTTACATTGCACTTTGTGAGATTAGATTTAGAACCGTGACAAGAGTCTGAACTATAGTAACTAGAACCCAATTCGTGCCCTCTTCGAAAGGGGGGCACGCGGAGCAAGTTTTGGGCGGTCTACAACTCTAACTTTTGCCAAGGCTGCCCTTTCTGGGTTTTCAACCTTACGAGCTCAGCTTTTCTTATTTCAAATTTTCTGTGCTCTAACTTTTGCCTAGGTTGCCATTTCTGGTTTTCGGTCTAGCGAGCCTCTCAAGGGTAGTATTTCTTCAACTTATCCACGTTGATTGGTTGGGAGAACTCAAGGCCATCTAAATCGATAAGAATGACAGCTCCACCTGACCAAATTGACTTGATGATGTAAGGACCAGTCCAATTAGGTCTGAACTTGCCTCTAGGGTCATGGATGGGAGCTCAATTGTCTTTGAGCACCAGATCCCCTTTTTTCAAATTCCTGGACTTAACTTTCTTGTTGAAAGCCCTGGTAATTCTATGTTGATAACCTTAGACGTGGTACAGTGCTTTCAGCCACCTCTCATTGATTAGCATAAGTTCTTCGAACCTGCTCTGCTGCCAATCAGCTTCCGCTATCTGGCACTCGGCCATCACTCGCAGCGATAAAACCTCAACTTCGATCGGAAGAACAACCTCCATCACATAAACCAAGGAATACAGAGTTGCCCCAGTAGAAGTGCGAATCGATGTTCTGTAACGCCAAAGAGCAAATGGTAGCTTATCTAACCAGTCCCTGTAGGTTTCCACCATCTTTTGCAGGATGTGTTTGATGTTCTTATTGGCGGCCTCAACAGCTCCGTTGGTTTGCGGCCGATATGTAGATGACTTATGAAAAGCCACGTTGTATTTCTCCAACAAGTAGATCACTTCCTTCTTGAAGTGGGAACCATTGTCTGAAATGATCTCGTTCGAGACCCCATAGCGGCAAATAATGTTGTTCTTGATGAACTTAGCTACGTGCGATGCTTTCAGCACTGCGTAGGATTGGGCCTCGACCCACTTTGTAAAGTAGTTTATCGCCACAAGGATATATTCATGCCTGTTTTACCCCTTTGGAGTAACTGCCCCAGTGACATCAATCTCCCAGACTGAAAATGGCCACGGCGAAGTCATGTTGTACATCATTGACGGCGAAATATTCATACGATTTGCATAGATCTGGCATTTGTGGCATCGCCAAACAAAACCAATGCAATCCTCCTCCATGGTTGACCAGTAGTAACCCTGTTTGAGAATTTTCCGAGCTAGCATCGCTCCGCTCATGTGCGATCCACACTTTCCTTCATAGATGGCCTCCATCAGGCGCTTTGACTCTTCCGCATCAACACACAGTTTATGCATTCCCAGATGGCTACGTTTGTACAATTTACCTCCGTAGAGGATGAACTGAGCAGCCATTCGCCGAATTGCCCTTTTGTCTTTGGCATTTTTCCCTGGCGGATAAGTCTCATTTTCCAAGAAGTTCCAGATATCACAGTACCAAGGGTTCTGATCTTGTACTTCATCTATGGCGGCAATCAGCTTGTAGTCTGGCACATACCTCTGTTCGATGATGATCGGACGCATCCGGACTCCCAAAGGGATGTCTATCATGGAAGATAGAGTTGATAAAGAGTTAGCGAACCTGTTATTTTCTCTTAACAGATACGTGAAGGTTAACTTCTCAAACATAGGAATCAGAACGTCTAGGGTTTGGTGATAGATTTTCATTCTTTCTTCCTTAACCTTCCAGTCTCCTTTAGCTTGACACACAACCAGGTTCGAGTCTCTAATGACGTCCAACCATTTTGCCCCTAGTTCAAGGGCGGCTTTCAAGCCAGCGATACATGCCTCATACTCTGCCTTGTTGTTCGATACCTTCAACCAGAGTTTGAAAGCGAATGGTATGTGAGAATTATCGGGTGCTATCAGCAACACTCCTATTCCATACCCGTACTGATTAGACGTTCCGTCAAAGTATATGGTCCAAATCTCTTCTTCGACCTGCAGAATGGCCTCATCTGGGAACAGGTACTCTACTGCTTCATCCCCCTTCTACTGGGCGATCGGCTAGGAACTCCGCTACCACTCTCCCTTTCACAGACTTGCGCGTCATGTACTTGAAATCAAATTCAAAGAGAAGAAGCAACCAATGGGCTAGCCTACCCATAAGCACTGGTTTCTCGAAGAGATATTTGATGGGATCTAATCTTGAAACCAGAATTACGGAGTGAGCTAACAGGTAGTGCCTTAACTTCCTGGTAGTCCATACCAAGGCCAAACAAGCCTTCTCAAGCAAAGTGTAACGGGTCTCATATTCCAGCATCTTCTTGATCAGGTAATAGATGGCCTTCTCCACTTTATCCTCAGATTCTTGTGCAAGCATGCAGCCCATCGTCGTATCGATTATAGACAGGTACAAAATCAACGACTTCGCCAGCTCTGGCGGTGACAACACGTGTGAGTTCTGTAGATACTGCTTGATCTGCTCAAAAGCAACTTGACACCAGTCATCCCATTGGAACTTCTTTCCTTTCTTTAGGAGACCAAATAGTGGTTCACAAGTCAAGGTTAATTTTGCAATAAACCGTCTTATGAATTGAACTTTACGTAGAAAGCCTCGTACCTCCTTTTCAGTCCTCGGTGGTGGCATTTCTAGTATGGCCTTGATTTTGGAAGGATCGACCTCGATGCCTCTTTGTGTAATCAAGAACCCCAGCATTTCCCTGCTGTAACACCGAAAGTACATTTCTGAAGATTCAGTTGCAACCGTTATTCTCTGATCGATTGGAAAATTTTCTTCAAGGCGATGTAGTGGCCCTCTCTTTCCCTTGACTTGACAATCATGTCATCCACATACACCTCGACCTCTTTGTGGATCATATCGTGCAAGATCGTAGTTGCAACCCGTTAATAAGTAGCCCCAGCATTCTTCAAACCGAGCGGCATCACCTTATAGAAATAGGTTCCCTACGAGGTAGTGAAGGCAGTCTTTTCCCTATCTTCAGGTGCCATCAAAATCTGATTGTGCCCTGAAACACCATCCATAAATGAGAGCAGCACATGCCCTGTAGTGAAATCCACTAATTCGTCGATGTGCGGTAGAGGAAAGTCGTCATTCGAACTGGCCTTGTTCAGATCTCTGAAGTCTACACACACACGAATTCTGCCATCTTTCTTTGGCACCAGAACTATGTTGGCCCACCAAGTAGGATACTCAGTGTAGACGTGCCCCGAGAACTCTCTAGGATCCGCGCTGCGAGGGCGCGAAATCCGTTTTGTTCTCTAGCTACTACAAGTTTGGACTCGTGTCACGGTTCTGAATCACAATGTGCGATGTGAAACCGATAAATTACTAAAGAGTCCAAATCCGGCAAATCGTTTTGGAAAACTGATTTTAATAAAGAAGTGCCAAACATAGACTACTTTGCCAGATACAGAGTCGCCACCTAAATATTTTATTTTGGGAGAATTTAGGAAACCCTGACTCGTGCCTAAGGCCACGTGTCCGTCATCACCAAAGTTGCCTCGGCTCGACCTTTACTAAGCATGATATCTTGTTTTTGAAAACACATGTGTTCTTATTCTGGTTATTTAACCTAGAATTACTATGTGATGCGCACAACATACAAGTATAGACTAGATCGCCTAAGTTGGAACAAAACATTGCATGTTTGTTTGTGAAAACGGTTTGAAGTTTGCTACTCGCAAATAGGCTAAATCGGGGTTTTGATGAATTGTTCCAATTCAAGAAATCTAACCTTCATCCATAGGCATTCAGGCAGTTAATCAAATAAGCAGTTAGCCTCATGCCAAGCATGTTTTCAGGGCAACCAATAACACACATGCAGTATGCTAAAGCGTAAACACTTACAGTGTACTCCGAGCCAAAACAGAGAACTAGTTAGAAATCATGCATGATCCTAGTTCATGTTAAGATGGCTAATGCAACACATGCGAGAATGTAACTAAAATAGGCTTGGCTATTCTAGAATGGATGTGAAATGCAACTTGATAACATGCTGTTGAACACGTATTCAAGTAAATGTATTTAAATACAATGCAGTTAGTATGATGCGCCGAGCCCGGTGCATGCAATACAAATGAATGAATGCACGCATGCAAACATAAGGTATGCTAATCGAAATGTGCCCTAAAACTAACCATCGTAAGCGGTTAAGTAAAAGGGAGAAAGAAATGGAGGTTGGAAGATATACATCACACACACGCACGCTTATTACAACACTTGGCCCTTTCGACGGAGGGTCCGAATAAGAAGCTAACTAGCTAATCTAAGCTAATTAAACTAATTATTACATCACAAAATTGAATAACTAGCTACAACTAATTATTACAAAACAAGCTAATCAAATACAAACAAGCAGCTAAACGCATTAATTACTTAAGTACAAATAGCTAACTAGGCATGGCAGCTAAGGAAAGCAATAAAACAGGAGCCTCGAGGCGAAAAGTGTATGCATGCCCGGTCGCCTAGTTCGGAAATCCGTCGTGATGCCCCAATTTGCCTCTGTTTGCAACTGTTCTTAGCACCTTGCACCAAGCTCCAGAAAGCTTCTAACACACCTTGAGGACCTGTGGAAGGGTGGCCGACGAACCTGTCATTGTTGCAGACCAGAAAAAGTGGTCAGCCAGCTAGTTTTTCTGGCTGGCCGACCAGTTGTTGCTGCACTTCTCCAGTTTGCTGCAACAGAGAGCAAGAAAGGGCATGGCAATGTATTGGCAAGATATGTGTGCACAACCACCCTCCCTATCATTTCATGAGCTCAAGGAGTGTGGTTCTCGACCTCGGGCCACCAATCACGCATCTCGATGCATGATGGCCGAGAAGCCAAATTGCACAATTCAATATGAAATGAATGCACAAGTAAACACATAAAGCCTAAAACTCTATCATGTATGATCAAGAGCGTCGGCGACCGAGAATTGAGACACATTTCAACACTTTAAGTATGAAATGTCCCTGTTCCTCGTGTTTGGACTAACACCTATTCCGAACAAAATGCAAGCAACTCAAACATACAACACATGCAATGCAACTTAAGCATACAAACATGCAATGCAAGGCATGCAAAACACAATGCAACTACATGGCATACACAATGCAATGTGACCTAAGTATGCAGACTACATGGCATACACAATGCTAAATTCTAAGAACATGGCATACTCACTACAATGGACAACATGGCATACGCAATGCGATGTAACCTAAGCATACACAATGCAAAGTATATGGCATACACAATGCGATGTAATATAAGCATGCAAACAACATGCAATCAAACATGCTCAATGGACTTAAACCAAAATGGACAGACCTCAGCCATGCCCAAATCAGAGGCCATAATGATGAAAATAAGGCATGAAGCACAAAGTAAATGCATGCACAATGCAAAGGCCCATTGACCAGGCATAAGAGCATAACTCTCAAGCATGATGAAGAAGCAATAAACATGGAAGTGTGACAACACTAAAAGCTCTAAAATCATGTGTGAAATGATGCCAAACCATTCAAACAACACAAGTAAAGCATGCAAGAGGTCCTAAGGCTCAAGGCCATTAAAGGGACTACACAAAGGGCATGCAATACATGGCACAAATGATTGAACCAATCATGGACAGAGCTCAAGTAGGTCTAAACAATGACCAAAACATGCTAAGATAGGGGCTCAAATGCCTAGGCATGCAAGCATACACACTAGGCCATAAACAATGCAACAATTCATAACACTCAAAGGCACTTAAAAGAGTGAATGAAGTGGGAACATGGTAATGCTACATGCTCTGAAATGTCATGTTAAAGGATGCCAAATCATGTACACAACACAAATGTAGCATGCTATGGTACCCAGAGCTTGAAGCTAGCATAGGCATTTGTACTACAACTATGCAAAATATGAAGCATATGGTTAAGGCAACCCAAAAAAATCCTAGAACATGCCAAAATGAGACTAAAACGTGTATGGAAGGAAGCCAAAATAAGCTAGCATGGTGAGCATGAAGCATGATACATACAAGGCAAATAAGGTAGATTGACTACACCTATCAAGACCAAGCATGAGATGGCTTCGCCAACAAAAATTAAAGTTATATCATGGCAAAATAACCCCAAAAACACATTGAAATGATATCTCGCAAGCTTAGGCATGAAGGCATACGCAATGATTCATGATAAAGGCATAAAGGACAAACCCTCCAACGCATTGAATAAGTGAAAGATGAGAGTGTATGGCCATGAAAAATGGACTGAAATAACATTTCAAATGATGCCAAATCATGAAAATAGGTCAAGCAATGCATGCTAGTGGACTTGATACACAAAGCTAACAAGCTAGAATGCACTATAGCTATACAAAGCATGGCATACATGACCAAAACAACACAAATCAGAGCGCAAGCATGCTAAAACATGGACAAAAGCTTCTTAGAGTTAAGCCAAAAGCATGCTAGAATGACATATTAAAGTATGGCACACATTAGGCTACTTCATGGAATTGCACTACAAGTGCATGGAGCATGCAAGGGCCAACCAAACCAAACCTTAACAGAGGTATGACATGGTAAAACATCACCAAAAACATGCTGAAATGGAGTCAACATAAGCTAGAAAGTCATGCTACTTCATGAAGCATACAAGACTAGTTTATGAAATTTACACTACAAGTGTATTAGGCATGCATGAGGTGACAAAACCAAGTAAAAATAGTGGTATGCCATAGCAAAATAACCCCAAATACAAGCTAAGATATGGCCAACATAAGCTTAACAAACATGCTCAAACATGAGACATTTAAAGCAAGTATGCAAGGCACAAGAAGAGGGGATGACCCTCTCCTATTTGGGACCTCAAAACCACCTTCCCACCACTGAAAATCCTCTGGATTTCCGTGGTAGAAAGGTCATGCAAAGGCTGCAACAAGAGCCTAAAGGGATGGCTCAAAACAAGACCTAACAAGGCCTAAGAGGGGGTAGATCACCCCCAACCCAAAAGTGACCTTAAACAAACATGTTAAGGGCTGGAAAATAGAACTTTTTGAAGTTAAGAGTTAAGCTTAAATCAGCATGCAAATGGGTCTAAAAGCTTAAGCAAAACAAAGGGATTTAAGGGTTAGAAGCTCACCCTTGTAGAACAACTTTGAAGCTACAACTCCAGCAAGTTTTCCAAGCTCAAACCAAACCAAAAACTTCAAAACCAGCTCCTTAGCACCTCAGCAACAAAAGGATGGTGTTTGAGTGTGTGTATGTGTGTTAAAGTATGGAAAAATAACACTTTTGAACACAAATATGAAGAGAATATGCAAGATAGATACAAAGGTGTGTATGTATAGCTCCAGCCACAAATTTCTAAATCTAGAGGAGGGAGGAGGAGGTTCTCATAAATAGAGAACCAATGCTCAAGCTTAGGGTTCAAGGCCATCCCTCTATACACGTGCATGGAGGATGGTTCTGGTGCCTTCCAGCTGGCACAACTGGATGAAAATCTCCAAAAAGGTGACAAAAAGCAGCCGACCACTTGAAGTGGTCGGCCAGCTACTTAAAGTGGTCGGCCGACCACCACAAGTGGTCTCCCAAGACAACAAGTGGTCGGCCATGGCGGGAGAGAGTCTAGAGCATGAAAACAATGCAGTGGTGTGGTGGCCGACCAGAAAAGATGGCGCAAAGACTAAGGAGACTAGTTGTCAGACCAGAAAACTGGCTGGCGGGGAGAAAAGAGGTCTCCAAGGGGAAGAACTGGTCTCCCACCCTTGTACCACCTTCCAAACAAGGAAAACAAGGTTTGTACAAAAAACAAACCAAAACGGATGCACGACGAAAGTTCGGGAGGCAAAGCGCGCAGCCGAAAGCCTCGAAAACTAGTCTACCGGCACCAAAAGTGGTTTACAACCACAAAAGTGGTCTCCCAGACCACAGTGTCCCTCTAGACAGAGGCAACAAGGTGTGGTTCAAAAACCACGCCAAACAGAGAACGTTAAGCGGTCCCGAGACAAGGCGCACGGCCGAAGGCTCCGAAAACCGAAAACTAGTCTCCAAGCGCGAAAAGTGGTCTACGACCACAAAGAGGTGGTCCACAGACCATCTCCCTCCCTCCAGGGAAGAGAAACAAGGCTTGGTCCGCAAACCGAGCCAAAGCACAAAGAGTTCAGAGGCCCAGAGGCAAGGCACCCAGCCGAAACTCTGGAAACTCGAAACGAGCACAACATGCGCTATCACCGAGCGCTCAATCGATGACGTCTGAGTCTTAAGGTCGGTCAAAAATGGGTTGTCTACAGTTGCCCCTCTTTGAAAGAACTCGAAAGTCATAAGTGACAGGAGTGAATGTCAAAGCCCAGAGACGACCCATTTTTGACAAGGCCGAAGACTTAGACAAACAGGCAAGATAACAAAAAGATGCGCCCGCAAGCAGGGGCAAGATGCAAATGACATGCATAAAGCCAAACATAACTTATGATAATGCAAAGAAAGCTGTAATAAAGCAATTATACACAACAAATGCAATAGTTCAAGCAAGCAAATACGAACCAAACTACATTACATGCAGAAAGGATGTAAAAGAATTATACAATTCTCGCTACGTCTCACGCGGAGTAAATACAATACCGTCTGGTCGCACCAGCCTCAAATGAACTGTACATACAATATCGTGGCTGCAAAAGAAACTCGACAAGTACAATATAGTAACAACATATGTTCAACGTTACATCAAGATGCAATATAAACGCGTGCACATATGATGCCGATGGAAAAGTGCATAGCAATGCAAGTGAAAAGTGCGTGACAACGCAAGTGAATGGTGTGCATAACAATGCAACCTAAGTTTGCGCAACAACGCGGGTGAAGAGGTGTATGACAATGCAACCTAAGTGTGCACATAACAATGCGATGGAGGGGTGCATGACGATGCAACCTAAGTGTGACGCATAACAATGCGATAGGAATGTGCAAAACAATGCGAGCAAAATGTGCGTGACAACGCAAATAAAGTGTGCCTGACAATACGAGAGAAACGTGCATAACAATACGACGAGTGGTGTGCATAACAATGCAAAGAGTGATGTGCATTACAATGCAACAAGTGAGCATGACAATGCGAGAGAAATGAGCATAACAATGCATTTTAGTGCAACTTCAAAAGCATGTTTGAAACAAAACACTGAAAAAGGAGATACAAGTCTTAACGCAAGCAATTCAACCTGAACCTCCGAGTTACCTCTTAGAGGGGTCACGAAGTACTCAAAAGGATACATCTTGCTCTTGATGAGTAATTGATGAGCCACGCATCGAATACTTGAATTGAAGTTCCCGCGGGGACGATTTCGCACCGAAAAGTGTACTTTCCTTGTACTTTCTCGAGAGCCGAGGACTCCAATCATCACCAAAACACACAGGGAGGACAATGGAGCCTTGGAGACCATCCAGGAGCGTGGCCAACCACCTAGAATGCTGGCCGACCAGTTGTTGGTCACCAAAGTGGTCGGCCAGCAAGAAAAACTGGTCGGCCAACCAATTTATGAAAACAGGGACAGTTTTGTCATTTCAAGGCCGGATCTTTAAGTACACAACTCTAAATCACTTTTGCTCACAAACACAAGGCCAAAATACATTCCCCTTTGCTCCTAGACCCTTTTCCCTCTCAAATCTGCACTTTATACGCGTTTTCCAACGCCCCACGCGAAGTTGTTTCGCGAAAACTTTCGATTCTCCTCGTTTTGAACCGATTAGAATTTGTTTTCGGAGCTTCTTTCTCCATTTTCACCACTTGAGGTATGTTTGTCTCAAAGTTTAGCACCTTTTCCTGGGCGTTGACTTTTGTTGACTTTTTCTCTTCCCGAGAGTTGACTTTTGTTGACTTTTTGCAATTTTGGCTCATTTTTGCTCGTTTTTCCATCTTTTTTCAGATGGCTGACGATATTCCATATGGCAGAGGCTCCCCGAGGGTGGAGGATGAGCCGGACATTATGCCACTGCCTCGGAGGATACGGCCATTCGACCCGGAGAGGTACCACCTGCAGGAGCATATACTACCTCCTAGCACCTTCCACCATTTTACTAATTTCGCGCGACGGGCGCCCGCAGACTTACTACTATGGGAGCCTATCGCATCATGCACGCGAGGTGCATACTTCACCTTTGCATTTTCATGCTTTCACTATGTATTATATCTGCTTGTTCTAAACACATTCACATACACAGTATTTCTGCATGTTCTAAACATAATTTGCACATAGCATCCAGTTCACTCGGCACACAGCTCATTTGGACACATAGCACACTTGGGCACATAGCTCATTTTGGACACACAGCACATTTCGGGCACACAGCTCAAAACACAACACTTTGTTGATTTGGCACGCAGCTCGAAACACGGTATTTTGTTTACTCAGCACACAACTCGTAAACATAGCACATTATTGACTTGGCACACAGATTATTCATAACACAGTGCTGACTTGGCACACAGCTCAGAACACAACACTCTGTTAATCTGGCACACAGCTCATTGGGCACAGAGCTCATTTTTTTTGGGCACACAACTCATTTTAGGCACACAACTCATTTGGGCACACAACTCATTTTGGGCACATAGCTCACATTTTGGGCACACAGCTCATTTTTGGGCACGCAGCTCATTTTTGGCACACAGCTCATAACATAGCACATTTTTGGGCACGCAGCTCATTTTGGGCACACAACTCATAACATAGCACATTGTTCAATCTGAACACGCAGTTCATAATATAGTTTTGCTCAATCTGAACACGCAGTTCATAAGGCAGGATTTGCTCAATCTGAATACACAATTCATAACGCAGTTTTTTGCTCAATCTAAACACACAGTTCATAACGCAGTTTTGCTCAATCTGAACACACAGTTCATAACATAGTTTTTGCTCAATTTGAACACACAATTCATAACGCAGGATTTTGCTCAATCTGAATACGCAGTTTTGCTCAATCTGAACACGCAGTTCATAACGCAGGATTCTATTTACTTTGCACACGGCTTATAACACTGCTTAATCTGAACACACAGTTCATAACACAACATGCTATTTAACTTTGCACACGACTCACAACACTGCTCAATCTGAACACGCAGTCCATAACACAACATTCTTTTCATTTGCACACGGCTCATAACACTGCTCAATCTGAATACACAGTTCATAACACAGCATTCTATTTAATTTTGCACACGGCTCATAACACTGCTCAATCTGAATACACAATTCATAACACAGCATTCTATTTAATTTTGCACACGGCTCATAACAATGCTCAATCTGAACACACAGTTCATAACACAGCATTCTTTTCATTCGCACACGGCTCATAACACAGCATTCTATTCAATTTTGCACACAGCTCATAACACTGTTCAATCTGAACACACAGTTCATAACACAGCATTCTTTTTATTTGCACATGGCTCATAACACTGCTCAATCTGAACACACAGTTCATAACACAACATTCTATTTAATTTTGCACACGGCTCATAACACTGCTCAATTTGAACACACAGTTCATAACACATCATTCTTTTCATTTTGCAGACGGCTCATAACACTACTCAATCTGAACACACAATTCATAACACAGCATTCTATTTAATTTTGCACACGGCTCATAACACTGCTCAATCTGAACACACAGTTCATAACACAACATTCTTTTCATTTTGCACACGGCTCATAACATAACATTATGTTTATTCTGAATACTGAATACATCTGTTTATTTTACCCGTAGGTGTCTTCCCGTTTCACACGGGGTTACGGATCGATCATTGCCAGGGAGTGGTATATGGAGCTCCCGGAGGTTGTTTGGCATATCGTGGATGAGGCGGGGTTTCAGCCCATTTTGCACAGGGTTGTCGCGTCATCCGGCGAGCAGGACCCTTCTGGGTGCATTAGTAGAGAGATGGTGGGACACCACCAAATCCTTTCATTTTTCTGCCACCAGGGACATGATGATGACCCCGTACGACTTCTCCATACTGACGGGCCTCGACGTGGCAGGCCGGCCAGTCCCATACGATACTGATATGGGTGAGTGGGAGGCGGCTTGGACTTATCTGCTCAGAGCTCATCTGCCGCATTGCAGATCACCCTGCATGGTTAGGTACACTTGGTTCTCCGAGCAGTACAGGGGAACTATACCCGAGACTATTGAGGCCGTACAGCAGTATGCTCGGGGATTTTTTATGTTCCTTCTCGGGACCACTTTGTTCTCCGACAGGGGGAACACAGTCGGGCTATATCTGCTGAGTGCTCTGGTAGACCTATCACAGGTCCGGCACTTCGATTGGGGCGGCGCTGGCCTCGCTACCCTTTATTGCTACATGAGCGCGACCTCCTGAGAGCGGGGGACCGTAGTAGGTGGCTACTGGCGAGCCTGGGAGGTACATTCTGCCCTCTTGATTTACATTTCTGCTTTTCATTATCTGTACACTGCACACGGCACACATCATTCTGCACTCAGCATTCTGCCCTCAGCATTCTACATTTTCTGCTTTTTATTACCTGTACACTGCACACAGCACACATCATTCTGCACCCAGCATTCTGCATTCTCTGTATATTCTGTATTCTGACAGCCATTGTCTTGCCTTTCACAGCTATGGGTTTACGCCTACTTCCTGACACTCGCCCCTGAACTCGAGGTTGAGGCACCTCTTGAGATCCCTTATTCATGTAGATTTGAGGGTCAGTGCCGGTCCAAGCCCCGGGAGACTCTGTCGTATCTTCGGCAGTACTTTGACACGGTGCGGGCGACCGAGGTAAACCAAAACTCTCAGTTCTTCATGCTTTCAACTTTGATTCATCTTACATGTTTATGACATCTAATCAATTTATGCACTTGCTATCTGTAGATCACTTGGCAGCCTTGGCTGGAGATGCCCCGGATACTCTCGGTTCCAGTTCGCTAGGGCATGGGGCGCTTCCCGATACAGGGTTTTGTTTGAGGGACCAGTCGGCAGGGCCTGGTTTCTCGGGGATCGCTTCATGTGTCAGACGATGGGTAATGCCACTCAGGATATCCCCTCACCGCCTCCACTGGACATGCGGTCCATGAAGTGCCTTACTCCCTGAGAGGTGGACGACCTTATGTTAGGTGTTGACGCAGTTCTGTTCTTGGAGGATGGGGAGTACACGACATACCGCCATACATACTTGATGCCTCCACTGACAGGTGTCCGTACCCCTACGAGGAGGGCCGCTGATATGCCATCGTCAAGTCACGCTCGAGCTGCAGACATCCCTTCCACTAACAGGGCTAGCACATCGAGAGATGGGGTTAGAGGGATCCCCCCCGACTTGCTAGTATGCTGGGTGGCCAGATATTCCGACCGAGCTGACGGGTTGGCAGTATAGGGCATCATACCCGATTCCACTGGAGCCTCCACTGCCGAATCATCGATACGTCAGTGACCCTGACTCACCACCGGTATGCTACACAGCTTTCATTTATCACTCAGATATTTAGATATTCATTCATTCACTGATGACTTGAACTTGTATCTGTAGCCTCCTAGAGAGGATACTGAGGGGTTGCTCGGAGTGGTGGCCTCACTCGAGAGCATGGTCCTGCGGAGGGAGACGCTGTTGTACGCATCCGACGTTCGGGTACTTTTCAATTTCTTGCATTTATCATACTTCTGATGACATATGGAAACTAAACACTTCGCCATATTGATTCATTGCATGTGTAGAGCACATCTGACACATCACATTCACATACTATATTTGCATGCACCCACTCTATGCATCATACTTGCATCTGATATCTGATATACATACTGGCTGATGCGTTCAAGCTGTCCTTTCAGGTCCCACCTCTGCAGACTAGGCCATCCAGGCCTTCTCGATCAGCTAGGAGACGGGTCTCGACTCGCGGCCGGGGGGGGGGGGGGGACGCAGAGCACCTGTCAGTCATGACGAGGAGTCTAGCAAGGAGGAAGAGTCAACACATCCACAGTCAGAGACATCTACAGGCAGAGATGACAACTCCGATTCTGGTTCTGAGGGCGGAGGCGACGCCAAGAAGGATTCCAAGGATAGTGACTCCGATTTAGATGGTGGTGCCGGCAGCGGTGGTGCAGAGGCTGCTCAGCCGAAGAGGGTAAAGAGGGCCTCTTGATCTTAAGCTTGATAGCACTGATGCAGATGTTCCTGCTTTATTTTTCTTTTTACATGTAGTTGTAGCACATTGTATAGCTTAGGTAGTTTTATTTTTTTCAAAACTTGTACCCTTTTGTAAAATGTTGTTAAAAGAAGCTATGATGGAATGAAAACGACTTTTGTTCAAAAAGTGTTGTATTTGTATTCTTAGCATCGCATCGCACCATTTTGCACAAAAATGAAATTGAATGGAAATTGAACATCGATGTATTACCAAGTCAGGTAGTGAACCAACACAACAAACTAAACAACTTGACTCGCTAAGAAACAACAAAACCTTAGCAAGTTACAACTCGATAAGCAAAGAGCACAACTCGATAAACAAATGAACAACAACTCGATAAACAAATGAGCGACAACTCGATAAGCAAATCTTAACAACTCGATAAGAAAATGTATTTTGGACAAACAGAGCGACGGAACGCATCCGAAACAGAGGTAAACTCAGACCTTCAGTATTCTCAGCACACAAGAAAGCTAGAGATTCTCTTCTGGAGACAAGGGAGAGCTGGAGGCCACATTTTTGCACATGGCCGACCACCATAGGAGCCTGCCGACCAGTTTCTTGTCCTGCAGACCAAACAAGTAGCTGGTCGACCAGTTAAACTGGCTGGCCGACTAGAAAAAGTGGTCGGCCGACCACTTTGCCCGGGGACCTCCAGTTTTCTGACACTTGTCCTCCAAACAGTGCCTTATCCTTTATAAAGGTTCCAGCTTCGTGATTCCCTCATTCTAACTCAGTTTTACATCAAAATGGAGGCATTTCTTGTCGAAAATCTCACAAATTGGATCGCCAACTTAGATGGCCCGGAAAAGTTGAATTTCTGGGGCTTCGGCATAAATGCACTATTCACGTTGAGTCACACCCCGCTGCGTTTTCCGTTCCTTCATGCCGCGGCAAGATGTTGGAATCCGGTAACTCACGTCTTTAGCTTTGGCAAACAAGAGATATGTCTCACTTTCGAAGATTTCCAAGCTTTGATGGAGTCCGAACGCAACGAAGAAATCGTGCCCCAGTTTCGCTTCGGCTACGTCCAAGCCTTAGGACGGATGTGCAGGCTTACTTTGCATGACGCTCGGTCATTGATTTGTGACGGAGTGCTGGACATTCCGAGTTTGATTCGTCGATTTTCTGATGCCGGTGACCACGGCGATCATAACTGGCAGGGTTTTCGGCGACATGCGCTTTGCTTGTGCATGCTGTCACATTTCTTGCTTGCCCCAGGCTCCGGAGGGTTTAGCGCTCGTTTGATTGAGGTTGCCGAGGGCTTAAAAGAGGGCAAGAGCTGTATCGCCATGACACTAGCTGAGACATTGATGGGTTTGGACGCTTTCCATCACCGAGAGATGACTAGATTCGCGGGGAGTCCACTACTACTACAAGTAATGTTTCCCACCCCATCTCACATATATTTCTCACATCACTCGGCCCTTAGGCTCGGTTTTTCTCTCAAAACCCTTTTCTCACTTTTCTCTCAACATACACCTCTTTATTCTTTAATCTCTCATTTTTCATCCCTTCCCAGATATGGTTGATAGATAAGTTGAAGATTGTGGACCCAGCATATTCAGCTCGCGACTATTTTTTCCGGCGACATCTAGTCGATGCCCCTGATGAGGGATGGTGGTACGAATGGATGTGCAGTTTGACTGCTCTTGACATTGCTTGGCGCTGCCCCTGGCTTAATCTACCGACGATGAGCTACAGCATGACTCGCCAACTTGGGATTCAGTTCATCGGCCTGACACACTGTGTCATTTACTTCCCATTTTGAATCCGGCGTCAATTTGGGTATGATCAGATTTGTCCGGAGGAAGGGATAGAGTACCCTGCTGCATTTCCAGTCAAAGGCACACAACTGGCTCGGTAAGAAACTGTAGACGTCCCCGAACGCCCCGGGAGGGTTAGGTCCCGTTCTGTTCATATTGGGGTCACTACAGTTCAAGGACTCAAATGTCACGGTTCTTAATCTTGAACCAAAGAGTCCAAATCCGGCAAATCGTTTTGAGAAAACTGATTTTTGAAAGAAGTGCCAAACATGGACTGCTTTGCCAGATAACAGAGTCGCCACCTAAATATTTTTAAAATGGGAAATTTAGGAAACCCTGACTCGGTGCCAAAGGCCACGTGTCCGTCATCACCAAAGTTGGCTCGGGAACTTGGGTACGATTGGGGAAGGTCACATCGTGAGCACCCCCGCTCGCCCGGTCAAAGACCGGCCTCTACTAACCATGATATCTGTTTTTGAAAATCTTGTATGCTCTTATTCCGGTTATTAGCCTAGGTTACTATGTGATGCTCGCAGCAAACAAGTATAGACTGAGTCGCCTGAATTGGAACAAAACATTTGAAAATGGTTTGATGGTGCTACCCGCAGGTAGGCTAAGATGCGGATTTGCCACCCTCAGGTGGGCTTAGAAAACATGATTGATGAATTGTTCCAATTCAGATAACTCAACCTCCACCCACAGGCATTCAAGGCAGTTATATCATGTAAGCACTTAGCCTCATGGCAAGCATGCTATTCATGGCAACACTCACACGCATGCAAGGATGCTAAAGCATAAAACTCACCGGGTACTCCAAGCCAAAACAAAAGCTGATTAGAAATCATGCATGATCCTAACTATACAGAAATGCCTAATGCAACACATGCAATATTGCAACTATAGCAGGCTCGGCTATTCTAAAGATGGCATGTGAAATGCTACAACTATCACGTATTCAATTTGGAATTGAAATACGAATGCAGTTTGTATGATGCGCCGAGCCCGGTGCGTGCAAAACAGATGAATGAATGCAAACATGCTATCATACTGTATGCTAATTGAAATATGCCCTATATCTAACCATCGTAAGCGGGTAAATAAAAGGGAGAAAGACGTGGGGTTGGAAGACATACATCACACTCACCCACACTTATTACAGTTATGTCCTCGCGCAGAGGGTCCGAATAAATAATAATACAGTCCGACATGAAAGAATAATACAGATTTTCTAAGTAATTAACAATTTAAACTAAGAAAGCGGTAGACTGGCTTGCAAGCCGGGGGCTGCCTCGCTTCTGATGAATAATGTATGCCGGGCTGCTCTGGCGCGGAAATCCACTGGGATGCCCCAATTAGCCTCTGTTCGTAGTGTTTCTTGAAATGCGCGCCCGACTCCGAAAAGTTACAGATTCCTTATTTTGCTGCAACATAGAGCAAGAAAGGGCACAGCAATGTATTTCACAAATATATGCATGCCTCGATCCTCGTGCCACCAATCACGCATATCGATGCATGATGGCGAGGAATCGGATTGCACAACTCACTATAGAATGAATGCATGAATGCTACAATGAAAACCTAACTCCATCATGGGTTATCCGGAGTGTCGGTGACTGGGGAATTGAGACCCGTTCCGTCACTCGGAGTACGAAACGTGCCTCGTTTCCCGTGCCCGGGCTAACTCCTATCCCGAACATGATGCAATATGCATGATATGCATGAAATGCAACTAATATACAGTTCTAGCATGCGCAATGCTATGAGAATGAGGTGCCTCGAAATGCGCGCACACGGGCACGCATACCGAGAAAATGATGTGAAATGCAAATCGGATAAAAACCGAAGTGCCTCGAAATGTGTGCCCACAGGCACGCACACCGAGGCGATGATGAAATGAGAATCGGATAAAAACCGAAGTGCCTCGAAATGTGTGCCCCCAGGCACGCACACCGAGGCGATGATGATATGAAGTGAGAAAATCGAATAAAATCGAAGTGCCTCGAAATGTGTGCCCGCAGGCACGCACACCGAGGCGATGATAAAATGAGAAATCGGATAAAACCGAAGTGCCTCGAAATGTGTGCCCACAGGCACGCACACCGAGGTGATGATAAAATGAAAAATCAGATAGAACCGAAGTGCCTCGAAATGTGTGCCCACAGGCACGCACACCGAGGCGATGATGAAATGAGAAAATCAGATAGAACCGAAGTGCCTCGAAATGTGTGCCCACAGGCACGCACACCGAGGCGATGATGAAATGAGAAAATCGGATAAAACCGAAGTGCCTCGAAATGTGTGCCCACAGGCACGCACACCGAGGCGATGATTAAATGAGAAAATCGGATAAAACCGAAGTGCCTCGAAATGTGTACCCACAGGCACGCACGCCGAGGCGATGATGAAATGAGAAATCAAATGGCATACAGAATGCTACGATGGGCTTACACCAACATGGGAGAGCCTCAGCTCACTCACATAGGAGGCCGTCGGATAAGAATGAAGAGCCTCGAAATGCGTGCCCACAGGCACGTAAACCGAGACAATGATAAAATGAGATGGAAATGCAAATTGGGCTTATACTGACATGAGTGGACCTCAGCCACACTCACATCAGATGCCGTCGGATAAAACAGAGGTGCCTCGAAGCGCGTGCCCACGGGCACGCAAACCGAGGCATGGCCCGAAGGCATGAAATGGCACGGGAAATGATATGCAAGTATGCAAACCAAATTTCAGCACCTAAATGAAAGGGAAAACAGTCCCGAAATGACAACCGATGCATGAAATCATCCCGAAATGCGATTCTAAGTACCCGAAAAGGCCTACGGCTATGCTAAACATGCAAAATTGATACATGACAGCAAAAACAGTAGCAAGGCAGCCCCAAATATGGCATTTTTTCAGTACAAAGCAAGGCTAAATAACAACCACAAGCATGGAAAAAATAGCTTGCAAAAACGGGGAAAAAAAAAAGGAATTACAAAGCAAGTAGTATATACAATGCTCAAACCAGAAAAATCAGTTCTACAAAATTGAAGAGGGGTCAAAAACATGCATATTTACAGTAGATGAGATCCTCTAATTCAGTGTGTAGATATGCTCAAAATGGCATGCAAAAATGAGCCAATAAGGGGCCACAACATGAGGTACCATAGGCAAGCATCAAACAACTTTGAACCCTTAACAAAAGATGAAGAATAGACAATTCTAAGACACTTTCTAAGCCTGATGAAGACTCAAATCAGTGGCTAAGCAAGCCTAAACAAACATGCAATTTTACGGTAAAATGGAAGGATTACAAAACAAGTACCAAAACCAGCCATCAAATGGCCTAAGACCCTTAACAAAGAATGAATAATGGACCAAAATAAGGCACTCTCTAAGCCTGATGAAGGCTGAAATCCGAAGCATGGTGAGCTTAAAAATGCATGCAAGATGGGAGTGGAACAAGAATTCAAAGCAAGTGATATGTAGAGCAAGAAAACCAGGTTGAGCCCTTCTTCAATGTTGAAGAGGGGCTCAAAATAAGCACAATCACAGTATGTTGCATGCTCCAACTCAGATCACAAATAGGCCAAAACAATCATGCAATTTTACGGTAAAATGGAAGCATTTCAAAGGAAGTGTATGATAGAGAGGTCAAACATGATGGGGCCCTTCTTCAATGTTTAAGAGGGGCTCAATATAAGCCCACTAAAAGTTTACATCAGTCCCGAAATCAGATTACTCACAAGGCAAATAAAGCATGCAAATTAATGGCCTAAAGAGTGATATTGAAAGAAGTATATCATGGAGACACCAAACAGGGTTGAGCCCTTCTACAAAGTTGTAGAGGGGCTCAAAATAAGCATAAAACCAGAAGGGGGCAGAGCCCAAAACAGATCACAAGTAGGGTAAGAATTTGAAGCAAAAAAATGCTAGAAAAAGGGAAATGGTGACTTACCCTTGAAGACTACCCTTTTGCTTCCTCTTGCCTTGATGAAAGTTGCTTCTTAGCCCTTGAGGAATCTCTTCTTGCTGCTGGAATGGAAGTAGGAATGGTAGGGCTTAGGGTTGATGAAGGATTGGCCTAGGAACTCAAAGGTTTTTAGGGTTTTTGAATAGGAAAATGGAGGTTTTGGGAGAGATGTTCTTGAGAAGAAATTGTGCAACCCTAGCAAAGGAGGAGGCAAGCCCTTCAAATAGGGAAGAAAAGGTGTAAAAGGGGAGGGAATTGCATCCAAGCATTCCCTCCCAAAATATCCCCCGGATGCTGGGATATTTTGCCAAAAATATCCGGACAGCTGGAATGGGCTGGAAAGCAGAAAGCTGGCCGGCCAGGGAACTTTCTGGGAGGTGGCCGGCCGGCCACCCCACCTGGTCGGCCAGCCACTCACCCTGGCCGGCCGGCCATGCCAAAAAATGAAGATGAAATTTGCTGGCCGACCACCATGCAGTAGTGTCCTCCCATGTGTGTAGAATAAGGCCCCAAGGTCGGAATCTGGCAACTCTGAAGCAGGAGCCACAACATAGAGCTTGAAGGAGAGGCTCAAAAATGAATGTAACAATTGCTGGCCGACCAGTACTTTTTGGTGTCCTCCCATATGTGTAGAACAAGGTTCCATGGTCGGAATGTGGCAACACTGAAGCAGGAGTCACAACATTGCATCTGAAGGAGAGGTCCAAAAATGAAATTCACCATTGCTGGCCGACCATCACTTCTTAGGGTCCTCCCATGTGCCCTCATCACAGATATGTAGCTTTGGTTGGAAGAAAATGGGCCTAGGGTGTTCAACATTGGCCCGGAAGTGAGCAAAACGGGCGCCGGAGGAGCGAAACTGGTTATTTGGGATAATTGCTGGCCTCCTACCCTCCAGTGATCTTCCCAATGTTGAAACAGAGGTACCTGCCAAAATTGAACAAAAATAAATGAGAAATGAACGCTCGGGGCCCAAACCGCGCAGTTCGGGGTCCCGAAAATGGGCTGTAGGCACCGGAAGTGGTGTTCAGCAGCGGAGTGGGTATCTGAGACCCCAGTGTTCCTCGGTGTGATAAAACAGAGGCACACGCCAAAAACCGGAGAAATCCGATGCGAAATGAAAGCTCGGGGGCCAAACCGCGAGGTTCGGGGTCCCGAAAACCGGCTATAAGCACCGAAAGTGGCATACGGCCACGAAGTGGGCATCAGGGGCCCCAGTGTGCCTTGTTATGATGAAACAGAGGTACATGCCAAGAACCGGAGAAAACCGATGCAAAATGAATGCGCGGGGCCCAAATCACGCAGTTCGGGGTCCCGAAAACCGGCTGCAGGTGCCGGAAATGGCATACGGCCACGAAGTGGGCATCGGGGGCCCCAGTGTTCCTCAAAATGATAAAACAGAGGTACTAGCCAAGAACCGGAGAAATCAGAGATGGTTGGGCGGTCCCGAGCCGAGGCACACGGCCTGACGGCCCCGAAAACCGGGAACCGGGCTCCGAAATGGGCAAAATGACCTACGGCCACGAAAAGTAGCGCACGGCCACCGAGAGATGGTCTACAGGACCACTCCCTTCCCTCAGGAAAGAAAACAGAGAAAATCGAGTCTGGTTCGCAAACCGAGACAAGGCACAGAAGAGGATTCGGAAGTTCGGAGGCGGGGCGCACGGCCGCGACTCTGAGACTTCTGAATGAGCACGATATGCAACATCACCGAGCGCTCAATCGGCGACGTCTGAGTCTTAAGGTCGGTCAAAAATGGGGTGTCTACAGTATGCCACAGCATGGAGGACGAGAGAGCTTCTGGCCCTCGCCCCCACTTTCAGTTGCAGTCTCTCTGATGAGTACATAGCTTGGCTTGATGAAGAGGCACAAGTCGGGCCTACTTCGGCATCAGAGGCTTCCACAAACTCTGGGAGGGGACGCAGGAACACTTGACTATGTCCCGAATTTATTTTCTTTAATCAGTACTTTCAAGTTTTCTTTATGAATGTAATAAATAGCAACTTCAATTTGTATTGAAGAGTAGGAGAACTCTGTACTGAAATCAATGTAATTGAAGGTTGTGGGTACTAAAAATTTTCCGTTTGGTCCAAAAATGGTCTAAGTTGTAAAAAGATTAATTTAAGCAAAATCAACTTTTATTAAAACTTTTCAAAACCATTTTCGATATGGATTAGAACTGGACACGCCCGAGATCTATCACTGAGATGTACAACCCCGGATCTAGCAACTGGAAAGTTGCCCCTAGTCTGAATAACACTGCATCTGGAGATCACAACCGAGCTCTTGAATGCAGAATAGACAAAGATGGCCAACAAGATCACACAGACAAAGTTGATCGGGGAAGTGTTTATGGATGGACTTCAGAATGAAGTTGCCTACGTATCCCAAAGATGGGAATCAAGACTTACGTAGTTCGGCTCAGGTTCACTTGTTTATTAACACTCTCCTTTTGCGCTCTAACTTTTGCCAAGGCTGCCCTTTATGGGTTTTCAACCTTGCGAGCTTAGTTTTTATAATTTCAAATTTTATGTGCTCTAACTTTTGCCTGGGTTGCCCTTTCGGGTTTTCGGCCTAGTGAGCCTCTCAAGGATAATACTTCTTCAACTTGTCCATGTTCATCAGTTGGGAGAACTCTAGGCCATCTAGGTCCATCAAAATGACAGCTCCACCCGACCAGATAGACTTGATAATGTAAGGCCAGTCCAATTAGGCTTAAACTTGCCCCTAGGGTCGTGGATGGGATCTCGGTTGTCTTTGAGCACAAGATCCCCTCCCTTCAAATTCTTGGACTTAACCTTCTTGTTGAAAGCCCTGGCAATTCTTCATTGATAACCCTAGACATGATACAGTGCTTTCAGCCTTCTCTCGTCGAACAACATGAGTTCTTCGAACTTGCTCTGCTGCCAATCTGCCTCAGCTATCTGACACTCAGCCAATACCCGTAATGACGGAACCTCAACTTCGATAGGGAGAATAGCCTCCATCCCATAAACCAAGGAATACAGAGTCGCCCCAGTAGAAGTTCGAATTGAAGTCCGGTAGCCCCACAAAGCCAATGGCAACTTATTTGGCCAGTCCCGATAGGTTTCCACCATCTTCTGCAGAATATGCTTGATGTTCTTGTTGGCGGCCTCAACTACTCCGTTGGTTTGCGGCTGATATGTAGATGACTTATGAAAAGCCACATTGTACTTCTCCAACAAATCAATCACCTCCTTCTTGAAGTGGGAACCATTATCTGAGATAATCTCATTCGGAACCCCATAGCGACAGGTGATGTTGTTCCTGATGAACTTAGTAACATGCGATGCCTTCAACACCGTATAAGATTGGGCCTCGACCCACTTCGTGAAATAGTCTATCGCTACCAGAATGTACTCATGCCCATTGGACCCCTTTGGAGTGACAGCTCCAATCACATCAATCCCCCAGACTGAAAACGACCATGGCGAAGTCATGTTGTACAACTTCGACAGCGGAATGTTCATGCGGTTTGCATGGATCTAACATTTGTGGCATCGCCGAACAAAGCTAATACAATCCTCCTCCATAGTGGACCAGTAATAACCCTGTCTAAGGATCTTCCGGGCTAGCATCACCCCGTTCATATGTGCTCTGCACTCTCCTCCATTGATGGCCTCCATCAGGCACTTGGATTCTTCAGCATCAACACATAGTTTATACATCCCGAGATGACCTCTCTTGTACAGTTTACCCCCGCAGATGATGAACTGAGCAGCCACTCTTCGAATTGCCCTCTTATCTTTGGCATTTGCCCCTGGTGGATATGCCTCTTTTCCTAAGAAGTTTCAGACATCGTAATACCAGGGATTCTCATCTTGTACCTCATCTATGGCAGCAATCAGCTCGTAGGCCGGCACGAATTTCTATTCAATAATGGTCGGACGCATCCGGACTCCAAAAGGGATGTCTATCATAGAAGATAGAGTTGCTGTAACACGCCCGCGGGGGACCTCGGCTACAGTTCGGACTCCCCATTATTGTTTGTTGCGGTTCTTAATCTGAACCAAAGAGTCCAACTCTGGCAAATCGTTTGAGAAAACAGATTTTTGAAAAGAAGTGCCAAACATGGACTGCTTTGCCAGATACAGAGTCGCCACCTAAATATTTTTTAAAATGGGAAATTTAGGAAACCCTGACTCGGTGCCAAAGGCCACGTGTCCGTCATCACCAAAATTGTCTTGGCTCGGGAGCTTGGGTACGATCGGGGAAGGTCAGCTATGAGCACCCCCTTTTCGCCCGGTCCGAAGACCGGCCTCTACTAACCATAATATCCGATTTTGAAAACATTGTATGTTCTTGTTCCGGTTATTAGCCTAGAATTACTATGTTATGTGCACAGTAAACAAGTATAGACTAGATTGCCTAATTTGGAAACAAGCATTGCATATCCGTTTGTTTTGAAAAGCGCTTCGGAATTTGCTACTCGCAAATAGGCTAAAACACGGATTTCAACGAGTTTTTCCAACTCAAACAATCCAACCTTCACCCATAGGCATTCAAGCAGTTTATCTCACATAAGCATTTAGCCACATGGTAATCATGCTGTTATGCTAACATTCACACGCATGCGATATGCTAAAGCATAAATACTTACATTGTACTCCATGCCAAAAAAAAAACTAGTTAGCAATCATGCATGTCCTAGTTTATGTTAAAGTGAATAATGCAACACATGCGAAGATGCAGTTTAGGGCAGGCTCGGCTAACCCAAAAATGGCATGTGGAATGCAATCATTTGATGCATGTATTCAAGTTAGATTTGAAAATACAATGCAGTTTGTATGATGTACCGAGCCCGGTGCATGTAAGACAAATGTATGGATGCACGCATGCATTGCACAAAGTATGCTAAAATAGACGTGCCCTAATCTACCATCATAAGCAGGTAAATAAAAGGGAAGAAAGAAGTGGGGGTTGGAAGACATGCACACCACTCACACACGCTTATTACAAATTTGCCCTCGCCCGGAGGGACCAAAAGAATATACAAATTAATTAACTACGCAAGCTAATTAAATATTACGGATCAATTAAATTAACTAAACAAATTAATTAATCTAGTTAAAACAGCAAAGCCCTCGGGAAGCGGGTCAGATGCAGCGCATGCTCGGGACTTGCTCGGAATCGCACTGCCATGCATAGTCTGCCTCTGTTTTCCCTGCTTTGCTCCTCTGAAAACTGCCAAAGTCTCAGGAATGCCTCTCAGGACACTGGGAGATACCACCGGCTGAGCAGAATTACCACCGGCAATAGGATGTGGCCATCAGCACAAAATGAGTCCATCGGCTGATGACTTACTACCGGCCGGCAGAAAATGTTGCCGGTCGGCAAACAATGCCTGCAGAACCTGCAACTCACAGCAGCAGAGGGCAAAACTTGCATGGCAATACAATTCAAACAATGTATGCACCAATCATGCCCCCTATCATGTTTGCGACTCAAAGGGGTATGTGCCTCGATTCTCGGGCCACCAATCACGCATTTCCACGCATGATGGCCTAAAGAATCAAGTGTGCACTTTTATGTCAAATGAAATGCAAACCAATCAAACAAAACAAGGCCCAATTCTTATCACCAAATCAAGGAACAAGGCATGCATGCAAGATGCAATGCAACCTAGGCATGCAAGCTAAGGATGCAACATGGCATGGCAAGGCACTTATGCAAGCATACAAGCAAACATGAGGCAATGCAAACTAATGAAAAGGTGAACTTAAACATGATTTAGGCGGCTCTAAATAGGCCTAAAACAGTGGCCAAAATGCCTAAAAGTGAAGGCTAAACACACATGCACACATGCACATATGATGGTCCAAACTTTAAGCATTGAACTAGCAACTTTAAAACACATTCAAAAGAGGCCTAACATGGACAATTAGCATGCAATGAAAATCTTTAAAAATCATGTTATAAGAGGTGCCAAACCAACTCAAATGAGACAAGCATAAGCATGCAAGCATGGTCCAAGTACTTAAGGCAAGTCATGGAGGCTTGAACCAAGGTCAATTCCACCAAGCCTCACAAGGCTAAGGAGGCTTAAAACAGGTCAAAAGAAGGCTTAAACAAAGCCAAGGGTGCACCTAGATGGCATCTAAGTAACTCAAATCCAAAGGCATACATAATGACCAAAACATGGAGCATACAACACAAGCTTTCAAAGCAACAATGAAGCCTCTAAGGCGAGTATGCAAACATGTTAAATGGGCTGAAATTTCATGCTAAGTCGTTCCAAACCACTGAAATAATGCAAGCAATGCATGCTATACACTTATGCACTTAAGGCCAACAAGCCCAAATATACAAAGGGGCTATACAATGCATGCCAGGGTCGACCCAAACAACCTAGGACAGACCTTATACATGGCAAAACAAGCACAAAAGCTTCACAAGACTAAGCCTAAAACATGCTAGAATAATGGTTTACAACCCAAGGCATATTAAGGCAATAACAAGGCATTACATGGTAGGTATGCTAAGCATGCATGGTGTACCAAAACCAACACACAACAAGGTTATATCATGGCATAATAAGTATGGAAAACAGCCTAGACATGATCAATACACACTCTAACATGATGCTCCCTCAAGAGGCCAAAAAGGGTCCCTTTCAAGGACAACAAGGAGAGGGGGTGGCCCTCCCCTTTTGGAGACTTCAAGGCACCATCTCCACCACTGAAATCCCTCAAGATTTCAGTGGTGAAGAGGCCCAAACACCAAAGTCTCGAAACTTGCACAAAAATAGCACAAAAAGGAGCCTTACAAGGCTTAGGAGGGGTCAAACAAACCCAAACCACAAAACACTCTTAATAAACAATCAAGAGGGCTAAAAAGCAGAACTTTTTTGTATTATACACTAAGCACAAAAACAGCTCTAAGATAGGTAGAAAAGCAATGCAAAAATGGAAAATAAAAGGGAAGTTTCTCACCCTTGTAGACCACCTTCAGAAATGATGCTCCAACAGCCCTCCTTGGCTTGAATCCAGCTCCAAAACACCAAAACCAGCCCCTTAGAACCTCAGTAGCCAAAGGAAGGTGAAGCACTAGGTGTTTGTGTGCAATAGTATGGACTAAAACACCTAGAACACAAAGAGAGAAAAAGAGAGATAGGAGATATGTATGAACCCTAACCCTAAAACCAGAGCTTCTCTTTGTGTTTTTCTCTCCAAAATTCTCTAACCCCCCAATGCCAAGAGAAGAGACCCTTCCCTTATAGGCAACAAACTTGTAAAGCTTATACAACAAGCTTACAAGGAGAGCATCCCTCCATACACGTGTATGGAGGGGAACCAAATGCCACACAGCTGTCCTAAAATATCTACAAAAGCAGATGAACAGTAGTCGGCCGCTCAAAAATGTCATTTTGACAAAATTGATGGCCGGCCGGCAACAAAGAGTGCCGGCCGGCAATATATATTGCCGGTGGCAACAAAAACCAGCCGGCGGCCTCTAGCCACTGCCGGTGGTGTGTGGGGATGCCTCACAAGGCATTCCCTGCCCCTCTAAGGCAAAACACAAGTGTTTGGTGCAAAACTAGACATAAAATGGTTGAGTTCAGAGATCCTGAGGCAAGGCGCGTAGTCGAGACCTCCGGGAACTCCAAACGAACACAAACATGGATAATCACCGAGTGTCCAAACGGTGACGTCCAAGTCTTGAGGACGGTCAAAAATGGAGTGTCTACAGTTGCCCCTCTTTGACAGAACTCGAAAGTCATAACAATGACGGGAGTGAATGTCAAAGCCCGGAGACGACCCATTTTTGACAAGGCCGAAGACTTGGACAAACAATGCAAGACAAACAAGGTATGCGCCCGAAGGCAGGGGCAAAATGCAAGACAATGCAAGAAGCCGAGCATAACTTATGGTCGTGCAAAGAAAGCTGTAACGAAGCACGCATGCGACAGTTTTAAGCTAGCATACACCAAACTACACTACAATGCAGAAAGGATGTAAGGGAATTATGCAATTCTCGATACGTATCACGCGGAGGATACAATACCTGTCCGGTTCGTCCGGTTGCACCGGCCTCAAATGAGCCGTACATACAATATCGTGCCTGTAAAGAAAACAAACTTAACAGGTACAATGTCGTTAGCAACATGCATGACAATGCAATGAAGAATGCAAAATGATATGCACTATATACAAAACTACGTATAAACAATGCAAATGATATGCAATGCAATCGAATCATGATTCAATCATTAGCGGTTCGAAACCACACAAATGTCAAATAGATTGATGGAAGTAACGAGTCTGTTTACCATAGAAAAGGTGCCGCAACCCTCAAACCAACATACCGGCGTGGAATAGGCGCGCACACATGCAGAACTATGAGTAATGTAGACAGACACAAGTACGAGTATTGGATGGAATGACATAAGTAGGGTGACAACCCGCTGGGGAAAGAATAATGATCCTAATGCCGGATGCAAAACTTACACTACAATGTAATATCTACAATGGATATGGCGTGCAGCCAAAACCGTATCTTGCCTAGGAAAGGCATGTACGCATACAAGCCATGTCTAGCATAGAAAATGTGCCGCAACCCTCAAACCAACATACCAACGTGGAATAGGCGCGTACACATGAAGAACTGTGTTTTAACGTGAAAAGTAAGAGCACATACCAGACCAAGCTCAACAAGGAAAGGTGCAAGCCATAGATGGAGGATGATGCATGCAACTACAATGCAATGGAGATGGATACAACGGATATGGCACGCGGGCCAAACCAAATCTTGCCTAGGAAAGGCATGTACACGTACAAGCCGCGTCTGACACAGAAAAGATGCCGCAACCCTCAAACCAACATACCAGCGTAGAATAGGCGCGTACACATGCAGAACTGTGTTTTGACGTGAAAAGTATGAACACATACCAGACCAAGCTCAACAAGGAAAGGTACAAGCCATAGATGGAAGTGATGCAATGGATGCATGCAAGCTACAATGCAATATCTACAAATATGCAATGGAATGTAAATGCAATATTTACAGTGGAAATGCATGACAATGCACCATATTACAGTGAAATGCATGACGTATGCATGTGTTTTTTTGTTTGTTTTGAAATGCATGACATATGCAATATTTACAATGATGCATGACAATGCGGTATTTACAATGCAATGCATGACAATGCGGTATTTACAATGCGATGCATGACAATGCATCAAAGGTTTCGCACCCTCCAAGGATTTAAGGTCTCCTAGACCGTGCGTGTTTAAGGTCTCGCCGGACCCGTTTGGGGCAATGCATGAATTGAGATGAGGTGCACAAGACAGTGCGATGCGCAAGATTGCGTGATAGAATGCATGCCAAATGCAATGAGATGCGCAAAACAGCGCGGTGCGTTCAGACAACGCGAATGAAGGTTTTGCACCTCCCAAGGATTTTAGGTCTCCTGGACCGTGATACGGGAAAAGTGCATGATGATGCAAAATGTGCGCGTTACAACGCGTGCAATCATGCAAAATGATGCAAGTGATGATGTGTACTACACCACTTGCGGTCATGCGCAACAATAAAGGTTTTGCACCTTCGAAGGATTTAAGGTCTCCTAGACCGTGGTGAAGTGATGCACAATGCAAGTGAGACACGCATGCCAATGGAAATGAGGCACGCATGCCAATGGAAATGAGGCACGCATGCCAATGGAAATGAGGCACGCATGCTAATGGAAATGAGGCACACGTGCCAATGAAAAAAAGGAACACGTGCCAATGAAAATGAGGCACACGTGCCAATGCAAATGATAAACGATGCAAGTGTGACACGCATGCCACACGGAATGTGAGATGAAAGTGAATGAGACAAATGAGACACGCATGCCTCATAAGAATGGAAAATGATGCAAATGAAACAAATGAGACACGCATGCCTCATAAGAATGCAAAATGATGCAAGTGAGACACGCATGCCTCACGGATTGGAAAGTGATACAAGTGTGACCCGCATGCCACACGGAATGTAAAATGTAAGTGAGACACGCAGGCCTCACGGAATGTGAGATGTAAGTGAGACACGCATGCCTCACGGGATGTGAGATGTAAGTGAGACACGCATGCCTCACGGGATGTGAGATGTAAGTGAGACACGCATGCCACACGGGATGTGAGATGTAAGTGAGACACGCATGCCACACACGATGTGAGATGTAAGTGAGACACGCATGCCTCACACAATGTGAGATGTAAGTGAGACACGCATGCCTCACGGGATGTGAGATGTAAGTGAGACACGCATGCCTCACGGGATGTGAGATGTAAGTGAGATACGCACGCCTCACGGAAATTGAGGCACGCATGCCACAAGGCCTGAACTGAAATGTAGATCGAAAGATGCATGACAATGCGAATGAACTAAAGTGCGTGACAACGCACGTCTTTTGAAATGCATGACAATGCTCGTAATAAAATGCATGACAATGCATGAGGGGTGTGCATGACGGTGCGATGCGACGCACCGGACGACATGATGGAAGCATGCAACGCACACGGGGAAACTTTTGAATCTTGTAAAAGGCAAAAGGATACAAAAGGATACAATCATTGCATGAATTTGAGTGCTACGCACAGAAGACGCGGTCCGAGGTCAAAACGAAGGCCGGTTGAGCGTCGAAGATACACTTTCTTGCACTTTCTCGAGCTATGAAGACCAAAAACCACTCATATGGCCTAAACAAGGTTGTGGGAACACCACCGGCTGGAAGGGGAAGCCACCGGCTGTCCACCGGCTACAAAATATTTCTATCGGTACAATATTCTGCCGGCCGGCACAAAATGTTGCCGACCGGCAAAAAGTTCCTGGATCGGGGCAGATTCGACATTTCACCATGGGTGTTTTAAAATAGGGTTCCAAACCCTATTCTTTTCATTATCCTTCGCCGAAAACAACCCCTCTCTCTCTCTAGAGTCTTTTTTCTTCCTCATTTCCTCATTTCTTTGCGTTCTCGCGCCCGTTTCGTCGTCGGATTCGCAATTTCCTTCGCGTTTCGGACATTTTCAACCGAACAAATCTTTTTTTTGGTGCCTTTTTTGCCTTTTCCACCTTTTTGGGGTTTGTTCCCCTCACTTTCCTCTCTATTTCCGTGCCTTTTCACATCCCGACCTTTTCGGCCATTTTTTACCCTCCCGGGAGTTGACTTTTCGGTTGACTCTTCGTATTCCGATTTGATTTTCATTCTCCAACCATTTTCTCATCACTCTTGACATGGCCGACGACATTCCACGCGGTGGGACTCCCCCGGATCACGAGATGGATCCCAGGGTTGAGCTCCTACCTTTGAGCGAGCGCCCGTTCGACCCGGCGACCTACCGGCCGGCGATTCATGTTCTGCCACCCGACGGACTGCGCCAGTTCAGGAGTTTCGACATGGCGTTGGATCCTGAGCTTCTGCTACGCGAGCTTGCCTCTCACCTATCCTTCGGCGCTTCCGAGGTAACCTCCTTTCTCTGCTTTACTTTCTGCAATGTAGAAAGTTTAACTGCCAATTGTCATAGCTGATTGCATTCTTTAACTGCTTAGCTCAGATACTCTGATACACTGTATATTGTAGTTGATTGCAAATGCACCTGCAACTGATTATCTGTTCAAGACTCACACGTGCACACACACTGCACTAGCATTGAACCACTCAACACGCGGCACACACTGTATTTCACTGCAAACACCGACACCCGATACCTGTTTGAATCTGAAAATACGCACACATGCCAAATTTGCACTGAGCTACTCAAACACGCTGACGCATCACACATTGTAGTTCGCTGTAAGCACACCGGCACCCGGTATCTGTTTGAATATGAAAATACGCACACACGCTAAATTTACACTGAACCACTCAAACACGCTAACGCATCACGCGTTGTAGTTTACTGTAAGCACATCGGCTCCCGGTATTTGTTCAAATCTGAAAAACTCACACGCATGCTAAATTTGCACTGAACCACTCAAACACGCTGACGCATCACACATTGTAGTTCACTGTAAGCACACCGGCACCCGGTATCTGTTTGAATCTGAAAATACGCACGCATGCCAAATTTGCACTAATTCACACAAACATGCTGACGCATCACGCGTGGTAGTTCACTGTAAGCACACTGGCACCCGGTATCTGTTTGAATCTGAAAATATGCACCCATGCTAGATTCGTATCGAACCACTGTTTCTTTAAAACTGTACATTTTATATTGCTTCGCAATTACTTGTTTGAAAACAGGGAGATTCCCATACCATCCGCGGGTATGGGAACACCGTCGCTCGTGAGTGGTACGCCGAGCTACTCGACGCAGTTCGCCACATCGTAGACCAGGCCGACTTTGGCGCATTTTGCAGGGGACTCTCCAGGCTTACTACATGCAGACCTCTCCTCGCCGCTCTGGTGGAGAGGTGGTGGGACACCACCGATTCGTTTCATTTGTCCGCGACTGGGGACATGACGATGACCCCTTATGATTTCTCGATGCTCACAGGCATCGGGGTAGGGGGTGATCCGATCCCCTTTGACATTGACATGGACGAGTGAACCGCGGCTCAGGTCTACTTGCTCGGCGCGGCACCGCCTCTTGCGCGTCCCGGCTTTGTCCGATACTCCTGGTTTGAGGTGCAGTTCAAGGTCCAGCCCCTCCTTGTCGATGCAGCTCCGATGACTCAGGAGGCTATGGAGAGATATGCACGCGGCTTCCTCATGTTCCTATTTAGGATGACCATCTTCGCCGACCTGGCGAACACAGTGCCTCTCTGCCTTCTCAGCGCACTGGGGACGTCAGGGACATCTTACATTATGACTGGGGTGGCGCCGCTCTGGCCACTCTCTATGGATATATGAGCTCAGCTTCCCGCGGCAGCGGACAGTGCTCGGGGGTACTGGCGTGCTTGGGAGGCACATTTCTTTTTCTGCCTTTCATTTCTGTTCTATATTTTCTGTACTCTACACACTGCACACACTGTAGTATGCTTTACACTTGTTGTATACTGTACACACGGCACACACATACTCTGCTTTACACTAACTGTACACTGCTCACACTGTACACTCTGCACAATACACTGCACAACACACGGCTCTGCTATTTCTGTCTTTTATTCTGTATTCTGCTTTATCTGATAAATGCACTGGTATTTATCTTGCAGTTGTGGTTTATGCCTACTTTCCTAGGCTCGCTCCCGTACCGGATGCAGAGACCCCTCTGGTTGTCCCTTTTCGCGTCGCTTTGACGGGAGATGCACCCGGAGGCCGCGAGAGACATTCAGCTTCTTCCGCCGCTACTTGACACTATCACCCCTGCCGAGGTATGTTTTACTTGCAGTTCATTTAAGCTTGCCTTTCCACTGCATATTTCAATAACAGTAGATAACAAACTGTATTTCAATTTTAGATCACCTGGCGACCGTGGGCTCCACTGCCAGAATGATGCGGGATCGGTTTGCCGGTGCCGATGAGACCTCGCGTTACCGGATTCTGCTGGAGGGCCCAGTCTGTCGGGCTTGGTACTTGGGCGAGCGTTTCCTACGCCAGACCCTGGGTTTACCGGAGCAGATAGTCCCAGTGCACCCTCCTGAGCATATGAGGGATACCGAGAGATTCTCCGCCGAGCAGATGGCGGACTACACCATTGGCTGGGAGGCGGATGATTTCAGAGGCGAGGGCGATTACTCGGAGTACGTCCGGACCTTCATCATGCGACCTCTGAGTGGCAGCCACCGAGTAGAGAGAGAAAGACCTGCGGCACCAGCGGCTAGAGTAGGAGCGCCGATGAGAGCTCGAGTCCGTGGCAGGGGCGGAGTTCAGCGAGGGCGAGGGACCGGTTGGCCTGCTCTGCCCGCTTCATTGACTTTCCGAGGGCAGGGTGGGGCAACTTATCAGATCCCCTTCGCCCCTCCGCCGGCTGATCACGAGTTTGTTGGTGTCCCCGACTTGCCTCCGGTATGTATTATTGCATTTTTGTACAGTCATTTCATTTCAGTTTATTTGATATTTCACAGAATATTGATGCATCTGATACTTTTGCAGGCTTCTTCTGAGTATACCCGGCAGTCATTGGAGATGAATGCCTCCATGATGGGAATGCTACAGCGGACCTTCGACCTCCTAGCCCTTTACAGCATTCCGGTATGTTCTTTCTGACCACAGTCTCAAACCATACACAAACTGCTTTACATAATCTGATGCATAACACAACATCTGATAAACTGCTCACGGCATCTGATACATTGTACTCACATATTGCACCCTGCGCTGATCCACTGCTCACAGCATACATATACACACTGTATTTTGTACTGATTCACTGCTCACGGCACCCACACACTGTACTCATACACTGCATTCTGCACTGATTCACTGCTCACGGCATTCACAGACTGTACTCATACATTGCATTCTGCATGGATAAACTGCTCACAGTATTCTGATGTATTCGCCTTTTATGCTTTTTCAGCCTCCCTTCCAGATTCCTCCGGTGGGTGGCGCTCCGGCTGGACCTCCCATTTCTACTCGGGATGGCAGAGTATATCCCCGCACCAGAGGGGGGCGCACTCACGTCGGGAGCAGCTCGCGGGCTCCAGTTCCAGATGACGAGTCTGAGGCAGAGACAGAGGCGGAGGAGACCGGTGATGGCTCGGACTCGAGCTCAGACGGCGGTGCCCCTGGTGATGCTCCTGTGATGATGCTCCTGGACCTTCGTCCAGGAAGAGGACTAGGACAGATTGATGCCCCGGAGCATTTTTGACATTTGATATAGATTTGCTGTTTTTTGTTCTTTTTTTTTTTTTTTTTTTTGCATTTTCCCTTTTGTTAGTGATTAGGATACTTTGTACTGCCGCAGGCAGATTTTGTTTCCAAAACTTATGTACTTGAAAAGATTATGAAATGAAACAAATTTTTGTCTGAAAGAGTGTTATATCTGCACATTTCATACCCTGCACTGTATTGCATCATATTACACCTTAAATGTAAATGATATTGATCTGTTGTCTGAAAATTAAGCACTTGCACTATGATAATCGGATAACCAACCAACTAACAGCAAACAACTCATACAAACCACTACTCAAACTGAATATATAACCCATAGTCCGTTGGGGATTGATCTGCATACAGCCCATAACACAGCACTCGGTTCATTCTGCACACAGCAAACCCTGAACAAATAACCCAATCTGACAAGACGGATCACAAAACTGACACGGTTGCAGTTGAAACACACTCGGATGTCCCAAATTTTCCTTTTCCTTCTCTTGCTTCGCACGAATGTAGAGAATGGCACAGCATTCTGAGCACAAACGATTTTTTGAAATAAAAAAGGGTTTTCAACCGGGGTATCGAGCCTACCACAGAACACAGCGAAGCAGACTCAAACAAAGAAATAAAAGGCATACGACCTGAACACAACGAGATACACTTGGAAAAGACTCAAAGCCAAAATCGAGACCGACTAATCAAAAGACACGACACACGGACATGTTTACAAAAAGACCTCAAATCTTGAGGAGCCAATTCCTCCGGGTATTATTCCCACCCTTTCTGATTTGGGATACTCATATCACTCGGCCCTCAGGCTCGGTTTTTCTCTCAAAACCTTCTCACTCACTTCTCTCTCTGCTTACACCTCTCTATTCTTTATTCTCTCATTTTTTATCCCTCCCCAGGGTGATTAATGGATGAATAGGAAGTCGCAGGTTCACGCCCAGCACTGTTAGCTCACGGCTATTTCTCCCAGTGGATAGAGTGCCTTTTCGGCGAGTATGTTGACGGGGGAAAGACAGAAGACCTAACTCAATTGTGCCCCTAGTTTGTCACTTGGACCATTTTTTTGTTTTCTTCCTAAAACAAGTTTTGACCAAAATGAGAGTTGAATTAACATACTTGTTCGATTTTTGATTTGAAAATCATGCAAGTCAGGCTGTGAGCACTGAAAATTTTCCTTTTTGGGTCCAAACATGGTCCAATTTTGGAAAATGAAATAGTTTTTGAGAAAATAATCAACTTCAGTAAAAATTTTCAAAAACTATTTTTGCAAACAATCAACGCTCAACGAGCGCGAAACTTACCCTCGAGATATGCAACCTCGGACCGGAGGCAATGGAAAATTGCCCCTGGCTTAAAGGGGGGAACACGGCAACGGAAAGTTGCCCCTGGTTTGGACAGCAACTCAGGGCAACTTATGGCAATGCATGGCAACGGAAAGTTGCCCCTTGTTTGGATGATGCCGTGACATTCTGTAAGCCAATCCTTGTTGATGACGATCGGATCCTCGGACGCGGAGGAGGCGAAGAAGGTTTGAATCAATATATGGACATAGTCACCTGGAAGGCATTGGTGGTTGGACTTCAAGAGGAAGTTGGTCACATAGTTCCAGGTTGCTGCAATCGAGACATTAGATTCGGAGGAGGCAAAAGTGATCAAAACCATGACATGGACTGAGACGCTATGGGAGCGTTGGGGCTGGACTTCAAGATGAAGTTGCCTACGTATCCCAAACATGGGAATCAAGCCTTACGTAGTTCCGGTTAAGGTACACTCGGGTATTAACCTTCACTTTTAGGCTCTAACTTTTGCCAAGGTGCCCAATGCGGGTTTTCGACCTTGCGAGCTTCTCTTCTTTTTCTCTTTTCTTTTGCATTTTCATTTTTTCATCTTTTTGCATTTTCTTCATTCATTTTTCTTCTTTTCTTTTTTTTTGTATTCTTTGCATTTTTTTTTTTTTTTGCTCTAACTTTTGCCTGGGTCGCCCTTCCGGGTTTTCGGCCCAGCGAGCCTCTCAAAGGGTAAAAGTGTAACAAATCCATGCCAAATGGTTTTGAAATTGAAGCCTCTGTATCCAGGAGAGCGACTGTTGTGTTGATTTGCAGAAAAGTCCATCACGGTTGCTTCACGAGTCCTGCCTGGTGGGATATGATCTCCTTGATCTGACTTTGATGCCTCTTGCCCGAGGGCTGCCTCAAAATGGGCCACACAGGCGTTTCATGGCACTGTTGAACGTTTTGAACGGATTCCAGTTTGCAACAGATAAATTGAATCTTGAGGCTGAGAGCGATCCTAGGCTGCACAATCTCAAGAGCGATTCCACACAAGTCTTCACAAGACCACGCAAGACAATTTGTTTTTGAAAGTTTTTAGGAAAGCGACAAATCATTCGCGCTGAAGATAGTGTGGAACCAGTCTGGATCAAACCAGGATCCTTCTCAGTACTCACGCTGACAAGCATGATTTCATTCATTAAAAGCTTAGCATGCCTCTCTTTCTTCAAAATGATCAAAATTTTACAAAACCCGAGGAATTACTTCCTCTTCGTTTTCATCACCGCAGTGTTCGAAAAGGGATTTTATGAAAAGCTTAGATCATTACAACGATGTTTAAGGCACAAGAGAGTAGGTGGTATGTACTGTCGTTCCATTCACATCCTCTGGCACGGCTAACTCAAATAGCAACAAGTACGGAACGTGATAGCCACAGCTTTTTCATTCAGATTTGTTGGTATAACTGGCTCTTCGGCAGAAACAGACTTAAAAAAAGCGAAAACAACTAATTACAAGACAAAACGGTGTTTGAGGCAACAACCCCGAAATCACCTGGTATACTATACAAGAGGGACTGACTCATTACAACAAGACAGACCATGTAAGCAAAAAGACTGGCTCAATACAGAGAGACAGACTCAAAAGGAAAAATAAAAGACTGACTCGACACCCAAGTCAGAATTTACAAAATTAACATTAACAGATGCCCCAAAAACGCGTGCCAAACACCACATCCAAAAATGCGCCAGGCACTGCCCGCAAGCGATTCACCTTCTGATTACATACTCGCAGTATCTGTGTCCTCAAAATCCAACAACTGGGTGGTGACGGACTTTGCTGAGGTGGGGGGGAGGATAACCTCGTTGTCAATCAAATCTTGCACCTCATGACGGAGGCGGAAACAATTGTCGGTAGCATGGCCTGTCTGCTGGTGGTACGCACAGTACTGAGCAGGGTCATGAGTAGCAGGCAGATTCTTCGGGAGAGGCGGAGGCTCCAGGGGTTTAAGGTGTCCCCTCTCGGCAAGGATCTGAAGTGCCTTGGACAATGGCATGTAGAGAGCATGGAAGACCCTGCGCCCCCGGGGCAGGTACTTTGGAGCCTGAGCACTCTTGCTAGATGCACTAGCGAATGGATCGGCGGGTGCGGCCTTGGATTTCTGATCCTTTCCGAATGCAAGGTTGGGAGCGGAAAGAACTGTTTTGGCATGATGGGGCCTATCCCGATTCTCTGATTGACTAGAATTGCCCTCAGGCGGAGCGAGGAAAGCATCCTCTACAGCTTTTGTCACAACTGCAGATATCTGTTGCTTGTTCATCCCCCCGGCTTTCATAGCCTCAACTGCCCACAGCAGTTGTTCGATAGGGTCGGCATCTGTCTTCATTTTATCTTTACCTCTGGCCTCAGCCTGATCTAGAATTTGGGTTGATGCGTCGTTGCCATAGCTGGAGGCCATCTCCGGTTGGCTGAGTTCAATTACTATCCGCCCCAATAGCGGGGGCTCCTGGGGTACAAAGCCTCCGACATATGGTGTGACTGGTGGCGAAGCAGACATCCCATAGGCAAGATCCACCATGGACCTTTGAAGATCACCTATCATTCCAATTAGTTCAAATGTAGTAGGCTCGCGAGCCTGATATAGTTGAGGGTCCAAACTGGGTGTGCGGCAGGCGACCTGGGTGGGTGCGGCATATCAATATTGGCCTCACCTTGCGGGGTGATTCCTTGACCCAACGCGACTGTCATAACCACGATCTCTTCTGAATTCTGCGTCATGCTAAGTCCTGCCTCAGCAAGGAGAAGACACTAGCTGTTCTGGATCAACTCTCTGAATTTCTGAACTGAAACGGAAAACAAGCAGTATTTCAGCCCCAAACAGATCAAACACGGGTGTAGCCGAACAACTGCACTCTTACTACTAATCACTGCTCCCCAGAATCACTGTTCAAAACTGAACTGATACCCGCAGACATAACTGATTCTCAACAATACTGATACTGGTGCCCTCGGGCCTGATATCCAATCTTGCAAACTGGTATATGCATTTCCCTGCAGAGATACACTCTAAAAGCACATAGCAGGTAAATGAGAGCCAATACACCCCTATGTTGGGGTAGGGTTTCCCTGTCCTATTTTGTCAGGAGCTAGGGTTTCACTACGCACGCAGCGGTTTCAAACAACCTATATCGGGTAAGCAACCTGTCCTAGTTTGGAATGGTCACTATGGATTTCGATATGCACTAGGTCGAATGGTCAAAAAGGGTGCCCCGGTAAAACCGGGGTTCGTGTTCCCATACTGGCAGAGCCCGCAACCGGTCAGCCTTATGGTCATGCCTTGACAAGACAAGCCTCCGGCAAACCGCTCAGGAATAGCAGATGGCCAACACGGTGTCCTAGGCGCACCAATGCACATGCAATGCAAAGAGACACATAAATGGAATCAAAACAGGATATCACGAGTTCGAGTCAAGCTCTCTAAACTCCCCAGCAGAGTCGCCAGAAACTGTAACACGCCCGCGGGGGACCTCGGCTATAGTTTGGACTCCCCTTTTTTGTTTGTTACGGTTCTTAATCTGAACCAAAGAGTCAAACTCTGGCAAATCGTTTGAGAAAACAGATTTTTGAAAAGAAGTGCCAAACATGGACTGCTTTGCCAGATACAGAGTCGCCACCTAAATATTTTTTAAAATGGGAAATTTAGGAAACCCTGACTCGGTGCCGAAGGCCACGTGTCCGTCATCACCAAAATTGTCTTGGCTCGGGAGTTTAGGTACGATCGGGGAAGGTCAGCTATGAGCACCCCCTTTCGCCCGGTTTGAAGACCGACCTCTACTAACCATGATATTCGATTTTGAAAACATTATGTGTTCTTGTTCCGGTTATTAGCCTAGAATTACTATGTTATGCGCACAGCAAACAAGTATAGACTAGATTGCCTAATTTGGAAACAAGCATTGCATATCCGTTTGTTTTGAAAAGCGCTTCGGAATTTGCTACTCGCAAGTAGGCTAAAACACGGATTTCAACGAGTTTTTCCAACTCAAACAATCCAACCTCCACCCATAGGCATTCAAGCAGTTTATCTCACATAAGCATGTAGCCACATGGTAATCATGCTGTTATGTTAACATTCACACGCATGCGATATGCTAAAGCATAAATACTTACATTGTACTCCATGCCAAAACAAAAACTAGTTAGCAATCATGCATGTCCTAGTTTATGTTAAAGTGAATAATGCAACACATGCGAAGATGCAGTTTAGAGCAGGCTCGGCTAACCCTAAAATGGCATATGGAATGCAATCATTCGATGCACGTATTCAAGTTAGATTTGAAAATACAATGCAGTTTGTATGATGTACCGAGCCCGGTGCATGTAAGACAAATGTATGGATGCACACATGCATTGCATAAAGTATGCTAAAATAGACGTGCCCTAATCTACCATCATAAGCAGGTAAATAAAAGGGAAGAAAGAAGTGGGGGTTGGAAGACATGCACACCACTCACACACGCTTATTACAGATTTGCCCTCGCCCGGAGGGACCAAAAGAATATACAAATTAATTAACTACGCAAGCTAATTAAATATTACAGATCAATTAAATTAACTAAACAAATTAATTAATCTAATTAAAACAGTAAAGCCCTCGGGAAGCGGGTCAGATGCAGCGCATGCTCGGGACTTGCTCGGAATCGCACTGCCATGCATAGTCTGCCTCTGTTTTCCCTGCTTTGCTCCTCTGAAAACTGCCAAAGTCTCAGGAATGCCTCTCAGGACACTGGGAGATACCACCGGCTGAGCAAAATTACCACCGGCAATAGGATGTGGCCATCGGCACAAAATGAGTCCATCGGCTGATGACTTACTGCTGGCCGGCAGAATATGTTGCCGGTCGGCAAACAATGCCTGCAGAACCTGCAACTCACAGCAGCAGAGGGCAAAACTTGCATGGCAATACAATTCAAACAATGTATGCACCAATCATGCCCCCTATCATGTTTGCGACTCAAAGGGGTATGTGCCTCGATTCTCGGGCCACCAATCACGCATTTCCACGCATGATGGCCTAAAGAATCAAGTGTGCACTTTCATGTCAAATGAAATGCAAACCAATCAAACAAAACAAGGCCCAATTCCTATCACCAAATCAAGGAACAAGGCATGCATGCAAGATGCAATGCAACCTAGGCATGCAAGCTAAGGATGCAACATGGCATGGCAAGGCACTTATGCAAGCATACAAGCAAACATGAGGCAATGCAAACTAATGAAAAGGTGAACTTAAACATGATTTAGGCGGCTCTAAATAGGCCTAAAACAGTGGCCAAAATGCCTAAAAGTGAAGGCTAAACACACATGCACACATGCACATATGATGGTCCAAACTTAAGCATTGAACTAGCAACTTTAAAACACATTCAAAAGAGGCTAACATGGACAATTAGCATGCAATGAAAAGCTTAAAAATCATGTTATAAGAGGTGCCAAACCAACTCAAATGAGACAAGCATAAGCATGCAAGCATGGTCCAAGTACTTAAGGCAAGTCATGGAGGCTTGAACCAAGGTCAATTCCACCAAGCCTCACAAGGCTAAGGAGGCTTAAAACAGGTCAAAAGAAGGCTTAAACAAAGCCAAGGGTGCACCTAGATGGCATCTAAGTGGCTCAAATCCAAAGGCATACATAATGACCAAAACATGGAGCATACAACACAAGCTTTCAAAGCAACAATGAAGCCTCTAAGGCGAGTATGCAAACATGTTAAATGGACTGAAATTTCATGCTAAGTCGTTCCAAACCACTGAAATAATGCAAGCAATGCATGCTATACACTTATGCACTTAAGGCCAACAAGCCCAAATATACAAAGGGGCTATACAATGCATGCCAGGGTCGACCCAAACAACCTAGGACAGACCTTATACATGGCAAAACAAGCACAAAAGCTTCACAAGACTAAGCCTAAAACATGCTAGAATAATGGTTTACAACCCAAGGCATATTAAGGCAATAACAAGGCATTACATGGTAGGTATGCTAAGCATGCATGGTGTACCAAAACCAACACACAACAAGGTTATATCATGGCATAATAAGTATGGAAAACAGCCTAGACATGATCAATACACACTCTAACATGATGCTCCCTCAAGAGGCCAAAAAGGGTCCCTTTCAAGGACAACAAGGAGAGGGGGTGGCCCTCCCCTTTTGGAGACTTCAAGGCACCATCTCCACCACTGAAATCCCTCAAGATTTCAGTGGTGAAGAGACCCAAAAACCAAAGTCTCGAAACTTGCACAAAAATAGCACAAAAAGGAGCCTTACAAGGCTTAGGAGGGGTCAAACAAACCCAAACCACAAAACACTCTTAATAAACAATCAAGAGGGCTAAAAAGCAGAACTTTTTTATTATACACTAAGCACAAAAACAGCTCTAAGATAGGTAGAAAAGCAATGCAAAAATGGGGAATAAAAGGGAAGTTTCTCACCCTTGTAGAGCACCTTCAGAAATGATGCTCCAACAGCCCTCCTTGGCTTGAATCCAGCTCCAAAACACCAAATCCAGCCCCTTAGAACCTCAGTTGCCAAAGGAAGGTGAAGCACTAGGTGTTTGTGTGCAATAGTATGGACTAAAACACCTAGAACACAAAGAGAGAAAAAGAGAGATAGGAGATATGTATGAACCCGAACCCTAAAACCAGAGCTTCTCTCTGTGTTTTTCTCTCCAAAATTCTCTAACCCCCCAATGCCAAGAGAAGAGACCCTTCCCTTATAGGCAACAAACCTGTAAAGCTTATACAACAAGCTTACAAGGAGAGCATCCCTCCATACACATGTATGGAGGGGAACCAAATGCCACACAGCTGTCCTAAAATATCTACAAAAGAGATGAACAGTAGTCGGCTGCTCAAAAATGTCATTTTGACAAAATTGATGGCCAGCCGGCAACAAAGAGTGCCGGCCGGCAATATATATTGCCGATGGCAACAAAAACCAGCCGGCGGCCTCTAGCCACTGCCGGTGGTGTGTGGGGATGCCTCACAAGGCATTCCCTGCCCCTCCAAGGCAAAACACAAGTGTTTGGTGCAAAACCAGACACAAAACGGTCGAGTTCGGAGATCCTGAGGCGAGGCGCGTAGCCGAGACCTCTGGGAACTCCAAACGAACACAAACATGGATAATCACCGAGTGTCCAAAGGGTGACGTCCAAGTCTTGAGGACGGTCAAAAATGGGGTGTCTACAGTTGCTAATGAATTTGCGAACCTATTGTTCTCTCTTAACAGATGAGCGAAATTCAATTTCTCAAACCAAGGAATTAGCACGTCCAAGGTCTGGTGATAGATTCTCATCTTTTCTTCCTTAACTTTCCAATCTCCTTTAGCTTGAGATACAACAAGGTTTGAGTCCCCGATGACGTCCAACCGTTTTGCCCCTAGTTCTAGGGCGGCTTCTAAATCGGCAATACATGCCTCATACTCTGCCTTATTGTTCGATACTCTGAACCGGAGTTTGAATGCTAGAGGTATACGGGAATTGTTGGGCACTATCAGCAACACCCCTATCCCATACCCGTATTGGTTTGACGCTCCGTCAAAGTACATCTTCCAAGTTTCTTCTTCGACATGTAGAATGGCCTCGTCTGGGAATAGGTACTCAACTGTTTCATTCCCTTCAACTGGGTGATCGGCTAGGAACTCCGCTACCGCTCTCCCTTTTACTGACTTGCGCGTCATGTACTTCAGATCGAATTCGGAAAGCAGAAGCAACCAACGGGCTAGCCTACCCGTAAGTGCTGATTTCTCGAAGAGATATTTGATGGGATCTAATCTTGAAACCAGTATTACAGAGTGAGCTAACAGGTAGTGCCGCAGCTTCCTGGTAGCCCATACCAAGGCCAAACAAGCCTTCTCCAGCGAAGTGTAGGGGGTCTCGTAATCCGGCATTTTCTTGCTCAGGTAGTAGATAGCTCTATCCACTTTGTCCTGAGACTCATGTGCAAACATGCAGCCTATTGTAGTTTCAGTCACTGAAAGGTACAGAATCAACGGTTTACCCGGCTCAGGCGGTGACAACACAGGTTGGTTCTGTAAATATTGCTTGATCTGTTCAAAAGCAGCTTGGCATCAGCCGTCCCATTGGAACTTCTTTCCTTTCTTCAGGAGACCAAAGAGTGGTTCACAAGTCAAGGTTAATTTAGCAATAAATTGTCTTATGAATTGCACTTTACCCAGAAAGCCTCGCACCTCCTTTTCAGTCCACGGTGGTGACATTTCTAAGATGGCCTTGATTTTGGAAGGATCAAGACCCCCAGCATTTTCCCTGTTGTAACACCAAATGTACACTTTTGAGGATTCAGCCGCAACCGATACTCTCTGATCCGTTGGAAGAATTTCTGCAAGGCGGTGTAGTGGCCCTCTCTTTCCTTGGACTTGACAATCATGTTGTCCACGTACACCTCCACCTCTTTATGGATCATGTCATGCAATATTGTGGTCGCATCCCGTTGATATGTAGCTCCAGCGTTCTTCAGCCCAAACGGCATCACCCTATAACAATAGGTTCCCCACGGGGTGGTGAAAGCAGTCTTCCCCCGATCTTTGGGTGCCATCAGAATCTGATTGTAGCCAGAAAACCCATCCATGAATGAGAGCAATGCATGCCCAGCAGTAAAGTCCACTAATTCATCGATATGCGGTAGAGGAAAGTCGTCCTTCAGACTGGCTTTGTTCAAATCCCTGAAATCCACACATACCTGAATTCTGCCATCCTTCTTTGGCACTGGAACTATATTGGCCAACCAAGTTGGGTATTCAAATGCCAGCAGGAACCCTGCGTCAATTTGCTTGGTGACCTCTTCTTTGATCTTGAGAGCCTAGTCTGGGCAGATCCTTCTGAGCTTCTGCTTAACAGGTCGAGCCTCTGGGTCAAGAGGGATCCGGTGCTATACAATCTCAGGATCGATTCCAGGCATGTCTTTGTAGGACCACGCGAAAACATCTTTCAAATCTTTTAACAAAGTGACTAAGCGCTCGCGCTCCTTCGAAGACAACGTGGACCCAATCTGGACTAGCCGCGATTTCTTCTCAGTACCAACATTAATTGTGGTGATTTCATCAACCAAGGGTTTTACAAACCTCTCCTGCTCTTGATCAAGCAAATATTTCAAAATCGGAGGAATTTCTTCCTCGTCGTTTTTATCAAAATTTTGAAAATCCTGATTAATGCAATAAATTAAGGGCACAGAAAAGTACTCAGAAGCCACAGCTACTCCATTCTCATTAATTACTTCCAAATCGCCTGATTCCACTGTTACAACAAACTTAAAGGAAAAAGAAAAAGACAACCTAGACAGGACTGTGGCATCCAGGTTGTCACCCCCAAGAATACCAGACTCAGACTCAGACGAGCTGGAACCTGATTTTGACTCCAAAGATTTGGTGGAATCAGATTCCGGCTCACTACCTAACCCGGTGTTGCTCGATAAGAACCCCTCCTCGTATTGCCAGACGAGAGAGGGTGCGATGGATGCATCCAAAATGTTTGAAGGTGGGCGCACAGCCGTTTCATTCCCGATCATGGACACCGAGAAGTTATCCCCCAAGCACTCATGTACGATCGGTGGATCTGAAAGTAGACAAGCTAGTGCTACCCCCATTTCAATCTCTGCGCCTTAGGAATCCTCCTCCTTGCACTGTTCAACCTCAGCTGGTGGGTCTGTTTGCTCCTCAGCAACATCATCCCCAGACAATTGCAAGTCAAAGAAAATTTCAAACCCCGGCAAGCACCGCCTCTCTGCATTCAGCCATGGCTTTGGGAAGCCACGGAATGGGAAGTCTTCCCCCTCCCGAATGAAGCGTCCATTTAGGATACCTTGGATAGGTCGGTGCATTAATTCATAATGCTTCCTGGCCTGCTTGGCTCTGGCCCTTCCGGCCATCTCTTTTCCTTTCCTCACCCAGTCCTCCTTGGTAGGCAGATAACCTAAACCAAAGGTATGTGGGTTATGCGGCACTTCGGCCGATGCTGTTACGCCTTTCCGGCCACTTCTCCCTAATCCCATCCCGGGGATGTGCTGGAGCATGTTCATGAGGTACACAGACTGTGCGCTAACATATATCCCCTCATCAATAGCCAGTATGTTCTGTACAACCCGGGTCTTGGCTAGGGTAAATCCTGACAAAAACACATCCTCCACGCTATGTTCAATCTTCAAAACTGGCGTAGAAACCTCTGGCGGTGGATGGATTGACGAATTCCCGAAAACAATGGCTACCCCCTTCCCGTAGGGGTATTTCAACATTTGGTGCAGGGTGGAAGAGACTGCCTTCACCTGGTGCAGCCACGGCCACCCTAGGAGTAGATTAAAGGTCGCAGGAACGTCCAAGACATGAAAGTCAATCTCCTGTTGTCCTGGACCAACCTGGGTCTGAATCTACACAGTCCCCATCACTTCTCTGCTGGTGTTATCATACGCCCGTATCACCTGGACAGTTGGCACAAAATCCACGGGCTTCAACCTGATTGCATATGTCGTCCTCGACGGACACACGTTGATGGCAGATCCCGTGTCAATAAGAACTACTGGTATCCATTTTTCTCTGCACTCAACAGAGATATAGAGAGGTTTGTTATGGTTTGCACCGTCAGGCAGCAGCTCCTTGTCAGAGAAGGTCAATATCGGGAAAGCTCCTCTCAGAAAGACCAGTCCTACCAGCTGTTCAGGTGTGGTGTGAATTGAAAGTTTGGCCGTGTCCATCGCCAAAAGGACAGCCTGTCTATGAACTCTTGAAGCCATCAGCAGTCCCCAGATGGAGATGTTTGCTTGGATTTTCTTGAGCTGTTTCAGCACAGCCTCCTCCTCGAGTAACTTTTCTTTTTGCCTCTCTGCCTCCCTGTCCTTCCCGGACGCCTCTGGTTGATCCAGGTGTGGGGGCTTGAAATACCGCCCACTTCTGGTCATGTGGTCCACCTCTCCCACATACCAGGTATCATCCGGTTGGGTCTCACCCCAATCTTCATCGGTGGGGGCAAGACATAGGTCGTCATCTTCCCACCATATACCGTTGGCCATTGACAAGTAGCTACCTGGTTCCGTTACGACTGTTTTTGTGCGCACAGCCCCTTACGTCCCCTCAGGGGCTTTGTCCTTTCTAGCCTTTTCCAAATCTTTGCTCTTTTACCGCTCAAATTGCTTCAGTGTAGTCTGTTGCTCAGTATCTTCTGTACTCAAAATGCTCTGATCCCAAGCAAAATTCTTAACACCGGTGCTCTCTGGTGGTACTATCTGTTCTTCGACCATTTCGGCCACTGTTGATGTCCCCGTGTCTGTCTGACCCCGTTCTGGCTAAGGCTGCTCAATAACATCCGGCTCGTCGCTGAGCCACCCTGTAGCTTTTGCTGACCCTTCCAGATCAAACTAGTTGACAGTCACGTCTCCCGGATCTTGTTCATTGAAGAATTGCAGATTTACAATATCCTCCTCCAGTTTTGCTAGGTCATCTAGCCCCTGATTAGGTCCTTCCTCTAGAACTACACAGATCTCTGCCCCCACTGGCAATTCCACCCTTGGTTCAGGCTGATCCGTTGGTGTGATATAACCGCTTGGGTTGTACTCAAAACTCGCAGACCCCTCAGGCTCGGAATCCTCATTACCATCTGCCTCAGCAGTCATCTCAATTTTATCTTCGATAGGAACCACCACCAGTTCAGGTTGGGTTTGGGAGATGTCCAACATGCATAAGTCCGTGCTGTCAGGAATGAACACCTCCGGCTTGGGTAGGTGAGAAGGGGTGATATATATGCTAGGGTCGTATGACACAACCCCAGTTTGGATCAGGTTAATGCGTTTAGGAGGTGGAGCTTGGTTATGTGGTGGGAGAGGGTTGATTGTGACGTTCGGCTTCTCCGGAGGCATAATCACCTTGTTGTCGATGAGATCCTAAATCTCATGATGTAATCGAAAGCACTGGTCGGTTTCGTGACCATGCTGTTGGTGATAGGAACAGTACTTTGCTGGGTTATGAGAGGGAGGAAGCTTTTCTGGTAAGGGCCGCGGCTCTAGGGGCTTCAAGTGCCCTTTCTTGATCAAAACCCCCAAAGCTTTAAACAAAGGCATGTATAGTGGGGTGAAGGTTCTTTGGCCTCGGGTGGCATATCTGGCTGTTTGCGAGCTACTTCCGAATGCACCAGTAAAGGGTGTAGCTGCAAGGGTTTTTGGGGTGGTGGTGGTAACCATTCCTACATCTGAAGATCTGGCAGCTGCAGCACTGCTTGCGCCTACATTCGTACTACGGTTGAATGCCTTCTTGGGCTACTCTCTGTCATGGTCAATCAGACCCTGTTTCATGGCATCCTCGATCTCCACCCCAATCTCATGTAGATCCGCAAAGGTGGGTAGGGGGAGGACGATCATCTTTTGCATGAACTTGGGCTAGAGGTTGCGCACAACCATCCGTATCTGATCTTTGTCAACCGGCCTGATGGCCATCATCGAGGCTTTAGCCCTCTAGCGGGTCACAAAATCGGAGAAGCTCTCCTTTGGCTCTTACCTAGTTGTCTCGAGATCACGAGTTGTGACCTCGATCTGCGTGTTATAGAAGTATTGAGCTATAAAGGCCTCAGCCATCTCCTCCCAATTCCTCTTAACAGAATCCTCCAGTTTTGCATACCAAATAGCCACTACACCCGACAGGGTCCGGCCAAACAGGGAAAGCTTCTGCAATCTGGAGAGGCCCATCAACCTTAAGATGTCTGAAAACAGCTGCAGGTGCCCATAGGATCTCCAGACCCGTCAAAGCGGTCAATGTGCGGCATCTTAAACCGGTCCGGCAGCGTCACGGCCAAGTCGGTGTATCCATCCTCTATATCCGGAATGGATTTCACACCTTGAGACTTTTTGAAAAGCTTTTCCAACTTGCTCACTTTTAGCGCCGTTGGATCCACCTCAAATTCCACTGGTGAATCCACTAGATTGGTGGGCGTTTTGGATAGCTGGGGTAGGATTGGGGGTGGAGCTGGCCCCGCTGGTACGTCCATATTTTCCTAGACGTTGGCGCTCTCCCCGAGTATTGGAACTCCTGGTGGGGGAGGAGCTGGGTGTGAAGCAGATGCTCTGGTTTGCTGCTGTAGCCTGGAAATTTACTTTGTCTGTTGGGTCACCACTTCTGCTTGGCGGGCGGTATCCCGTTGCATGTTTTGCATAGTCTCCTGGAGCTGACGCATCATCTCTTCTATTTCAACTGTAAAGTGTGGATCTAACTGAACCGGTGTATGTCCCCTCTCTGTGGGAGAAACAGAATCTTGATCCCTACTGTACTGAGGTGGGGTAGACAAAGCCCTCTGAACTGACTGTTAAACTGATATCCTCTGCCTAACTTCCCTCCGTCTAGTAACCGGGGGTAATGAATGGAACACTGGTTGTCCGTCTATTAGATCCTCAGATCGATGAAGTCTACGACCTCTAACCCAGAGTTCTTGGGGAATATCTGCCTGGTCGGAATCAATAGTGCTAAATTACCTTGCAAAAAGATAAATAAAGCAAAATAAGGAAACAAACAACCCGAATGTGCAGTGTGCTATGCTATGAGCTGAATAAAATAAAGACAACACACAGTTGACAAGACAACACACAGTAGGCATTTGTAAGCTGAAAACACACTGTTCTCAACACTGATCACTGTGCCCAAAATCTCAAGGTTAATTTTGCAATAAACCGTCTTATGAATTGCACTTTACCCAGAAAGTCTCGCACCTCCTTTTTAGTCCTCGGTGGTGGCATTTCTAGTATGACCTTGATTTTGGAAGGATCGACCTCGACGCCTCTTTGTGTAATCAAGAACCCTAGCATTTTCCCTGCTGTAACACCGAAAGTACATTTCTGAGGATTCAGTCGCAACCGATATTCTCTGATCCATTGGAAAATTTTCTTCAAGGCGATGTAGTGGCCCTCTCTTTCCCTTGACTTGACAATCATGTCATCCACATACACCTCGACCTCTTTGTAGATCATATCGTGCAAGATCATAGTTGCAACCCACTGATAAGTAGCCCCAACATTCTTCAAACCGAGCGGCATTACCCTATAGAAATAGGTTCCCCACAAGGTGGTGAAGGCAGTCTTTTCCCTATCTTCAAGTGCCATCAAAATCTGATTGTACCCTGAAAACCCATCCATAAATGAGAGCAGCGCATGCCCCGCAGTGAAATCCACTAATTCGTCGATGTGCGGCAGAGGAAAGTCGTCATTCGAACTGGTCTTGTTCAGATCTCTGAAGTCTACACACACACGAATTCTGCCATTTTTCTTTGGCACCAGAACTATGTTGGCCCACCAAGTAGGAAACTCAGTGTAGATGTGCCTCGAGAACTCTCCGGGATCTGCGCTGCGAGGGCGCGAAATCCGTTTTGTTCTCTAGCTACTACAAGTTCAGACTCGTGTCACGGTTCTGAATCTAATCTCACAATGTGCGATGTGAAGCTGATAAATCACCAAAGAGTCCAAATCTAGCAAATCGTTTTGGAAAACTGATTTTAATAAAGAAGTGCCAAACATGGACTACTTTGCCAGATATAGAGTCGCCACCTAAATATTTTATTTTGGGAGAATTTAGGAAACCCTGACTCGTGCCTAAGGCCACGTGTCCGTCATCACCAAAGTTGCCTCGGCTCGGGAACTTGGGTACGAGAGGGAAAGGTCATGCAATGAGCACCCCCTCGCCCGATCAAAAGATCGGCCTTTACTAAGCATGATATCTTGTTTTTGAAAACACATGTGTTCTTATTCCGGTTATTTAACCTAGAATTACTATGTGATGCGCACAGCATACAAGTATAGACTAGATCGCCGAAGTTGGAACAAAACATTGCATGTTCGTTTGTGAAAACGGTTTGAAGTTTGCTACTCGCAAGTAGGCTAAATCGGGGTTTTGATGAATTGTTCCAATTCAAGAAATCCAACCTTCAACCACAGGCATTTAGGCAGTTAATCAAATAAGCAGTTAGCCTCATGGCAAGCATGCTTTCATGGCAATCAATAACACACATGCAGTATGCTAAAGCGTAAACACTCACAGTGTACTCCGAACCAAAACAGAGAACTAGTTAGAAATCATGCATGATCCTAGTTCATGTTAAGATGGCTAATGCAACACATGCGAGAATGTAACTAAAATAGGCTCGGCTATTCTAGAATGGATGTGAAATGCAACTTGATAACATGCTGTTGAACACGTATTCAAGTAAATGTATTTAAATACAATGCAGTTAGTATGATACGTCGAGCCCAGTGCATGCAATACAGATGAATGAATGCACGCATGCAAGCATAAGGTATGCTAATCGAAATGTGCCCTAAAACTAACCATCGTAAGCAGTTAAGTAAAAGGGAGAAAGAAATGGAGATTGGAAGACATGCATCACTGTAGGCACCCATTTTTGACCGTCCTCAAGACTTGGACGTCGCTGATTGAACACTCAGTGATCACCCTTGTTCGTGTTCGTTTTGAGTTTCTGGAGGCCTCGGCGGCGCGCCTTGCCTCAGGATCTCCTAACTCGTTCGTTTAGTGTTTGGTTTTGCACCAAACACTTTTTTTTGTTGTTTTTGCCTTGGGAGGTAAGGAATGGCTTGTTAGCCATCCCCACACTCCACCGGCCTTCCCTTTACCTCACCGGCCATTCCTTGTTGCCACTGGCCATTGTTGCTTGTTATCAATGGTCGGTCGGTACTCTGTGTGGCCGGCCCCTTTTTTGCCGGTGATCTATTTTGCCAGCCGGTGACCCTTTTGCACCCCCTCAGGCATGGTGCATGCCAGCTGTGCCAGCTGGGAGGCACAGATCCCACTCCCTATGCACGGGGATGACCATTTTGAGCCTTTGACCCCCTTTTCCTTCTAGAAGGTTGAACCCTTTGGCCAAGCTTCTTGGGGAAGCTTGGCCAGCTGTCTTAGCTTCCTCTAGAAGCCTTGACTCCTTTGCACCCTTTGCCCCTTTTCATTTAGCTTCTTGAAGAAGCTTCAAGCCATTTCCTATGTCTATATAAGAACCCTTCTTCCTCCTTTATCTAGGGTTGGAGTTTTTGATCAAAAAAACCAGAGATATACATATATATATCTGTCAAATATATTCTCTCTCTATATTTCCCTCTCTCTCCTCCTTTGTGTGTGTTTTGTGGCCTAAAAGTGCATTTTTACCTTAGTTTTGCACTAAGACACACACTACCACACCTTACTTCGACCTTGAGGGGCTTGGAGGGTTTGTTCTTGAATTTTTGGACTGATTTTGTTCAAAAGAAGAGGGCTGCATTGGCTGTTCATCAAGGGTTCTTCAAGGGTAATCTCTTTACTTTAGATTCTCCAATCTTGCATTGCTTTTTTACCTGTCTTGCATATTGTTTTAGACTTTGTGTATAACTAGAAAAAGCCTTATTTTTGCATGCTTGAGATCTCTCATTAAGGTTGTTTTGGCATTTGGGGTCGACCTCCCCCTCTTAGCTCCATTTTGGCCTCTTTTGGTACTCTTTTGTTAAGCCTTGCTTACCTTGGTGTGTTGGCCTTCTCACCACTGAAATCCAGTGGTGAGGAAGGAGGTTTGAGGTCTTGTATAGGGGAGGGACACCCCTTTCCCTTTTGTGCTTCATTTGTGCATTTTTTTGGTTCAATATGGTAGCACGCATGTCTAGTTGTTTATGGCTACTTTTCAGAGGCTTTTGGGGTGTTTTGGGTCATATTATATCTCTGTTCAATGGTGGTTTGTTGGCCCTTAGCATGCATATTATACTTGCTTTATATTCCTCCATGTTGCTAGGAATGCATCACACCATTACCGCCATATCATATTTTGGCCTTGCTTTGTGAGTCCTTGGTCATATTTTTCCATGCTTAAGGTCTGTTGGCCACTGATTTGGTCATGTTTGACATGTTTGGTATAGTTGCTATGCATTGTGGCTTGTAAGCCTTGAGTGTGTGAGTCACTAACATGCCTAGTTTAGCTTATTATCATCATTTGGCATCATTTGAAATCATATTTCAGTCCATGTAATATGGTTTTACATTGTCATTTGTGACTCTTTTAATGCTTTGAAGTGTTGTAGTTTTGTGCCTTAAATGTTGGTCATTGTGTATGCTACCATGTTTAGACATTTGGGCTGCCATATCAATAGGTTTTGGGGTGTATTTTGGTGCATTGAAACTCTGTTTTTGGTTGAATAATCCATGCCATGAGTGGCCATGATAATGGTAGTAAAATGCCCCCTTTTATGCCTTAGTCTTAGACCGTTTGGTTTGCATGTTGGCATGGACATTTGCCCATCATTTAAGCCACTTTTGGCCACTATTTTAGGGCATGGCCGAGGCCTCCCATTCCAGCCTAAGTCCATCCTTGTGCATGATTGCATGCTTGGCTCGTTACCTCTAGTTGCATGCTTGCATAATTGTCCATGCTTGCCTAGTATTCGCATCTTGTATGCTCTAGTATTTTGCATGCTTATCATGATAGATTGCATCACATTTGACATGTTTTGCATCTTAATCTCATATTGCATTCTTGAGTCATGTTTGTCTACATGCACTACATTGTTTGGTTTGGGGTGTCAAACCAAACTTGAGGGGCGAGGGGTGTTTGTACTTCAAGTGACAAAACACGTTTCAACCCTCGGTCGCCGAGGCCCTTGACTCTAACATGATAGGGTCTTGGTATTCATTTGTGTGTTGCATGCATTTTCATTAAATGGCAGGCTTGACTCCTTAGGCCACCATGCCTAATTGATGGCCCGAGGATCGAGGGCCATGCTCCCTTGAGTCCATTGCATGATAGGGAGTGTGTCCATTCATACATTTGCTTGAAAATTTCATGCCATACACTACTGGCCTTCTGCTACTGTCAATTGCAGGTCCTCCAGGGAGTTTTGGCCGACCGGCCATATCTTGTGCCGGTCGGCCATTAATTTTTGGCCGGTATACAAAAGGTTGGCCAGTGGTTCCTCCCCTCGGCCGGTGGTGTTTATACTTGGCCGGTGGCATTCCCCAACATCCATAGAGCATGTCCCAAGACTTTTGCAGTCTTCAAAGAAGCAGGGTAGTGTAAACAGAGGCAGCAGTGGCATGGTACGGGTTTTCCGGGCGAGACGGACTCGAGCATGCATCATTCGCGCATTCCGAGGTAGGGCTGCGGCCCCTTCTTTCTATTTATTTGCATATTTGATTTGTTAATTGAGTTAGAAATTTTGTAATAATTAATTAGATAGGGTAGTTGATTTATTTATTCGGACCGAGGGCAATTGTGTAATAAGTGTGCGTGAGTGTGTGTATGTCTTCCAACCCCACGTCTTTCTTCCCTTTTATTTACTAGCTTTCGATGGTTAGTTTAGGACATATTCAAATTAGTATACATTATGATAGCATGTTTGCATTCATTCATATATTTTGCATGCACCGGGCTCAACGCATCATTCTAACTGCATCTGTATTTCAATTCCAAATTGAATACGTGTTAGTTATAGCATTTCACATGCCATGTTTAGGATAGTCGAGCCTGTCTAGATTGCATCTTTGCATGTGTTGCATTAGCCATTTTAAACAAGAACTAGGATCATGCATATGATTACTAACTAGTTTCTATTTTGGCTTGGAGTACTAGGTAAGCTTTTATGCTTTAGCATACCGCATGCGTGCGAATGTTGTCATAATAGCATGATTACCATGAGGCTAGCTGCTTATGTGATATAACTACTTGAATGCCTGTGGATGGAGGTCGAGTTACCTAAATTGGAATAATGCATTAAAACTGTGAGTTTTAAAGCCCACTCAAGGGTGGCAAAACCTGCATTTTAGCCTACTTGCGAGTAGCAAATCATTTTCAAAACAAACATGAAATGTTTTGTTCCAATTTAGGCGATTTGGTCTATACTTGTTTGCTGCGCACATAACATAGTAATTCTAGGCTAATAATCGGAATAAGAGCATATAATGTTTTCAAAACAAGATATCACGGTTAGTAAAGGCCGATCTTTGATCGGGCGAGAGGGGGTGCTCATAGCTGACCTTTCCCAATCGTACCCAAGTTCCCAAGCCGAGGCAACTTTGGTGATGACGGACACGTGGCCTTTGGCACCGAGTTAGGGTTTCCTAAATTCCCCCATTAGAAAATATTTAGGTGGCGACTCTGTATCTGGCAAAGCAATCCATGTTTGGCACTTCTTTCAAAAATCTGTTTTCTCAAAACGATTTGCCGGATTTGGACTCTTTGGTTCAGATTAAGAACTGTGACAATTTGAGTCCGAACTGTAGTAGACCCACAGATGAACAGAACGGGGGTTCATCTCCCCAGGGCGTTCGGGGACGTCTACAATCACACATACGCACGCTTATTACAACACTTGGCCCTCTCGACGAAGGGTCTGAATAAGAAGTTAACTAGCTAATCTAAGCTAATTAAACTAATTATTACATCACAAAATTGAATAACTAACTACAACTAATTATTACAAAACAAGCTAATCAAATACAAACAAGCAGCTAAACGCATTAACTACTTAAGTACAAATAGCTAACTAGGCATGGCAGCTAAGGAAAGCAATAAAACAGGGGCCTTGAGGCAAAAAGTGTATGCATGCCCGGTCGCCTAGTTCAAAAATCCGTCGCGATGCCCCAATTTTCCTCTGTTTGCAACTGTTCTCAGAACCTTGCACCAAGCTCCAAAAAGCTTCTAACACACCTTGAGGACCTGTGGGAGGGTGGCCGACCACATGTCATTGTTGCAGACCAGAAAAAGTGGTCGGCCAGCTAGTTTTTCTGGCTGGCCGACCAGTTGTTGCTGCACTTCTCCAGTTTGCTACAACAGAGAGCAAGAAAGGGCATGGCAATGTATTGGCAAGATATGTGTGCACAACCACCCTCCCTATCATTTCATGAGCTCAAGGGAGTGTGGTTCTCGACCCTCGGGCCACCAATCACGCATCTCGATGCATGATGGCCGAGAAGCCAAATTGCACAATTCAATATGAAATGAATGCACAAGTAAACACATAAAGCCTAAAACTCTATCATGTATGATCAAGAGCGTCGGCGACTGATAATTGAGACACATTTCATCACTTTAAGTATGAAATGTCCCTCGTTCCTCGTGTTTGGACTAACACCTATTCCGAACAAAATGCAAGCAACTCAAACATGCAAACATGCAATGCAACTTAAGCATGCAAACATGCAATGCAAGGCATGCAAAACACAATGCAACTTGTAGACACCCCATTTTTGACCGTCCTCAAGACTTGGACGTCACCGCTTGAACACTTGGTGATCATCCATGTTTGTGTTCGTCTTGAGTTCCCGGAGGCCTTGGCTACGCGTCTCATCTCAGGACCTCTCGACTTGACTGTTTTGTGGTTGGTTTGGCACCAAACACTTGTGTTTTGCCTTTGAGGGGTAGGGAATGCCTTTTGAGGCATCCCCACACACCACCGGCCATGGCTTGAGGCCACCGGTTGTCTTTTGTTGCCATCGGCCAAATGTTTGGCCGACCGGCACTATTTTTGGCCGACCGGCCATAAGTTTTGGCCAAAGTCACTTTTGGCTGGCCGACCACTGTTCATCTGCTTTTAGCAGATATTTTGTGCCAGCTATGATAGCTGGCACCCACTCTGTTCCTCTCCATACACGTGTATGGAGGGATTTCCCTCTTAGATGGCTTGTTTTGGAAGCCTTACAAGAGGGAGTTGCCTATAAGAGAGGGCTTCTTCTCTTGGTCAGAGGGTTAGACATTTTTGGGCAACATTTTTAGGGTTTGAGTTCTAGGGTTAGGGTTTGTTCATCTCCCATCTCCCTATCTCTCTCTCTTGTGTGTATTTAGGCTTGGATTTGCACACAAACACACACCACCACACCTTTTCTTGGAGCTGAGGCCCTTGAGGGTTGTTTTTAGAGTTTTGAAGTTGATTCCAACCTCAAGAAGCTGCTGGAGCTTCATTTGTGAAGAAGGTCTACAAGGGTAATCACTTTTCCCTTTTATTCCCCATTTTTGCACACTACTTTTACCTATCTTGCAACTGTTTTTTGGCTGTGCATATAATACGTAAAAGTTCTGTTTTTAATGCCTATAAATAGTTTATTAAGAGTGTTTTAAGCTTTGGGGTTGTTTGACCCCTCTTAAGCCTTGTTTGGCCCTTGTTTTGCACACTACTTTTACCTATCTTGCAACTGTCTTTTGGTCCCCCCCCCCCCCCCGAGCGAGGGCGAATTTGTAATAAGTGTGGGTGAGTACGTGAATATCTTCTAACCCCCATTTCTTTCTCCCTTTTACTTACCTGCTTTGATGGTTAGTATTAGAACATGTTTACTTTAGCATACCCCATGTTATGCATGCGTGCATCATTCGTCAGTATTGCATGCATCGGGCTCGGCGCATCATGCTAACTGCATAAGTATTTCAAATCTAACTTGAATACATGATGTTTGTGCATTTCACATGCCATTTCTAGATTAGCCGAGCCTGTGACATTTTGTATGCGATACATTAGCCACTTAACATAGACTAGGGTCATGCATTGTTTGCTAACTAGTTTCTATTTTGGCACGGAGTACTAGGTGAGATTTTTATGCTTTAGCATACCGCATGCGTGTGGATGTTGACATGACAGCATGCTTACCATGAGGCCAGATGCTTATATGTTATAAACTGCCTGAATGCCTGTGGGTGAAGGTTGGATTGTTTGAATTGGAATAGCTCATTGAAATCCGTGTTTTAGCCTACTTGCGAGTAGCAAATTCCAAAACACTTTCAAAACGAACGGATATGCAATGCTTATTTCCAAATTAGGCGATCTAGTCTATACTTTTGTGTTGTGCGCATCACATAGTAATTCTAGCTAATTAATCGGAATAAGAACACATAACGTTTTCAAAAAAGGATATCATGGTTAGTAGAGGCCGATCTTCGGATCGGGCGAGAGGGGGTGCTCATAGCTGACCTTCCCCAATCGTACCCAAGCTCCCGAGCCGAGGCAACTTTGGTGATGACGGACATGTGGCCTTTGGCACCGAGTCAGGGTTTCCTAAATTCCCCCATTAAAAATATTTAGGTGGCGACTCTGTATCTGGCAAAGCAGTCCATGTTTGGCACTTCTTTCAAAATCTGTTTTTCTCAAAACGATTTGCCGGATTTGGACTCTTTGGTTCAGATTAAGAACCGTGACAAATTGAGTCCGAACTGTAGTAGGCCCGCAAAAGCGAACGGAACGGGACTCACCTTCCCGGGGCGTTCGGGGACGTCTACAGTTTCTGGCGACTCCGCTGGAGAGTTTAGAGAGCTTTACTCAAACTCGTGATATCCTGTTTTGATTTCATTTATGTGTCTCTTTGCATTGCATGTGCATTGGTGTGCCTAGGACACCGTGTTGGCCATCTGCTATTCCTGAGCGGTTTGCCGGAGGCATGACTTTGTCAAAGCATGCCATAAGGCTGACCGATTGCGGGCTCTGCTAGCATGGGAACACAAACCTCGGTTTTACCGGGGCACCCTTTTTGACCATTCGACCTAGTGCATGTTCGGAATCCATAGTGACCATTCCAAACTAAGACAGGTTGCTTACCTGATATAGGTTGTTCAAGACCGCTGCGTGCGTAGTGAAACCCTAGCTCCTGACAAAAGTAGGACAGGGAAACCCTACCCCAACATAGGGGTGTTTTGGCTCATTTACTCGCTATGTGCTTCTAGAATGTATCTCTACAGGAACGCGCATACCAATTTGCAAATTTGAGTATTGGGCCTGAGGGTATCAGTATCAGTATCTGTGAGAATCAGTTATATCTGTGGGTATCCGATTCAGTATTTTGGGGCAGTGATTCTGGAGAACCGTGATCAGTAGTAGAGTACGGTCGTTCGGCTACACCTGCGCTTGATCCGTTTGGGCTGAAATGCTGCTTGTCTTTCTTTTCAGGGGGGGAGGGTTCAGAAAGTTGATCCAGGATAGCTAGTGTTTCCCCCTTGCTGATGCAAGACTTATGATGACGCAGAATTCGGAGGAGATTGTGGTTATGACAGCCGCATTAGATCAAGAAATCACTTTGCAAAGTGAGACCAATGTTGATATGCCACATCCACCCAGGTCGCCTGCTGCACACCCGGTTTGGACCCCCCAGCTATATTAGGCTTGCGAGCCTACTACATTTGAACTGATGGGGATGATAGGTGATCTCCAGAGGTCCGTGGCGGATCTCGCCTATGGAATGTCCGCTTCACCACCAGCCGCACCATATGCCGGAAGTTTTGTACCCCAGGAGCCCCCGCTGTTGGGACAGATTGTGATTGAACTTAGCCAACCAGAGATGGCCTCCAGCTATGGCAACGACGTGTATCAACCCAAACCCTCGATCAGGCTGAGGCCAGAGGTAAAGACGAAATGAAGGCGGACGCCGATCCCATCGAACAACTGCTGTGGGCAGTCGAGGCTTTGAAAGCCAGGGGGATGAACAAGCAACAGATATCTGCAGTTGTGACAAAAGCAATGGAGGATGCTTTCCCCACTCCACCTGAGGGTAGTTCAAGTCAGTTAGAAAACCGGATAGACCCCGTCATGCCAGAACAGTTCCTTCCATTCCCAACCCTGTACCGGGAAAGGATCAGAAAGCAAGGTGGCGCCTGCCGACCCTTTCGCTAGTGCGTCTAGCAAGAGTGCTCAGGCTTCAAAGTACCTGCCCCGAGGGCGCAGGGTCTTCCCTGCCCTCTACATGCCGTGTCCAAGGCACTTCAAATCCTTGCCGAGAGAGAGGCACCTTAAACCCTTGGAGCCTCGACTTCTCCCGAAGAATCTCCCTGCTACACATGATGCTGCTCAGTACTGCACGTACACACCAGAAACTGATCATGCTACCGATAATTGCTTCCGTCTCCGTCATGAGGTACAGGATTTGATTGACAACGAGGTTATCCTCCCGCCCACCTCAGCCAAGTCCGTTACTACCCAGTTATTGGATTTTGAGGACACTGATACTGCAAGTATGTAACTAGAGAGTAAACCACCTGCGGGTGGTGCTTGGTATATTTTGGATATGGCGTTTGGCACGCATTTTCGAGCATCTGTGAATGATAATCTTGTAAATTCCAACTTGGGTATCGAGTCGGTCTTTTGTTTTCTTTTGAATCTGTCTCATTGTCTTGAGTCAATCCTTTTTGCTCAAGGGTCTGCCTTGTGGTAGCATGTCGGTCCCCTTTGTATAGGATGTCGGGTGATTCCGGGGTTGTTGCCTCGAACACCGTTTTGTAATTACCCATTTTGTTTCCTTTTGAGTCTGTCTCTGCTGAGGAGCCAGTTGCAGTTGGAAGTTTTGAATGAAACGGCTGCGGCTATCATGTTCCCTTACTTATTGTTTGAGCCAGTTATGCCAGAAGATTTGAATGGGCTGACAGTACATCTCGCCTGCTCTCCTGCGCGCCAAACTCATTGCATTAACCTAAGTTTTTCAAAAAAAAAACCCCTTGAAAAAAAACACTGCGGTGAAAACGAAGAGGAAGGAATTCCTCGGGTTTTGCGAAACTTTGATCAATTGAGAGAAAGAGAGGCATGCTAAGCCTTCAATGAATGAAATCATGCCTGTCAGTGTGAGTACTGAGAAGGACCCTGGCTTGACCCAGACTGGTTCCACACTGTCTTTAGCACGAGCGATTTGTCGCTTTCTTAAAAACTTTCAACAAACTATTTTGCGCGGTCCTGCGAAGACTTGTGTGCAATTGCTCTTGAGATTGTGCAGCCTAGGATCGCTCTTAGTCTCAAGATTCAATCCATCTGTTTTCAAGCCCAGACCACAATCCGGATTGTTCAACGATCAACCGCCATGTAAGGCCCGTGCAGCCGGATTTGAAGCAACCCTCGAGCAAGAGGCACCAAAAGTTAGATCAAGAGGTCAGACGCCGTCAACAGAAACTTGCGAAGTAAGAACAGAAGCACCCCTTGAACTAGGGGTAGAAAAATGTCAAATGTGCTTGAACAGCCAAATACGGATCCTTCTGCAGATCAATACAACAGCCACTCTCCTGGATATAGAGGGCTTCAATCTCAAGACCACTTGGCATGGACTTGTTACACTTTTACCCTTTGAGAGGCTCGCTGGGCCGAAAACCCGGAAGGGCGACCCAGGCAAAAGTTAGAGCAAGAAAAGTATATAAAAAAAGAAAAAAAATTGCAAAAATACAAAAGCAAAGAATATATATGCAAAAGAAAAAAGAAAAGAATTGAAAGAGAAAAGAAAGAACAAAGCTCGCAAGGTCGAAAACCCGTATCGGGCGCCTTGGCAAAAGTTAGAGCCTAAAAAGTGAAGGTTAAAATACCCGAGTGTACCTTAACCGGAACTACGTAAGGCTTGATTCCCATGTTTGGGGTACGTAGGCAATTTCATCCTGAAGTCCAGCCCCCAACGCTTTCATAGCGCCTTAGTCCATGTAATGGGTATTGATCACCTTTGCCTCTTTTGAATCCGACAGTTCGGTTGTGACAACCGGAACTTTGCAGTCAACTTCCTCTTAAAGTCCTACCACCCACGCTCTCACAGTGACTGTGTTCATATATTGGGTCAGACCGTCTTCGTCTTCTCCGTATTCGAGAGTTCGATCATCATTTGTGAAGACTATTTTCAGCGTGCTGTGGCATCATCCAAACAAGGGGCAACTTTCCGTTGCCATTCGTCGCCATGCGTTGTCATGAGTTGCCCTGAGTTGCTATCCAAACCAGGGGCAACTTTCCGTTGCCACGCGCCACTTTCAAGCAAGGGGAAATTTTCCATTGCCTCCGATCCGAGGTTACGCATCTCAAGGGTAGGTTTCATACCCGTTTAACATTGGCTGTTTGCGAAAATAGTTTTTGAGAATTTTTACTGAGGTTGACTATTTTCTCGAAAAACTATTTAATTTTCCAAAACCAGACCATTTCTTGGGCCCAAAAAAGGAAAATTTTCAGTGCTCACAGCCTGACTCGCAGGATTTTTAAATCAAAGATTGAACAAGTACGTTAATCCGACTCTCATTTTGGTCAAAACTATTTCAGGAAGAAAACAAAAAAAATGGTCAAAGTGATAAACTAGGCTCAGGTGTTCTATCTTCCCCCCGCCGTCAACATACTTGCCAGAAAGGCACCCTATCCGCCGGAAGAAGCTTTCCCTATCCGGAACCCCGACTCAACGTCACCGAAGGAAATAGCCGTGAGCCAATAGTGTTTGGTTTGAACCCGCGACTTCCTATTCATCTATCAATCACCCTGGGGAGGGACACAAAATGAGAGAATAAAGAATAGAGAGGTGTAAGTCGAGAGAAAAGCGAGGAAAAGGTTTTGGAGAGAAAAACCGAGTCTGCGGGCCGAGTGATACGAGAATCACAAATCAGAAAGGTTGGGAAGCATAATACCCGAAGGAACTGGTTCCTCGAGATCTGAGGTCTTTTGTTTTTGTAAACACGTTCGTGTGTCGTGTCTTTGTCTTGTTTACCCCAACTTTCGTCTTGAGTCTTTTCTGAGCGTGTCTCGTTGTGTCCAGGTCGCGCATCTTTTGGTTGAGTCTTTCCCGCTGTGTTCAGTTGTAGGCTCGATACCCCGTTTGAAAAACCCTTTTTCAATTTCAAAAATCGCTTATGCTCAGAGTGCTGTGCCATTCTTTACATTTTATGCAAAACAAAAGAAGAAAGGGAAGAATTTAGGGCATCTGAGTGTGTTTCAGTCTCAGCCGATTCCACCTTTGTATTCCGTCTTGTCAGATTGGGCTGTTTGTTCAAGATTTGCCGTGTGCAGAGTGAACCAAGTACTGTGTTATGGGCTGTATGCAAATTAGTCCCCAGTGGAGTAAGGGCTGTGTGTTCAGAATCAGGCAGTGGGTTGCTTGGGTCGTTTTACTGTTAGTGGATTCGTTATCTGATTATTACGGTGCAAGTGTTCAATTTTCAGACAGCAAATCAATTTCATTTACATTGAGGTGTAACATGATGCAATGCAGTGCGAAGTATGAAATGTATGAGATATAAAAATGTAACACTTTTTCAGACAAAAAGTTTGTTTCATTCCATCATCTTTTCAAGTACATAGTTTTGGAAACAAAATCTGCCTGCAGCAACACAAGGTACCCTAGCTACCAACAAAAAAGGGAAAAAGTACAAAAGAAGAAAAACAGCAAAAATCTGTATCAAATGTCCAAAAGTGGCTCCGAGGGCTATCAATCCGTCCTAGTCCTCTTCCTGGACGAAGGTCCAGGAGCATCATCAGCACTGTCATCCGAGCTCGAGTCCGAGCCGTCTCCGGTCTCCTCCCCCGATGACTCTGCCTCCGCCTCTGTCTCCGCCTCGGACAACTCCTCGTCATCATCCGGAACTGGAGCCAAGGAGCTACTCCCAGCATGAGTGCGCCTCGCCTTGGTACGGGGAAATACTCTTCCCTCCTCATCTCTCCCTCGGACAGGAGCGGAAGGTCCAGCTGGAGCACCTCCTACAGTGGGAATCTGGAAGGGAGGCTGAAAAGTACAAAAGGCAAATGCATCAATATACCGTGAACAGTTTATCAGTGCAGAATGCAGTGTATGAGTACAGTGTGTGTACGCGGTGAACAGTTTATCAGTGCAGAATGCAGTGTATAAGTACAGTGTGTGAATGCTGTGAACAGTTTATCAGTGTAGAATGCAGTGTGTGTATGCGGTGAACAGTTTATCAGTGCAGAATGCAGTGTATGAGTATAGTGTGTGAATGCCGTGAGCAGTTATCAGTGCAGAATGCAGTACAGAATACAGTCTATGAATGCTGTGAGATCAGTGTGTCAAGTGTTGTGTTGTGTTGTGCATCGGATTATGTCAAGCAGTTTATGTATGCTTTGAGATTGTGGTCAGAAGAACATACCGGAATACTGTAGAGGGCCAGAAGGTCGAAAGTCCGCTGCAACATTCCCATTATGGAGGCATTCAGCTCCAATGACTGTCGGGTGTACTTGGAGGAAGCCTGTAGAAATATCAGACGCATCAATATTCTGCGGAATATTAAATAAATTGAAAATGAAATGACAATGCAAGATGCAAAATATGGTAATACATACCGGAGGCAAGTCAGGGACGCCGACCAACTCGTGATCAGTCGGAGGAGGGGCAAAGGGGATCTGGTAGGTCGCCCCACCCTGCCCTCTATATGTCATCGTCGTAGGCAGTGCGACCCAACTAGCCCCCCGCCCTATCTGAGCTCCGCCCCTGCCACGAACCCGGGCCCTCCTCGATGCTCCAGCCCCCGCTCCTACCCTGGCTGCTGTAGACACCCAATTTTTGACCGCCCTTAAGACTTGGACACCTTCTTTTGACCACCCACTGATGAAAAGTGAAATGTGCTATTTTATGAATTTCTCAGCAGAAAAATCAAAGTGAAGTTTAATTCCAAGTCTCACCCATTTTGGCCAAATTATTTTATATTAACTAATATTTTATTAATTTGTAATATTTTATAATTTTATATATTTTTATATAATTGCATGTGTGTGTACATATTTTCAGACGGTGTTATATAAATTGGTACATTTAACTATTTTGATAAATAAAAAATAATAAATACAAAAAAAGAAATAATAATAATAATAATAATAAAAAGAAGATTGAATTCATATATATATATATATATATGTTTCTATACACTATACATGATAAAATATATTTTGGTCAGATGGGGTTTGGAATAAACAGAGGATTTTTTTGCTGGATTCAATAATGATGGAATAGACATTATGATGATGTTTTTGTGGGTGGTGAAGGATATTTGTTAGAGACAGAAAGAAGGGAATTAGGTGGTGAAAAAGTGGTTTTGAAAATAAATATCTCTCTTGGAGGGCGGTGGGGAAGATCATGCACGATGATAAAGTTGATTAAAAAAAAGAAAAGGGAGAATGTTACACACATGGGTCTGCACTATAACACACTCTCTCTCTCTCAATTGTTGTTAGGGGGGGTGGTCTCGAGATAAAGAATATATTTGTATATATGTAAAATGGTGGAGGGTTGACAATGGGGACACTCAATCTGTTGCTTGATAGAAGAAAGAAAACCCATTGACACAGAGATATATACACCATACCAGTGTTTTAAAATGCGGTGTTACGTAACGGTTTCGGCCGTTACGTAACGGTTGCGGCGGTAGGCACTACGCGTTACTCCCGATTTTGCGGTGTGATTGAGATTCACAAGTGTATCGGCCGTTACGGCCGTCGTAGCGGTCGTAACGGTGATGTAACGGCCGTAACGGTCCGTTACGCACGTTACACTCTGTTTTTAGCTGATTCTTTTTTTAAAAAAAAAAAAAAAAAGAAAAGGCTGAAGATTTTTTTTCAAAAAAAAAACTAATTTTTTGAAACCTTTATTACGCACGTTACACTCTGTACATACCTTTATTATGATTGAGCAGATTTTTTCTTTCATCTTTACAGCCCGTGAACCACTTTGAAGTGAGATTGCATAATATTCAAAATACATCACACATTTTCAGATCTCAAACTCTGCAAATTCAGATCTTCAGTTTTTGATAAAAAAAATAAAGAAGAGTGGTTCATGGGAAGATGAAGACAGAGACGAGAGAAAAATGGATGAGTGAGAAATAGAGAGAGAGAAGAGGGAAGAGGGAAGAGATGAACCTATGCTGAATCTTCAAAACTGCCTCTGTGTTGATCTTCAGAAACTCTCCGGCTGCCCTTTGTGTTGAAGACGAAGAAAGTGGAGAGTTTGATCTGTTGCCTTTTCTTGGGAAGAGTTTGATTTGTTTGTTTGGCTGCCTCTCTAGCTTCCTTGGGAAGAGTTTGATATGTTTAGTAATTTTAATTTATATATATATATATAGGGAGAGAGAGTTATACACTTATTTTTAGTATTTTATATATAATAATTAGTGATTGATTTTTTTTATAATATCTAAAAATCATAACACTTTATATTAATACATTTTATATATGTCAGTTTTTATTGAATTTTTTTTTTTCTTGCAGGTTATTCAAAAAGATAATTGTTTGAAGTCCAAAAAACAATTATGTATGAATTTTTTTTTTATAATTTTTTTTTTATTTTTATATGATTACATTAGCATGTAAATATAAATAGCGGTTGAATTTTTTTTATAATCATTTCATTTAATATTTAATTATAAATATTTTTTATTTTGTTATTGTAATGTGTTGTGACAACAATGTGAAGTCACTATTTTTTTTTAAAAAATATCTTTTTAAAAGAAAAAAAAATCAATTCCTCAAAAAAAAATTAGAATTTATTTTTTAATTTTTATATGATTTATTAGCATGTAAACTCCAAATATATAAATAGTGATTGCATTTTTTTTATAATCATTTCATTTAATATTTAATTATAAATATTTTTTATTTTGTTATTACAACACTGTTAAAGGCACAATTTATTTTAAAAATATCTTTTTTTTTTAAAAAATCAATATTTTTTATTTGTTATTGTAATGTGTTGTGACAACAATTTTGATGGCACAAATTTTATTTATTTTTTTAAATGTCTTTCCATAAAATAAAAAAATAAAAATAAAAACAATAGCTCAAACAATGCCATAAAAAATCTATTTATTCCTAATTACATTAGCATGTAAAATATAAATGTATAAATAGTGGTTAAATTTTTTTTATAAACATTTGATTTAACATTTAATTATAAATATTTTTTATTTTGTTATTGTAATGTGTTGGGACAACAATTATTGAAATAAAATGTAAAAAAAAATCATTTTCTAGTAATTTAAAATATGAAATATATTGGATTATACTTAAAAATTATCAAAAAATTTATTTTAAACCCAATAAATATGATTCTTAAAAAAAAATATGCGTATCGGTAAGTTTTTTACAAATTGTGCGAAAATAAAAAAATTCACAGTTCGGTAACCGCAACCATTACGCTGCGGCCTTTACACCCGCAACCGCAACCGTGCCGCCGCTACCGTTACAGTGACCGCAACCGCTTTTCAGAACCTTGCACCATACTCACAGCAGCTAAAGAGGGTCAAAAGACAATACACACAGGGAGGGAGGGGGACTGATCTCTCTCTCTCCCTTCGGTTTATATCTCTCACTCTCTGCCATTGTTGCCACACAATCCACCTCTCTCTCCCTCTCGGTAGACCACACACCCACAAACCCAGCAAAACATACACACACCCAGCTAACACACACACCTCTCTCTCATCCACGACTCTCACACACGCCACTCACCCATGCACACACCCAGTCACCATACACCTCTCAAGCACACCAAACCCATACACAAACCCAGCAACACACACACACACACCATCCACTCCATACACGGCAGCAACACACACACACACACCATCCACTCACACATACACGGCTGATACACAAACCCTGCAACACACATGCACACCCAAACTACACATGCAACACGGGCACACACCCATGCACACGACACACCATGCAACACTCTACACACACTCACGGCAGACCCACACACTACCCATGCACACGACAACCCAACAACACACAAGCTCCCTCTCTCTGAATCTCTTAGAATACAGACCCACACAACCCACCTCTCTCTCTTATTACATACACACCACACAACCATGCACACCCAATACACGGTAGAACATACATACACAGCCATGCACAACCCAGATATGCACTTCACTGCCGAGCTACCACCAGCAGCACCGCAGCTACTCTACTGTCGAGCTACCACCAGCAGCTCCACCTCCCTCCTCTCGGTTCGTTCGCTGATCATGGCCGACTCTGCTTTCAAGAAGATTCAGATTCAGAGAGACGACACTACATTTGATGCATATGTGGTTGGCAAAGAAGACGCTCCTGGCATCGTTGTGCTTCAAGAGTGGTGGTGGTGTTGACTTTGAGATCAAGAATCATGCTTTGAAAGTTTCTCAATTTGATTCTGGTTATAAAGCACTTATCCCAGATTTTATTTTGTTGCAGCATGTTCATGTGTATGGGTTGTATGGGTAAGAAAAATGAAAACAAATGTTTAGAGAGAGAGAGAAAAGGTGGTGAGATGGAATGAGTGTAATTAGAATTTTATAATTAAATAATTAGTGTAATTAATTAGTTTAGTTAATTAGTTAGTTTAAATTAATTAGACTTTGATAATTAATTCATTAGTTCCACTTTGTAATAATTGCTAGAATAATTAATTAGTTTAATTATTAATTAGTTAGTCCTAATTATTTAATTAGATGATTAATTAGAGTAATTATTTAATTAGTTATTCCATTAGATAAGTTATTTAATTTGATTAGCTATTTAATTAGTTAATTCATATTCACTAGCTTAGCATAATTAGTTATTTCCTTGTTGTAATAATTAATTAGCTTTGATAACTAGCTTATTTATTTAAATTTTGTAATAATTAGTTAAGTAATTTAGTTAGTTAGTTAGTTCATTCGGACCCTCCTGCGTGAGGGCGCATTAATTCATTCGGACCCTCTTGCGCGAGGGCAAACAAAGTTGTAATAAGTGTGCGTGTGTGTGTGCATGTCTTCCAACCCCACGTCTTTCTCCCTTTTATTTACCAGCTTACGATGGTTAGATTAGGGACATGATGTTTAATTTAGCATGCTTCATGTTTGCATCCACTTGTATTGCATGCACCAAGACTCGGTTCATAATCCAATTCGCATTGTCGTTTCAATACTTCTCTGAATACATGTTTAGACCGCATGCGATCAATTCATTTCATATGCCATATTAGTAGCCGAGTCTAGTAATTGCACATCACATGTGTTGTATAGTTAGGAATCATGCATATTTTCTAACTTTGTTTTGTAGCTTGTTCGCGGGACGTCGGTAAATATGTGAGTTGTTATGTTTTAGCATCCCGCTTGTACATAATTTTCTTATTATGTTTAGCATCCTACCATGGGGCTAAGTGCTTAAATGATATACTGTTTGAATGCCTATGGATGAAGGCTTGTTGCTTAAATTGGAATGATTCAACGAATGTACGTTTTAAGATTCACAAACCTAAGCCCACCTAAGGGTGGCAAATTAAGCCCACCTAAGGGTGGCAAATTCAAACCCTTTTCGAGAAACAAACATGAAATTGAATTGTTCCAATTTGAGCAAACTAGTCTATACCTTGTATGCTTCACATAATAAATTTTAGGATTTATTAAATAATCAGAATAAGAACATATATTGTATATAAGAATCACATCATAATTAGTAGAGGCCGATCTTTGATCGGGTGAGTGGGGTGCTCATTATTGACCTTCCCCTCTCATACCTAAGTTCCCGAACCAAGACACTTTGGTAACGACGGACTAATGGCCTTTGGTACGAGTCACGGGTTTCCTAAATTTCCCATAAATATTTAGGTGACGACTCTGAAATCTGGCAAAGCAGTCCATTTTTGGCATTTGATTCAAAGATCGATTTTTCAAAAATAATTGCCGGATTTGGACTCTTTTTGTGTTTCCACTGTTTCACATTGCACTTGTGAAATCAGATTCAGAACCAACACAAGTGGAGTCCGAACTGTAAGGGCTATTTTCATTCTTCCAAAAGGGGGCGCGAAAAGCCGAGCTACAGTTTCTGGCGACTCTGCTGGGGATTTAGAGAAGTTGACTTGAAACTTATGATGTGAATTTTTATCTACATTTATATGTTCTTTACATTGCATTTGCATTGGTGCGCTTAAGTCCCTGTGTTTGCCATCTGCTATTCCTGGATGGTTTGCTGGAGGCTTGCCCACAAAGCTTGCCAAAAGGCTGACCGGTCATGGGCTCTGCCATGTTGGGAACACAACCCTTAGATCTGGACTACCGTTGTACTGTTTGATCCTCCTTTCACTTCTCGGTGTTAGGTGTGAGAGGTATATTAGGTAGTCTTGCTGAGGTACCCTTTTTAACCAATCGGCCTAGCTGCATATCGTAAAGCCATAGAGACTATTCCAACTTAGGACAGGATGCCACCCATTTGTAGGATGTTGTGAAGCCGTTTGTTTGAATAGTGAACCCTAGATCATTTCAAAAGGTAGGACAGGATAACCCCACCCTCCATAGGGGGTTTGTTCTCTTTCCTGCTATGTGTTCTGTGTAAGTTATTGGATCTATACAGGGGTTCTCAAATTCTAAACAGTGGTTCAGGCATTTCAGTTTGTGGGGTTGAGTTCAGTGTGTCAGTATGAGTTAGCAGTAATCAGTGATCATTTGAGTCGAAACGCTGCTAAAATTCTGATTGGGGGTCCCATTATTTTTTTTAGTTTGCAAACATCGCTTCCAAAAAAATAAAAAAATAATAAATAAATAAAAAATAAAAAAGGAAAAAAAAAGGAAAAAAAAACTAATACCAAGTCAACTAATTTTATTGTGTTGTTATTTTACACAAAAAAAAAAATATCATTGATTGTGTCGTTTTTGTAATTGTTGTTTTTTCAAAAAAAAAAGTTTTTTTTTAAAAAAAAATGGGAATGGGGTGTTTTTCATAAAAAATGTGTTTTTGTTTTTTGAGTACATATAAAAAAAAAAAAAATTTTTTGATATCCCACAAGTCCACCAGTGTAAATAATAGAACTTGTGGGATATCCGACCATTTCTGTAATTAGGGAGTGACCACTTGTTGATTACATGGGCTTTATTTTGAATGTTGTGGATGGCCCACATGTTGACTAGCAATTTGAGAATGGTTTTATTTTGAGTTCTGAATTGAGTATTAAGTCTAAGTTTGATTCCACCAAGTTTGTAAAGTTGGGATCAGACTCTAGTTATTCTAGTGAGTCGAAGTCTGTTCGAGAGTGCTCTCCTAGACATTTCTATCCTGTCTAGATCTTCTTTGTCTTTTTCTTTTGAGTCTGTTGTCATTGTTGAGTCATAGTCTCTTTCCAATAAACCAAAAAAAAAAAAAAAAAAAACCAAAACCAAAAAAAAAAAAACAAAACAAAATGCCATAGAGTCTACCTACTTCTCTGTGCCTTTAAATCATTGCATGACCAAAGTTTTTCAAAACTCTTTCCAAAACTCTGATAAAACAAAGAGGAAGAATTTTCTCGGGATTTGCATATTTTGATCAACTGAGAGGAAGAGAGGTGTGCTAAGCCTTTGATGAATAAAATCATTTTTGTTAATGTGGGTACTGAGAAGGATCCTGGCTTGGTCCAAATTGGTTCTATCTTGTCTTCGTAAGAGTACGAGTGATTAGTCACTTTGTAAAAAGATTTCAAAAAACTGTTTTTGCGTGGTCCTACGAAAACATGCCTGGAATTGATTATACAGCATAGGATCCCTCTTTACTCAAGGTCCAACCTCCTTAGCTCCTTAGCTTTCAAACCATGATTCGAAGTATTCAGTGATCAACCAAAGTGTAAGGCTTGCATAGCCAAATTGGAAACAGCTCTTGAACTAGGGGCAATGATGTGATTCAAATGGAGACAGCCTTTCACCTAGGGGCAATAAGGTCGAATTTGATTCAAATGGAAACAGCCCTTGAACTAGGGGCAATGATATGATTCAAATGGAGGCAGCCCTTCCACTAGGGGCAATAAGGTCGAATGTGATTCCAGATTTGAAACAACCCTTGAACTTGGGGTGAAAGTGTGAGGCTTACATATCCTAAAATGGAGACAACCCTTGAACTAGGGGCAAGAAGGTACCACCCTTGAGAGGCTCGCTGGGCCGAAAACCCGAAAGGGCGACACAGGCAAAAGTTAGAGCACAAAAAAATAAAAAGAAAAAGAAAAATGAAAAGCTCGCAAGGTTGAAAACCCGAAAGGGCGGCTTTGGCAAAAGTTAGAGCGTAAAAGTAGAGTGTCAATACCCGAGTGAACCTTAGCCAAAACTATGTAGGGCCTGTGATTCAGATTGGAAACAACCCTTGAACTAGGGGCAAGAAGGTCCGATGTGAGTCAGATTTGAAGCAGCCCTTGAACTAGGGGCAAAAGGTTGGATGTGATCAAAGAGTTAAAACTGAATCGTTTCGTAATGAAGACCGCCTAGAAAGGCAAAACCCAGAACTTGAGAGAATGAATGTTATTATTGAAGGACAGTCGAGTTCCTATCCATTACACTAGGGGCAAATTCAAACCCAATTAGCCTAGTCCCTACATCATCATATCTACTGGTCAAGTGTAGTAGTTGTTCTGATAGATGGCCTAGAGATTTCACACCTAATCAACATGGACAAAGTAAAAGGAAAGAAACCCTTGAGAAGCTCGCTGGGCTGAAAACCCGGAAGGGCGACCCAGGCAAAAGTTAGAGCAGAAAAACAAAAAAAAATTATAAAAAAAAAATGAATGGAAAAAAAATATATATAGAAAAAAAAATAAAGAAAAATGAAATGATGATGAAACAAAAAGGAGAGTGTTAATACTCGAGTGAACCTTTGCCAGAACTACGATGGCCTGATTCCTATCTTTGGGATACGTAGGTAGCTTCATCTTGAAGTTCGGCCCCAATAATTTTTCAACTCATTCATTTTGTCCATGTTTGATTGGTGTATCTTTAGTCGACTTGGTTGTCCTATCCGTGTTTAATTGGTGTATCTTCGTTCGCTCAGTTCAGTTGGTTCGATTCCACTTGATTCAGTTCGGTTCGGTTCGGATTGGCTTGGTTCGGTTGGCTTGGTTCTAATATCACCATTGATTATCTGGTTTAGGACTATGCACCTGGTTTGGGACTATGCACACCAATGATTGATTCCATGTTATTTGAGTAGTGGCCATTTGTAAAAATAAGTTTTGATTAATTTGAATGAAGTTGACTAATTTTTCTCGAAAATTGTTCCATTTTTGCCAAACTTGGACCATTCTTTGGATGTGAAAAGGAAAATTTTAAGTGCTCACAATTTAGCTTACATGATTTGAAATAGAAAATGGAATGAGTAGGCTAATCTAACTCTCATGTTGATCAAAACATTTTAAAAAAAAAAAATCAAGAAAAAAAATTCAAGGTAATGAATTAGGGGCATAGTCGAGTTAGAGATTCTGTCTCCTCCACCACTCGAGTCAACTCGTTAGTGAGTGTGTATTCATACCAGTTAATGTATATCAGTGTGTCTTCATACCAGTCAGTGTATTCATACCAGTGTGTATTCATACCCGTCAATGTATATCGGTGTGTATTTATACCAATCAGTGTATTATACGAGTTAGGGTATTCATACCAGTCAGCGTATAGAAGTGTGTTTGGATTATTTTGGCTTCGTTTTTCTTACGTTGAGTCAATTTTGTTTTTATTCAGGTCAGTATGGATGAGTGTCCAATTCAGAGTTCAAATTTCAATCATTCTCAAATGCGATCAAACAAAAATATTTTCAAAATCAGAGTGATGTGCTGGGATGCCATTTATCTACAAAACTGAAAATTTTTATTACAGTCAAGGGAGGACATCCCCAATTACAGAGACTCAAAAAAAAAAAATAAAAAAAATAAACCCAGAAAATACAAAGACTCCAAAAATAAGAAAAAAAAAAAAATAGAAAATACAGAAAAAAAGGAAAACCAGAAATACAAAAAAAAAAAAAAAGAGAAAAAAAAAAAAAGAAAAAAAAAACAAAAAACAAAAAAAAAAAACAGAAATACAAAAAACAAACCTAGAAAAATAAAAAAAAAAAAATATTACAAAGTCCAGAAAAAGAAAAAAAAAAAAGATAGGGGATCTTGTTCTTCTTCTTCTTCGCCGGGCCGGCCACATGCCAACTTCACTTACTCGGCCCTTCCGTCGCCGAGCTCTTCCTCTTTTTGTCATCAGCCTTCGAAGGCCCTGCCTCAGTGCTTCCAGCAAAGGAGTTAACTTTTCGCCGACCATCAAAGGAAAAGTACGCCGGCGCTCCGAACTGGTCCAGACAAATGGTCTGTCGTTTTACCTCTCTACTCTCCATGGAGGTAGTCTTCCGTTTCAGTTCTTTGTTCTCTGCCTTCAGCGCACAAATCTCCGCTCGTGCATCCTTATACATCTGCTGAAGCAGATTGAGTTGGGCATTAACCCGATGTAACTCACTCGTCCTGTTTTGCAGACGGTGAGACAAATTAGTGACCGCGGCCACTATTTCCATACATGACTTCAACGTCAGGTGGTTGGCATCAATATCAGTTTGAGCAGCCATCACTTGCTCAGCTGTTAGTGTGGGAAGACTGGGATGAGTAAGAGTAAGGGCACTTGGCCCAGAGGAGTTCGATGGATCATTCAGATCCGGAAAGAGAGAGAGAGGGCGAGACGAAGCCATGTATAAAAGAAGAGAAGAAAGAAATGGCAGAAAAGAAGGCAGTCATAGAAGAATGGCAGAAAACAGAAGAGAAAAAGAAGAATGAGGAGGACGATGGAAGAGCGATAATGGAGAAGGAGAAGAAGAAGAGAACGGTTAAGAAGAAGAGGGACGATACTGAAGAGAAAAAGAAGACGAGAGAGAAAGACAAAGAGAGGGAGAGGGTCGAGGCAGGCTTGCAAACCGAGGGGGCTGCTTTTGTCGGCCAGCCGACACAAAAGCAGAGCCCACGTGTCAAACGCGGCAAGAGACGCGGGAGAGTTGTGTATGCATATATGTATATATATTGTATAGCTATGTAATATAGATATTTGTTTGAACATTTTGGTCATATGAGTGGCTTGGGTTCAGTGGTTTGGCCCAATGGGTTCAGGGTTTGGAAAGCCTAAGCTCGAGGTCAGGGGTTCGAACCCCACATTGAGTGTTTCTTTTGTTTTGTTTTCATTTTATGTATAAATATGTCTTATATATATTTGTTTGAACATTTTGGTCATATGAGTGGCTTGGGTTCAGTGGTTTGGCCCAATGGGTTTAGGATTCGGAAAGCCTAAGCTCGAGGTCAGGGGTTCGAACCCCACATTGAGTGTTTCTTTTGTTTTGTTTTCATTTTATGTATAAATATGTCTTATATATTTGTTTGAACATTTGAGTCACAGGTGTGGCTTGGGTCAGTGGTTTAGCCTAGTGAGTTAAGGATTGAGAGGCTGAGCCTGAGGTCGGGGGTTCGAACCCCACATCGAGTGTTTCTTTTATTTTGTTTTCATTTTATGTATAAATATGTCTTGTATATTTGTTTGAACATTTGAGTCACATGTGTGGCTTGGATTCAGTGGTTTGGCCTAGTGAGTTAAGGATTGAGAGGCTGAGCCTGAGGTCAGGGGTTCGAACCGCACATCGAGTGTTTCTTTTGTTTTGATTTTGGTTTTATGTATTGATGTCTTGTATAGTATATATATATATTTGTTTGTATATTTTGTCACAAGAGTGACGTGGCTCAGTGGCTAAGGACTCGGAGGCCGAGCTTGAGGTCAGGGGTTCGAAACCCCGCATTCCATGTCCATCTATTTTGTGATTTTCCTTTCTTTTTTTGCATGTTTTGCATACGTGTGCTGACGTCAGCAAACGGAATATGCCTTCTCAGTAACGGCATCTACCCGCTGACAGTTGTAAACGGAATATTCTCCATCAGGGTATATATCCGTATATGTTTGTGTATAGGTCCGTATATGTCTGTGTCGTATATACCTGTATATATACTGTATATATCTGTGTATAAGTCTGTATTCTGTCTGTAAATATATGTGTGCATTTATATGTAAATATCTGTGTATTATCCTGCCTGTGTTTGCAATGAGATCCTAGGAGATCAACTGCGACGGTGGAAACTAGAGTTCGAATGGCGATGCCTAGAACGCAAAAGGTTCGGGATTTCCGAGACTAAAGCCTGGTTTAAATACCCAGGGGTGTATCCCCGGCTTGAAATCTGTATGGTAGCCCCATAGGTTGAGGTAGCTTGTATGCGCCTCAACTCTGGAAACTGAACCAACCTAGTCTGTCACCCCGTTGGAGAGTAGGGAAAATTGTGAATATAATCAGGAAGAAAAGGGGCATCGGTGACTTCTACATGTAGAGATTACCCATTGTCAGCAAAAAAAAAAAAAGAAAAAAAAAAATCATTCTACCATACCTTCTTCCATTCGCGTGAGACGCGTTTGAACTTTAAATTTACCTTCGCTCCTTTCATGTGAATCGTGTTACAATTGATGTTTACCTAATTAAAACATTTCCCCTCCTCTCGCCTAACACGCGTTTGGAAAACAAATTCCTCCTCTCGCCTAACACGCGTTTGGAAAGCAAATTCCTCCTCTCGCTTAACACGCGTTTGGAAAGCAAATTCCTCCTATCGCCTAACACGCGTTTGGAAAGCAAATTCCTCCTCTCGCCTAACACGCGTTTGGAAAGCAAATTCCTCCTCTCGCCTAACACGCGTTTGGAAAGCAACTTCCTCCTCTCGCTTAACACGCGTTTGGAAAGCAAATTCCTCCTCTCGCCTAACACGCGTTTGGAAAGAAAATTCCTCCTCTCGCCTAACACGCGTTTGGAAAGCAAATTCCTCCTCTCGCCTAACACGCGTTTGGAAAGCAAATTCCTCCTCTCGCCTAACACGCGTTTGGAAAGCAACTTCCTCCTCTCGCTTAACACCCGTTTGGAAAGCAAATTCCTCCTCTCGCCTAACACGCGTTTGGAAAGCAAATTCCTCCTCTCGCCTAACACGCGTCTGGAAAGCAAATTCCTCCTCTCGCCTAACACGCGTTTGGAAAGCAAATTCCTCATCTCGCCTAACACGCGTTTGGAAAGCAAATTCCTCCTCTCGCCTAACACGCGTTTGGAAAGCAACTTCCTCCTCTCGCTTAACACGCGTTTGGAAAGCAAATTCCTCCTCTCGCCTAACACACGTTTGGAAAGCAAATTCCTCCTCTCACCTAACACGCGTTTGGAAAGCAAATTCTTCCTCTCGCGTAAGACGTGTTTGGAAAGCATCTTCCTCCTCTCGCGTAAGACGCTTTTGGAAAGCATATTCTTCCTCTCGCGTAAGACGTGTTTGGAAAGCATCTTCCTCCTCTCGCGTAAGACACGTTTGGAAAGCATATTCTTCCTCTCGCGTAAGACGCATTTGGACTTCCATATCCCCCTTTCGCGAAAAGACGCGTTAGGACTTCAATCTCCCCCTCTTGCGTAAGACGCGTTTCGACTTCCATATCCTCCTTTCGCGAAAAGACGCGTTAGGACTTCAATATCCCCCTTTCGCGAAAAGACGCGTTAGGACTTCCATATCCCCCTTTCGCGAAAAGACGCGTTTGGACTTCCATATCCCCCTTTCGCGAAAAGACGCGTTAGGACTTCCATATCCCTCTTTCGCGAAAAGACGCGTTTGGACTTCCATATCCCCCTTTCGCGAAAAGACGCGTTAGGACTTCAATCTCCCCCTTTCACGTAAGACGCGTTTAGACTTCCATATCCCCCTTTCGCGAAAAGACGCGTTAGGACTTCCATATCCCCCTTTCGCGAAAAGACGCGTTAGGACTTCAATATCTCCCTTTCGCGAAAAGACGCGCTAGGACTTCCATGTCCCCCTTTCGCTCATTCCACCTTCCTCCTCTCGCGTAAGACGCGTTTGGAAAGCACCTTCCTCCTCTCGCGTAAGACGCGTTTGGAAAGCATATTCCTCCTCTCGCGTAAGACGCGTTTGGAAAGCACCTTCCTCCTCTCGCGTAAGACGCTTTCCAAGACGCGTTTGGAAAGCACCTTCCTCCTCTCGCGTAAGACGCGTTTGGAAAGCACCTTCCTCCTCTCGCGTAAGACGCATTTGGAAAGCACCTTCCTCCTCTCGCGTAAGACGCGTTTGGAAAGCATATTCCTCCTCTCGCGTAAGACGCGTTTGGAAAGCATATCCCCCTTTCGCAAAAAGACGCGTTAGGACTTCAATATCCCACTTTCGCGAAAAGACGCGTTAGGACTTCCATATCCCCCTTTCGCGAAAAGACGCATTAGGACTCCCATATCCCCTTTTCGCGAAAAGACGCGTTAGGACTTCCATATCCCCCTTTCGCGAAAAGACGCGTTAGGACTCCCATATCCCCTTTTCGCGAAAAGACGCGTTAGGACTTCCATATCCCCCTTTCGCGAAAAGACGCGTTAGGACAATTTCAAATCCATCGCACTGCTTTGTGCACCGCACTCGCACTATCTTGTACATTCCCATGGTCTAGGAGACCTTAAATCATCTGAAGGTGCAATTCCTTTGGTGTTTGTCGTGCCCAAACGACTTTCATGGTCTAGGAGACCTTAAATCCTCTGAAGGTGCAATTCCTTTGGTGTTTGTCGTGCCCGAACGACTTCAACGGTCTAGGATACTTTAAATCCTATAAAGGTGCAATTCCTTTGGTGTTTGTCGTGCCCGAACGACTTTAGGTGGTTTGGTATAGCCATCTGCCTGTGATTGCAATGAGTTCCTAGGAGACCAACTGCGACGGTGAAAACTAGAGTTCGAATGGCGATGCCTAGAACGCAAAAGGTTCGGGATTTCCGAGACTAAAGTCTGGTTTAAATACCCAGAGGTGCATTCAGGGGTACATTCTCGGCTTAAAATCTGTATGGCAGCCCCATAGGTTGAGGTAGCTTGTATGCGCCTCAACTCTGGAAACTGAACCAACCTAATCTGTCACCCTATTGGAGAATAGGGAAAGTTGTAAATATGATCAGAAAAGCGGCATCCATGGCCACCCAAATCGGTTAACAACAGCAGGTGCGCCTGTCTGTTCACACCACCCAATCGGTTAACAATAGCAGTCACACCATCCTTCCTCCTTTTGCATAAGATGCGTTAGGTTGTTTTGCATGATCATAAGTGTTTGTTTTTCAAAAATACCCGGCTTCGCATAGCGTATAAGTCCAATTTTCAAACCGGCTTCGCGTAAGCGTATAAGTCCAATTCTCAAAATCTTCCTTCATATCATTAGCATCTTGCCCCTGAACTACGCTGGTTTGATTCCTTGTAAAGGGATACGTAGGCCATCTTCGGGTTCAACCACTTGCATTGCATTTTGTTTGTTTGCCCAAGTCTTACGGCCTTGTCAAAAGGGTCGTCTTCGGGCTTTCACATTCACTCACGTCACTTCATGACTTCAAGCTCTGTCAAAGAGGGGCAACTGTAGACACCCAATTTTTGACCGCCCTTAAGACTTGGACACCTCCTTTTGATCACCCACTGATGAAAAGTGAAATGTGCTATTTTATGAATTTCTCAGCAGAAAAATCAAAGTGAAGTTTAATTCCAAGTCTCACCCATTTTGGCCAAATTATTTTATATTAACTAATATTTTATTAATTTGTAATATTTTATAATTTTATATATTTTTATATAATTGCATGTGTGTGTACATATTTTCAGACGGTGTTATATAAATTGGTACATTTTAGCTATTTTGATAAATAAAAAATAATAAATACAAAAAAGAAAATAATAATAATAATAATAAAAAGAAGATTGAATTCATATATATATATATATATATGTTTCTATACACTATACATGATAAAATATATTTTGGTCAGATGGGGTTTGGAATAAATAGAGGATTTTCTTGCTGGATTCAATAATGATGGAATAGACATTATGATGATGTTTTTGTGGGTGGTGAAGGATATTTGTTAGAGACAAAAAGAAGGGAATTAGGTGGTGAAAAAGTGGTTTTGAAAATAAATATCTCTCTTGGAGGGCGGTGGGGAAGATCATGCACGATGATAAAGTTGATTAAAAAAAAGAAAAGGGAGAATGTTACACACATGGTCTGCACTATAACACACTCTCTCTCTCAATTGTTGTTCAGGGGGGTGGTCTCGAGATAAAGAATATATTTGTATATATGTAAAATGGTGGAGGGTTGACAAGGGGGACACTCAATCTGTTGCTTGATAGAAGAAAGAAAACCCATTGACACAGAGATATATACACCATACTCACAGCAGCTAAAGAGGGTCAAAAGACAATACACACAGGGAGGGAGGGGGACTGATATCTCTCTCTCCCTTCGGTTTACATCTCTCACTCTCTGCCATTGTTGCCACACAACCCACCTCACTCTCCATCTCGGCAGACCACACACCCACAAACCCAGCAAAACACACACACACCCAGCTAACACACACACCTCTCTCTCACCCACGGCTCTCACACACGCCACTCACCCATGCACACACCCAGTCACCATACACCTCTCAAGCACACCAAACCCATACACAAACCCAGCAACACACACACACACACCATCCACTCCATACACGGCAGCAACACACACACACACACCATCCACTCACACATACACGGCTGATACACAAACCCAGCAACACACATGCACACCCAACTCACACATGCACACACGGGCACACACCCATGCACACGACACACCATGCAACACTCTACACACACTCACGGCAGACCCACACACTACCCATGCACACGACAACCCAACAACACACAAGCTCCCTCTCTCTGAATTTCTCTAGAATACAGACCCACACAACCCACCTCTCTCTCTTATCACATACACACCACACAACCATGCACACCCAACACACGGTAGAACATACACAGCCATGCACAACCCAGATATGCACTTCACTGCCGAGCTACCACCAGCAGCACCGCAGCTACTCTACTGTCGAGCTACCACCAGCAGCTCCACCTCCCTCCCTCTCGGTTCGTTCGCTGATCATGGCCGACTCTGCTTTCAAGAAGATTCAGATTCAGAGAGACGACACTACATTTGATGCATATGTGGTTGGCAAAGAAGACGCTCCTGGCATCGTTGTGCTTCAAGAGTGGTGGGGTGTTGACTTTGAGATCAAGAATCATGCTTTGAAAGTTTCTCAATTTGATTCTGGTTATAAAGCACTTATCCCAGATTTTTATTTTGTTGCAGCATGTTCATGTGTATGGGTTGTATGGGTAAGAAAAATGAAAACAAATGTTTAGAGAGAGAGAGAAAAGGTGGTGAGATGGAATGAGTGTAATTAGAATTTTATAATTAAATTAATTAGTGTAATTAATTAGTTTAGTTAATTAGTTAGACTTTGATAATTAATTCATTAGTTCCACTTTGTAATAATTTGCTAGAATAATTAATTAGTTTAATTATTAATTAGTTAGTCCTAATTATTTAATTAGATGATTTAATTAGAGTAATTATTTAATTAGTTATTCCATTAGATAAGTTATTTAATTTGATTAGCTATTTAATTAGTTAATTCATATTCACTAGCTTAGCATAATTAGTTATTTCCTTGTTGTAATAATTAATTAGCTTTGATAACTAGCTTATTTATTTAAATTTTGTAATAATTAGTTAAGTAATTTAGTTAGTTAGTTAGTTCATTCGGACCCTCCTGCGTGAGGGCACATTAATTCATTCGGACCCTCCTGCGCGAGGGCAAACAAAGTTGTAATAAGTGTGCGTGTGTGTGTGCATGTCTTCCAACCCCACGTCTTTCTCCCTTTTATTTACCAGCTTACGATGGTTAGATTGGGGACATGATATTTAATTTAGCATGCTTCATGTTTGCATCCACTTGTATTGCATGCACCAAGGCTCGGTTCATCATCCAATTCGCATTGTCGTTTCAATACTTCTCTGAATACATGTTTAGACCGCATGCGATCAATTCATTTCATATGCCATATTAGTAGCCGAGTCTAGTAATTGCACATCACATGTGTTGTATAGTTAGGAATCATGCATATTTTCTAACTTTGTTTTGTAGCTTGTTCGCGGGACGTCGGTAAATATGTGAGTTGTTATGCTTTAGCATCCCGCTTGTACATAATTTTCTTATTATGTTTAGCATCCTACCATGGGGCTAAGTGCTTAAATGATATACTGTTTGAATGCCTATGGATGAAGGCTTGTTGCTTAAATTGGAATGATTCAACGAATGTACGTTTTAAGATTCACAAACCTAAGCCCACCTAAGGGTGGCAAATTAAGCCCACCTAAGGGTGGCAAATTCAAACCCTTTTCGAGAAACAAACATGAAATTGAATTGTTCCAATTTGAGTAAACTAGTCTATACCTTGTATGCTTCACATAATAAATTTTAGGATTTATTAAATAATCAGAATAAGAACATATATTGTATATAAGAATCACATCATAATTAGTAGAGGCCGATCTTTGATCGGGTGAGTGGGGTGCTCATTATTGACCTTCCCCTCTCATACCTAAGTTCCCGAACCAAGACACTTTGGTAACGACGGACTACTGGCCTTTGGTACAAGTCACGGGTTTCCTAAATTTCCCATAAATATTTAGGTAGCGACTCTGAAATCTGGCAAAGCAGTCCATTTTTGGCATTTGATTCAAAGATCGATTTTTCAAAAATAATTGCCGGATTTGGACTCTTTTTGTGTTTCTACTGTTTCACATTGCACTTGTGAAATCAGATTCATAACCAACACAAGTGGAGTCCGAACTGTAAGGGCTATTTCATTCTTCTGAAAGGGGGCGCGAAAAGCCGAGCTACAGCTGCCGATGCCACAGCTGCCGATGCCACGGGCCTCTCTCCCTCAACTCGACAGCCACCGCTCAGAGGCTGCATGATGTATATCTGCACGTACTCTCTGTAATCGCCGATGCCTCTGAAGCGGATCGCCTCCCAGCCAATAGTGTACTCGGCCATCTACTCGGCGGTGAATCTCTCGGTCTCCCTCATGTCCTCCGGAGGGTGAACCGGAACTATCTGCTCTGGTAACCCTAGGGTCTGGCGTAGGAAACGCTCACCTAGATGCCAAGCCCAACAGACCGGGCCCTCCAGCAGAATCCGGAAATGCGAAGTCTCCTCAGCGCCGGCAAATCGATCTTGTATCACAGCTGGCAAGGGAGCCCAAGGTTGCCAGGTGATCTGAAAATGAAATACAGATTGTTACCTACTATGATTGAAAACATACAGGGAAAAGCGAAGCTTAAATGAACTGCAAGTAAAACATACCTCCGCAGGAGTGATGGTGTCGAAGTAGCGGCAGAAAAAGATGAATGTCTCCCGTGGCCTCCGCACGCATCTCCCGTCGAAACGGCGTGAGAAGGAGATGACGAGAGGGGTCTCTGCGTCTGGCACCGGGGCAAGTCTGGGAAAGTAGGCATACACCCACAACTGTAGAACAAATACCAGTATGCTTATCAGACAAAGCAGAAATGACAGAGCCATGTATTGTGCAGACAGTATTGTGTAGAGTGTACAGTGTGAGCAGTGTACAACCAGTGTAAAGTAGAGTATGTGTGTGCCGTGTGTACAGAATACAGTCAGTGTAAGGCAGATTACGGTGTATGTAGTGTACAGAGTACAGAAAATAGAATAGCAAAAACGAAAAGTAGAAAAAAGGAACGTACCACCCAAGCACGCCAGTAGCCCCCGAGTAATTGTCCGCTGCCACGGGAAGCTGAGCTCATATACCCATAAATTGTAGCCAGAGCGGCGCCACCCCAGTCATAGTGTAGGATCTGAGTGACATCCACTAAGGCGCTGAGCAAGCAGAGGGGCACGGTGTTCGCCCGATCGGCGAAAATAGTGGTCCCCAGCAGGAACATCAAAAAGCCGCGCGCATATCTCTCCAAGGCCTCCTAAGTCATCAGAGCCTCCTCAACCAAAGTTGGCTGGACCCGGAACTGGATCTCAAACCAGGAATAACGAACAAAGCCCGGACGGGCGAGAGGTGGTGCCTCGTCGAGCAGATAGACCTAAGCGGCAGTCCACTCGTCCATATCGGTATCGAAGGGGATCGGATCACCCCCTACCTTGATGCCTGTGAGTATCGAGAAATCATAGGGAGTCATCGTTATGTCTCCCATCGCAGATAGATGGAACGAGTCGGTGGTGTCCCACCACCTCTCCGCTAGAGCAGCAAGGAGAGGCCTGCTCGTGGTCAGCCGGGATAATCCCCTGCAGAATGTGCCAAAGCCGGCCTGGTCGACAATGTGGCGAACCGCCTCAGGTAACTCTGCGTACCAGTCTCGAGCGGCAATGCTCCCATACCTGCGGACGGTATGGGAATCTCCTTGTGTTTAAACAAACAGTTGCGAAGCAATGCTAAATACACCAGTTTTGTAAGGCATGCAGAATTGAGGTAAATATAGCATGTGTGCATATTTTCAGATTCAAACAGATATCGGGTGCCGGTGTGCTTACAGTGAACTACAACGTGTGATGCGTCAGCGTGTTTGAGTGGTTTAGTGCAAAGGTAGCATATGCGCGTATTTTCAGATTCAAACGGATACCGGGTGTCGGTGTACTCACAGTGAACTACAACATGCGATGTGTCAACGTGTTTGAGTGGTTCAGTGCAAATGTGGCATGCGTGCAAGTTTTTCAAATTCAAACAGGTACAGGGTGCCGGTGAGTTTGCAGTGAAATACGGTGTGTGCCGTGTGTTTGAGTGGTTCAAGGCTAGTGCAGTGTGTGTACACGTGTCAGTCTCAAACAGATATCAATTACAAGTGCGTTTGCAATCAACTACAGCATACAGTGTACATCAGTGTATCTAGGCTGAAACAATTAAAGAACATAAACAGCTATGGCAGTTGGCAGTTTTATATTCTACATTGCAGAAAGTAAAGTGGAGGAAAGAATGTTACCTCGGAAGCGTCGAAGGACAGATGAGAGGTAGGCTCGCGTAGTAGTAGCTCGGGAGGCATCGCCCTATCAAAACTCCGAAACTGACGAAGACCGTCAGGAGGCAAGACGTGGATCGCCGGCCGGTAGGTCGCCGGGTCGAATGGGCGGACACTCAAAGGGAGGAGCTCGGCCCCCGGATCCATCTCATGATCCGGGGGAGTCCCGCCCCGTGGAATATCGTCAGCCATGTCGAAATAATGAGAAAATAGTCGGAAGAGGGAAAACCGGGTGAAAATGTGAAAAGTCAACCCCGGGAGGGTGGAAAATGGCCGGAAAAGCCGGAAGGTGGAAGAGACACGAAAATTGAGGGAAACTCGAGGGGAACAAACCCCAAAAGGCAGAAATAACAAAGGGGACACCGAAATGGAGAAATATTCGGTTCAAAGTGTTTGAAACGCGAAGGTATACGCGAATCGAACGACGAAACGGGCGTGAAACGCAAGGAAACGGAGAAATGAAGAGAGGAAAATGCTCTAGAGAGAGGGAGAAGTGAATTTCGGCTAAAGGGAAGTAAGGAAATAGGGTTTGGAACCCTATTTTAAAAGGCCCAAGGTGAAAAGTCAAAATTGCCCCGATTCAGGCATTTTTGGCCGGTCGGCTACATTTTTGGCTAGCCGGCCAAATTTTTGGCCGATGAAGTTTTTTTGTTGGCTGGTGGATGGCCGGTGGCCTCCCCATGTGGCCGGTGAGCCTCCTAAAACCTTGTTTGGGTCATATCTGTAGTTTGGGTCCTTCATTGCTCAAGATAGTACAAGAACAGTGCACTTCCGAAGCTAAACCGACCTCCGTTTGGGCCTCGGACTGTGTCTTCTGTGCGTGGCACTCAAATACGTGCAAGGCGTATCCTTTTGTCTTTTACGAGATTCAAAAGTCGCCCCATGTGCATTTCAATTAAATTTCGCTGTTTAGCGCATCGCACGGTCTTGCGCACCGCATTTCAATCGCGCTATTTTGCGCATCTTGTTGCATCTGGCGTGCATCCATTGTTCGCGCTATTGTGCGCACTTCACTCGCATTGTTTTGTACCCGCCGGTCTGGCGAGACCTTAAACCCGCTTGGTCTGGCGTGACCTTAAAACCGCCTGGTTGCATTGTCATGCATTTCAAATTCGCATGCATTGTCATGCATTTCAAAGTCACGCGTTGTCACGCACTCCAAGTTCACTTGTATTATTATGCATTTACCCAGCAGACGGTCTAGGAGACCTTAAATCCTGGGAAGGTGCAAGACCTTGCGTGCATTGATGTGCACAGTTCATTTGCATTACCATGCATCTTAAGCCGCGCGTTGTCGCGCATCAAAAAAAATAATAAATACATGCATTGTTATGTATCTCATTGTAAATCATGCATATGTCATGCATCGTTGTAAACACATGCATTGTCATGCATCATCATCATGCATCATCATGCATCATCATTTCAAACAAAAAAACAAAAAAACATGCATATGTAATGCATTCATTGTAAGTAGTGCATTGTCATGCATACATGGTAAATATTGCATTGTCATGCATCGTAGAAAATAATGCATTTGTCATGCATTTCCATTGTAAATATTGCATCCATTCCACTTGCGTTGCATATTTGTAGATATCGCATTGTAGATTGCATGCATTCACTGCATCACCTTCCATCTATGGCTTGCGCCTTTCCATGTTGAGCTTGGTCTGGTATGTGCCCATACTTTTCACGTCAAAACATAGTTCAGTAGACCGTTCTATGTTAGCCGCGGCTTGTATGTGTACATGCCTTTCTTAGGCAAGATTTGGTTTGGTCCGCGTGCCATATCCGTTGCATTGCATATTTGTAGATATTGCATTGTAGCTTGCATGCATTCATTCCATCACCTCCCATCTATGGGTTGCACCTTTCCATGTTGAGCTTGGTCTGGTATGTGCCCATACTTTTCACGTCAAAACATAGTTCAGTAGACCGTTCTATGTTAGCCGCGGCTTGTATGTGTACATGCCTTTCCTAGGCAAGATTTGGTTTGGCCCGCGTGCCATATCCATTGCATTGCATATTTGTAGATATTGCATTATAGCTTGCATGCATTTACTGCATCACCTTCCGCCTATGGCTTGCGCCTTTCCATGTTGAGCTTGGTCTGGTATGTGCCCATACTTTTCACGTCAAAACATAGTTCAATAGACCGTTCTATGTTAGCCGCGGCTTGTATGTGTACATGCCTTTCCTAGGCAAGATTTGGTTTGGCCCGCGTGCCATATTCATTGCCATTTTCCCAGCATATCCATTGTATATATTACATTGTAGTGTAATTTTGCATCGAGCATTAGGATCATTGTTCTTTCTTCAACGGGTTGTTTTCCCACTTATGTCATCCCCCTAATACTCGTTCTTATGTCCGTCTACGTTACTCATAGTTCAGTTGATCGTTCTATGGTAGACGGACTTGTTACCTCCATCCATCTATTTGACATATATGTGGTTTCGAACCGCTCATGATTGGATCATGACTCAATTGCTATGCATATAGTTTGCATTGTTTCAATTGCATTATATTTTAGTTTGCATTGTTTATACATAGTTTTGTATACATTGCATATCATTTTGCATTCATTCTTGCATTGTCATGCATGTTACTAATAACATCGTACATGTTAAGTTGTTTTCTTCGCAGGCACAATATTGTATGTACGATTCATTTGCGGCTAGTAAAGCCAGACGAACCGGACAGGTATTGTATCCTCCGCGTGAGACGTATCGAGAATTGCATAATTCTCTTACATCCTTTCTGCATTATAGTGTAGTTTGGTGTATGCTAGCTTAAAACTGTTGCATGGGTGCTTCGTTACAGCTTTCTTCGCATGATCATAAGTTATGTTCGGCTCTGTGCATTGTCTTGCATTTTGCCCCTGTCTTCGAGCGCATATCTTGTTTGTCTTGCATGTTTGTCTAAGTCTTCGGCCTTGTCAAAAATGGGTCGTCTCTGGGCTTTGACATTCACTCCCGTCATTGTTATGACTTTCGAGTTCTATCAAAGAGGGGCAACTGTAGACACCCCATTTTTGACCGTCCTCAAGACTTGGACGTCACCGCTTGAACACTCGGTGATCATCCATGTTTGTGTTCGTCTTGAGTTCCCGGAGGCCTTGGCAACGCGCCTCGTCTCAGGACCTCTTGACTCGACTGTTTTGTGGTTGGTTTGGCACCAAACACTTGTGTTTTTTCTTTGAGGGGCAGGGAATGCCTTTTGAGGCATCTCCACACACCACCGGCCATGGCTTGAGGCCACCGGCTATCTTTTGTTGCCATCGGCCAAATGTTTGGCCGACCGGCACTATTTTTGGCCGACCGGCCATAAGTTTTGGCCAAAGTCACTTTTGGCTGGCCGACCACTGTTCATCTGCTTTTAGCAGATATTTTGTGCCAGCTGTGATAGCTGGCACCCACTCTGTTCCTCTCCATACACGTGTATGGAGGGATTTCCCTCTTGGATGGCTTGTTTTGGAAGCCTTACAAGAGGGAGATGCCTATAAGAGAGGGCTTCTTCTCTTGGTCAGAGGGTTAGACATTTTTGGGCAACATTTTTAGGGTTTGAGTTCTAGGGTTAGGGTTTGTTCATCTCCCATCTCCCTATCTCTCTCTCTTGTGTGTATTTAGGCTTAGATTTGCACACAAACACACACCACCACACCTTTTCTTGGAGCTGAGGCCCTTGAGGGTTGTTTTTAGAGTTTTAAATTTGATTCCAACCTCAAGAAGCTGCTGGAGCTTCATTTGTGAAGAAGGTCTACAAGGGTAATCACTTTTCCCTTTTATTCCCCATTTTTGCACACTACTTTTACCTATCTTGCAACTATTTTTTGGCTTTGCATATAATATGTAAAAGTTCTGTTTTTAAGGCCTCTAAATAGTTTATTAAGAGTGTTTTAAGCTTTGGGGTTGTTTGACCCCTCTTAAGCCTTGTTTGGCCCTTGTTTTATGCCATTTTGTGTGAGTTCCGGGACCATAGTGTTTGGGCCTCCTCACCACTAAAATCTTGAGGGATTTCAGAGGTGAGGACGGTGCCTTGAGGTCCTAGGAAGGAGACGGTCACCCCCTCTCCTTGTTGTCCTTGAAAAGGACCATTTTTGCCTCTTGAAGGAGCATCATGTTTAAGTGTATGTTGGCCATGCCTTAGCTGATTTTTGTGCTTATTATGTTATAATATGCCTCTGTTTTTAGTTGGTTTCGGTACACCATGCTTGCTTAGCATACATGCCTTGTAATGCCATTTTGTTGCCTTAACATGCATCTAGGTTTTAATCCTTGTTCAAGCATGTTTTAGGCCTAGCTTTGTGAAGCTTTCATGTTTATTTTGCCATGTTTAAGGTCTGTTCTTGGTTGTTTTGGTCGACCATAGCTTGCATTGCATGCCCCCTTTGCATTTTGGGCTTGTTGGCCTTAAGTGTGTAAGCGTGTAGCATGCCTTGTTTGTATCATTTCAATGGTTTGGAACCGCTTAACATGTTATTTCAGTCCTTATAACATGCCTATATGCTTGCATTTAATCCTCCTTCAATGTGTTTAAAGGTTGTTACCTTATGCCCCTTGTTTAGGCCTCGGAGTATGCTTGCACTTTTAGACCACTTAGATGCCATCTAAGTGCACCCTTGGCTTTGTTTAAGTCTGCATTTGACTTGTTTTAAGTCCCCTTAGCCTTGTGAGGTTTGGTGGACTTGACCTTGGTTTAAGCCTCCTTGGCTTGTCTTAAGCACTTGGGCCTTTGTGGCATGTTTTGCTTGTCTTGTTTAAATTGATTTGGCATCATCTTATAACATGATTTTAGAGCTTAATGCATGCTTATTGTCCATGTTTGCATCTTCTTAAGTGTGCTTAGCAGTTGCTCTTTAATGCTTAAAGTGTTGGACCTCATTTGCATGCATATTTGTGTGTCTTTTAGTCCTTCATTTGTGGGCATTTTGGCCACTGTTTTAGGCATAATTAGGGCTGCCTAAATCATGTTTAAGTCCATCTCTTTGCTTGTTGCATATACTCCTTGTATGTCGTAGCATATTGGTGAGTTGTTGCATGTTTGAACTTGCATGATTGAATGAAGTCACATGCTTGCTTGCATGCTTAAATACCTACATTGTGCCTTGCATGGTTGTTGATTGCATTGTCTCATGCCTTGCATGTTTTGTATGTTTCTTCGCATTGCCATTTTGCATGATTAGTTAACATGCTTAGGTTGCATTGCATTAGCATGCACACTTGGCTTCTTGAATTGCTTATGATAGAGGTTGAGTTCCCCTTGGTTTGATTATGTGCATTGCATTCCATATTAAATGTGCACACTTGGCTTCTTAGGCCATCATGCATGGAAATGTGCGATTGATGGTCCGAGAGCCAAAGTTCATATCCCTTTGAGTCATAAACATGATATGGGGTGTGATTGGTGCATACATTGCTTGAAATGCATTGCCATGCCAAGTATTGCCCTCTGCTGCTGTCAAACCAGGTTCTGTAGGAACTTTTGTCCGGCCGGCCACATTTAGTGCCGACCGGCCACCATTTTTGGCCGATGGATTAAATTCATGGTCGGTGACCATTCTACATGGCCGGTGGTGCTCTCCTTCAGTCGGTGGTGTTTCCCAGCATCCAGAGAGTAAACCCTGAGGCTTTGGCAGTCTTCAGAGGAGCAGAGCAGGGAAAACAGAGGCATCTTGTGCATGGTGGCGGATTTCCGAGCAAAACCGAGCGTGCATGCATCGAGTCCCCCCTCCCCGAGGCTGCTGTTTATTGCTTTCTTAGATTAATTAATTTGCTTAATTAATTTAGTTGGTCTGTAATAATTAATTAGCTAGGATAGTTAATTCGTTATTCAAATTGTATTATTCTTTTGGTCCCCTCCCCCCCCCCCGGGCGAGCGAGGGCGAATTTGTAATAAGTGTGGGTGAGTGCGTGAATGTCTTCCAACCCCCATTTCTTTCTCCATTTTACTTACCTGCTTTGATGGATAGTATTAGGACATGTTTACTTTAGCATACCCCATGTTATGCAAGCGTGCATCATTCGTCAGTATTGCATGCATCGGGCTCGGCGCATCATGCTAACTGCATAAGTATTTCAAATCTAACTTGAATACATGATGTTTGTGTATTTCACATGCCATTCCTAGATTAACCGAGCCTGTGACATTTTGTATGCGATACATTAGCCACTTAACATAAACTAGGGTCATGCATTGTTTGCTAACTAGTTTTTGTTTTGGCACGGAGTACTAGGTGAGATTTTTATGCTTTAACATACCGCATGCGTGTGGATGTTGACATGACAGCATGCTTACCATGAGGCTAGATGCTTATATGTTATAAATTGCTTGAATGCCTGTGGGTGAAGGTTGGATTGTTTGAGTTGGAATAGCTCATTGAAATCCGTGTTTTAGCCTACTTGCGAGTAGCAAATTCCAAAACACTTTCAAAACGAACGGATATGCAATGCTTATTTCCAAATTAGGCGATCTAGTCTATACTTTTGTGTTATGCGCATCACATAGTAATTTTAGCTAATTAATCGGAATAAGAACACATAACGTTTTCAAAAGAGGATATCATGGTTAGTAGAGGCCGATCTTCGGATCGGGCGAGAGGGGGTGCTCATAGCTGACCTTCCCCAATCGTACCCAAGCTCCCGAGCCGAGACAACTTTGGTGATGACGGACATGTGGCCTTTGGCACTGAGTCAGGGTTTCCTAAATTCCCCCATTAAAAAATATTTAGGTGGCGACTCTGTATCTGGCAAAGCAGTCCATGTTTGGCACTTCTTTCAAAATCTGTTTTTCTCAAAACGATTTGCTGGATTTGGACTCTTTGGTTCAGATTAAGAACCATGACAAATTGAGTCCGAACTGTAGTAGGCCCGCAAAAGTGAACGGAACGGGAGTTCATCCCTCCCGGGGCGTTCGGGGACGTCTACACAACTACATGGCATACACAATGCAATGTGACCTAAGTATGTAGACAACATGGCATACACAATGCTAAATGCTAAGAACATGGCATACTTAATGCAATGGACAACATGGCATACGCAATGCGATGTAACCTAAGCATACACAATGCAAAGTATATGGCATACACAATGCGATGTAATATAAGCATGCAAACAACATGCAATCAAACATGCTCAATGGACTTAAACCAAAATGGACAGACCTCAGCCATGCCCAAATCAGAGGCCATAATGATGAAACTAAGGCATGAAGCACAAAGTAAATGCATGCACAATGCAAAGGCCCATTGACCGGGCATAAGAGCATAACTCTCAAGCATGATGAAGAAGCGATAAACATGGAAGTGTGACAACACTAAAAGCTCTGAAATCAAGTGTGAAATGATGCCAAACCATTCAAACAACACAAGTAAAGCATGCAAGAGGTCCTAAGGCTCAAGGCCATTAAAGGGACTACACAAAGGGCATGCAATACATGGCACAAATGATTGAACCAATTATGGACAGAGCTCAAGTAGGTCTAAACAAAGACCAAAACATGCTAAGATAGGGCTCAAATGCCTAGGCATGAAAGCATACACACTAGGCCATAAACAAGGCAACAATGCATAACACTCAAAGGCACTTAAAGAGTGAATGAAGTGGGAACATGGTAATGCCATATGCTCTGAAATGTCATGTTAAAGGATGCCAAATCATGTACACAACACAAATGAAGCATGCTATGGTACCCAAAGCTTGAAGATAGCATAGGCATTTGTACTACAACTATGCAAAACATAAAGCATATGGGTAAGGCAACCCAAAACAGTCCTAGAACATGCCAAAATGAGTCTAAAACATGTATGGAAGGAAGCCAAAATAAGCTAGCATGGTGAGCATGAAGCATGATACATACCAGGCAAATAAGGTGGATTGCATTACACCTATCAAGACCAAGCATGAGATGGCTTCGCCAACAAAAATCAAAGTTATATCATGGCAAAATAACCCAAAAAACACATTGAAATGATATCTCGCAAGCTTAGGCATGAAGGCATACGCAATGATTCATGTTAAAGGCATAAAGGACCAACCCTCCAACGCATTGAATAAGTGAAAGATGAGAGTGTATGGCCATGAAACATGGACTGAAATAACATTTCAAATGATGCCAAATCATGAAAATAGGTCAAGCAATGCATGCTAGTGGACTTGATACACAAAGCTAACAAGCTAGAATGTACTATAGCTATACAAAACATGGCATGCATGACCAAAACAACACAAATTAGCGTGCAAGCATGCTTCTTAGAGTTAAGCCAAAAGCATGCTAGAATGACATATTAAAGCATTGCACACATTAGGCTACTTCATGGAATTGCACTACAAGTGCATGGAGCATGCAAGGGCCAACCAAACCAAACCTTAACAGAGGTATGACATGGTAAAACATCACCAAAAACATGCTGAAATGGAGTCAACATAAGCTAGAAAGTCATGCTAGTTCATGAAGCATACAAGACTAGTTTATGAAATTTACACTACAAGTGTATTAGGCATGCATGAGGTGACAAAACCAAGTAAAAACAGTGGTATGCCACAGCAAAATAACCCAAAATACAAGCTAAGATATGGCCAACATAAGCTTAACAAACATGCTCAAATATGAGGCTTTCAAAGCAAGTATGCAAGGCATTGGGACCTCAAAACCACCTTTCCACCACTGAAAATCCTCTAGATTTCAGTGGTAGAAAGGTCATGCAAAGGATACAACAAGAGCCTAAAGGGATGGCTCAAAACAAGGCCTAACAAGGCCTAAGAGGGGGTAGATCACCCCCAACACAGAAGTGACCTTAAACAAACATGTTAAGGGCTAGAAAACAGAACTTTTTGCAGTTAAGAGTTAATCTTAAATCAGCATGAAAATGGGTCGAAAAGCTTAAGCAAAACAAAGGAATTTAAGGGTTAGAAGCTCACCCTTGTAGAACAACTTTGAAGCTACAACTCCAAAAAGTTTTCCAAGCTCAAACCAAACCAAAAACTCCAAAACCAGCTCCTTAGCACCTCAACAATAAAATGATGGTGTTTGAGTTTGTGTTTGTGTGTTAAAGTATGGAAAAATTATACTTTTGAACACAAATATGAAGAGAATATGCAAGATAGATACAAAGGTGTGTATGTATAGCTCCAACCACAAATTTCTGAACCTAGAGAAGGGAGGAGGAGGTTCTTTTATATAGAGAACCAATGCTCAAGCTTGTTGGACAAGCTTAGGGTTCAAGGCCATCTCTCCATACACGTGTATGGAGAATGGTTCTAGTGCCTTCCAGCTGGCACATCTGGATGAAAATATCTCCAAAAAGGTGACAAAAAACAGCCGACCACCACAAGTGGTCTCCCAAGACAACAAGTGGTCAGCCATGGTGGGAGAGAGTCTAGAGTATGAAAACAATGCAGTGGTGTGGTGGCCGACCAGAAAAGATGGCCCAAAGACCAAGGAGACCAGTTGCCAGACCAGAAAACTGGCTAGTGGGGAGAAAAGTGGTCTCCAAGGGGAAGAGCTGGTCTCCCACCCTTATACCACCTTACAAACAAGGAAAACAAGGTTTGTACCAAAAACAAACCAAAACGAATGCAAGACAAAAGCTCGGGAGGCAAAGCGCGCAGCCGAAAGCCTAGAAAACTAGTCTACCGGCACCAAAAGTGGTTTACGACCACAAAAGTGGTCTCCCAGACCACAGTGTCCCTCTAGGCAGAGGCAACAAGGTGTGGTTCAAAAACCACACCAAACGGAGAACGTTAAGCGGTCCCGAGACAAGGCGCGCGACCGAAGGCTCTGAAAATCAGAAACTAGTCTCCAAGCGCAACAAGTGGTCTACGACCATGAAAAGTGGTCTACGACCACAAAGAGGTGGTCCACAAACCATCTTCTTCCCTCCAGGGAAGAGAAACAAGGCTTGGTCCGCAAACCGAGTCAAAGCACAAAGAGTTCAGCGGCCTGGAGGCAAGGCACCCAGCCGAAACTCCGGAAACTCGAAACGAGCACAACATGCGCTATCACCAAGCGCTCAATCGATGACGTCTGAGTCTTAAGGTCGGTCAAAAATGGGGTGTCTACACTCAGATACTAACAGGAACCCTGCATCAATCTGCTTGGTGACCTCTTCCTTGATTTTCAAAGCCTAATCCGGGCGAATTCTCCGAAGCTTCTGCTTGACGGGTCAGGCCTTAGGGTCAAAAGGGATCTGGTGCTGTACAATCTCCAGATCTATCCCAGGCATGTCTTCGTAGGACCACGCGAAAACATCTTTGAAATCTTTTAATAAAACGACTACGCGCTCGCGCTCTTCCGAAGACAACATGGACCCGATCTGGACCAGACGCGGATCCTTCTCAGTACCAATGTTAATAGAAGTGATTTTATCAACCAAAGGTTTTACAAACCTCTCATCTTCTTGATCAATCAAATGCTTGAAAACCGAAGGAATTTCTTCCTCGTCGGTTTCATCAAAGTTTTGAAAGTTCTGATTAATGCAATAAACTAAAGGCACAGAAAAGTACTCAAAAGCCGCAGCAGAACCCTTCTCATTAACAACTTCCAGTTCATCTGATTCCGCAATTACAACCGACTCAAAGGAAAAAGAAAAAGACGACCTAGACAAAATAATGGCATTCGGGTTATCAACCCCAAGAATACCAGACTCAGACTCAGAGCGTCTGATTCTGACTCCACAAACTCTGTGGAATAAAACTTTGGTTCACCACCTGACTCAGAATTGCTAGACAAAAATCCCTCATCGTACTGCCAAACAAGGAAGGGTGCGAGAGATGCACCCAGAATGGAAGAAAAAGGACCCACAGCCGAATGATCTCCAATCATGGAAACAAAGAAATCACCCCTCGAGCTCTCTGGTAGGATCTATCCTAACTCGAATTTTGTGCCATCGGACTCATCCTCTTTGCACTGCTCAGCCTCAGTTGGTAGGTCAGTCTGCTTTTCTGCAACTTCATCCCCTTGTAACTGAAGGTCAAAAAAGATCTCAAAGCCGGGCAAACGCTGCTTCTCTATGTTCAGCCATGGCTCCGGAAAGCCGTAAAACAGGAAATCTTCCCCCTCCCGGACAAAGCGGCCATTCAGGGTCCCTTGGATAGGTCTATGCACTAGCTCATAGTGCTTCCCGGCTTGCTTAGCCTTGGCCCTTCCGGCTATTTCCCTTCTCTTCCTTACCCAATCCTCCTTAGTAGGCGTATAACCTAAACCAAAGGTATAGGGGTTGTGCGGCACTTCGGCCAACTCAGCGACGCCCTTCCGGCCACTTCTTTCCAATCCCATTCCGGGCATATGTTGAAGCCTATTCATAATGTAAACAGATTGAGCGTTGACATACAGTCCCTCATCAACAGCTAGAATATCTTGCACCACCCGGGCCTCGGCCAAGGTGAACCCAGATAAAAAGACATCCTCCTTGCCGTGTGCAATTTCCAGCAACGGTGTAGTAATCTCCAGCGGCGGATGTATGGAAAAGTTCCCAAAAACAATTGCTACCCCCTTCCCATGGGGGTATTTCAGCATCTGATGTAAAGTGGAAGAGACAGCTCTAACTTGGTGCAGCCATGGCCGTCCAAGGAGTAGGTTAAAAGTTGCTGGCACATCTAAGACATGGAACTCGATATCCTGCTACGCCGGGCCAACTTGCGTTCTGAGCTGAACTGTCCCCATCACCTCCCGACTAGTATTATCATAAACCCGAATCACTTGGGCTGTTGGTGCGAAATCTACGGGCTTCAACCCGATAGCGTGGGTCATTCGCGAGGGACACACATTAATTGCAGATCCCGTATTGACCAGGATAGCTAGTATCTACTTTTCTTTACATTCCACAGAGATATAGAGTGGCTTGTTATGCTCTGAGCCCTCAGCCGGTAATTCTTTGTCAGTGAAGGTCAAAGTCAGTGAAGCTCCACCCGGGAAAACCAATCCCACTAACTGCTAGGGTGTTGTGTCAATAGAAAGCTTAGCCTTGTCCATTGCAGATAGGACGGCCTGTCTATGCACCCGCGAGGCCATAAGCAGTCCCCAGATGGAGATGTCTTCTTGAATTTTCTTCAGCTGCTTTAGTACAGCTTCCTCCTCTAACAGTTTGTCTTTCTGTTTTTCTGCCTCTTTGGCCTTCCCCGATGCCTCTAGCTGGTCCAGGTGTGGGGGCATGAAGTACTGCCCACTCCGGGTCATGTGGTCGACCTCTTCAGTGTACCAAGTGTTATCTGGTTGATTCTGCCCCCAGTCTTCATCAGTATGGGCAAGACGCAAATCATCGTCTTCCCACCATATTCCATCGGCAACCATTGAACAACTGTCTAGTTCTACCATAACTATTCCCGTGTTCACAACACATTATTTCCTCGTGGGGTCCTTGGCTTTTCTAGCCCCCTGATCAACTTCAGTCCTCTCTAATTTAAACCACTTCAGCGCGGCTTCTTGTTCGGTGTCAGCTGTACTCACACTGCTCAATTCCCGAGCACAATTCTCAATACCGGTGCTCTTCGGCAATCCCCTCGTACCATCGACCATTCCGGTCATTGCATATGTTCTTGTTTTTGACTGCTCCTGCTTCGGCTGAGCTCACTCATCCTCAACATCCGGCTCATCACTAATCCACCCGGCGTTGTTGATTGATCCATTTAAGTCAAACCAGTTGATGCTCACATCCCCTGGGTCCTGTTCATCAAAGAATTGCAGATTAGCGATATCCTCCTCAAGCTCCACTAAATCATCCAGCCCCTAGCTCGGCCCGTCCTCTCGGACCACACTAACCTCAGTTCCCGTTGGCAACTCCAACTCTGGCCTGGCCGGATCAACTGGCGTAATGTAACTGCACGGGTTGTATGCTTCCTCAGCTAAACTTGGAGAGCCCTCAGGCATGACCTCTTTTACCTCAGTCACCACCACGGGTTCTGGTTGGGGTAATGACGTGTTCACCATGCACAAGTCTGTGCTTTCAGGAATGAACAGCATTGGCTTGGGTAGGTGGGAGGCGGTTATGTATATGCTGGGGTCCTATGGGACGGCCGTTGTTTGGATGAGGTTTATATGTTTTGGTGGAGGAGGGGGTTGGTTATGTAGTGAGAGGGGGTTGGTAGTGACATTCGGCTTCTCAGGAGGCACTATTACTTTATTGTCGATGAGATCTTGAATCTCATGACGGAGTCTAAAGCAGAGGTCGGTGTCATGACTGTGCTGCTGGTGAAAGGCGCAATACTTGGCTGGGTTATGTGCGGGAGGCAGGGGGTTTGGCAATGGCCGCGGCTCCAGGGGCTTCAGATGCCCCTTTCTAATCAAGACCCTCAAGGCCGCTGATAGAGACATGTACAGTGGGATGAAAGTCCTCTGACCCCTGGGTGGGTATTTTGCTGGTTGTGAGCTAGTTCCGGTTGCACCGGTAAATGGGGTGGCTATTTTTGGTGTGGTGGTGGTGACCATTCCCACATCAGAAGTTCTCGTAGCTACGTTACTAGTTGTAGCCGCATTCAAACTGCGCGTAACACCCTCTTGGGCTGCTCCTTTTCCTGGTCAATCAGACCCTGCTTCATAGTATCTTCTATCTGTACCCGAATCTCATGCAGGTTAACAAAGGTAGGAAGGGGTAAGACAATCATCTTCTGCAACAGTTTTGGTTGCAGATTTCGCACGACCATTCTTATCTGGTCCTTCTCAGTCTGGCAAGTCGTGATCATGGAGGCCTTGGCCCTCCATCGAGTGACGAAGTCAAAGAAACCCTCATTCGGCTCTTGCTGAGTTGCCTTGAGATCACGGGTCGTGACCTCAATTTGGGTGTTATATGAATACTGAGCAACGAAGGACTCAACCATCTCCTCCCAACTTCTCTTCACTGAATCCTCCAATTTAGCATACTAGATAGCCGCAATACCCGACAGGGTCCGGCCAAAAAGTGACAACTTCTACAGTCTAGTCAAGCCCATTGGCCGCAAAATATCTGAAAACAACCTTAGGTGGACCATGGGATTGCCAGAACCGTCGAAGTAGTCTATGTGAGGCATTTTGAATCTGCCTGGCAAAGTCACTGCCAAATCCGTGTAGCCATTCTCTATGTCAGGGATGGAGTTGACTCTCTGGGCTTGCTTGTACAGCTTCTCAAGCTTACTGACTTTCACAGCAGTAGGATCGACCTCAAATTCAAACGGCGGCTCTGTTGGGTAGGCCGGGGCCTTGGAAGTCTAAGATGGGATTGCCCCTGCCGGGATGTCCACATTCTCCTGGACATTGGCTGTACCCTCAGGTATTGGAACCCTAGGTAGGGGTGGGTGCGAAGCAGATACTGCTGCTTGTGGTGGTTGTTGCTGCTGTTGAAGCTTGGAAATTAGTTCAGCCTGCTGAGCTACAACTTTTGTCTGGCGAGTGGTAGCCTCCCCTTGGCAAGCTGCGTCTCGCTGCATGGCCTCAATAGTTAGCTAGAGTTGACGCATCATATCCTCCATACTGTCTGTTGGGTGTTGATCTGTCTGGACAGGTGTATACTCTCCCTTAGAGATAGAAGCGGGAATCTAGGTCCAACTGCGCACAGGTGAAGTAGATAATGACCGCTGAACTGGGGACTGCTGTACTGGTGTTCTATGCCTGACTGCCCTCCGTTTTGTAATCGGGGGAAATGAAGCAAACACAGGTTGTCCTCCAACTAGATCCTCAAATCGATGAATCCTCATAATTCTAGTCCAGAGTGCTCGGGGGGTATCTGCCTCGTTGGAAGCAATGATGAAATACTACCTTGCAAAAAGAAAACATCAATCAGTAAACGCACAGCACCTCGGCTTAGATAGAGACAACACGCAGTTGAAATCATAAGCTGGGCAATCTGTACTCAAACACTAATTTCTGCCCTCAAACTTTCTGCCTCAAAACTGATACATACTCAAACACTGATGTCCTCAGACTGATACCCAGACTTGCCATTGATACATACATTTCTATAGAGACACACCCTAACAGCACATATCAAGCAAGTAAGAGCCAAAACACCCCTATAGTGGGGGTAGGGTTTCCCTGTCCTAATTTTGTCAGGAACTAGGGGTTCACTACGCATACATGCGGTTTCACACAATCCTGCATTCAGGTAAGCAACTTGTCCTAGTTTGGAACAGTCTCTAAGGCTTCTGATATGCAACTAGGTTGATTGGTCAAAAGAGGGTACCTCAGCAAGACCACCTAATATACCTTTCGCTCCTAACATCGAGAGGTGAAAAAGAGGATCAAACGGTACAGCGGTAGTCCAGATCCAAGGTTTATGTTCCCATCGTGGAAGAGCCTGCAACCGGTTAGCTTTATGGCACGCTTTTCCAAGCAAGCCTCTGGCAAACCGTTCAGGAATAGCAGATGATAAACACTGTGATTTAGGCGCACCTATGCAAATGCAATGCAAAGAAGCACATAAATATAGATGAAACAACATATCATGAGTTCGAGTCAAGTTCTCTAAATCCCTAGCAGAGTCGCCAGAAACTGTGGACTCGACTTTCTTCGCGCCCCCTTTCGGAAGGCATCGAATTGGTCGCACAGTTCGGACTCCCATCACGGTTCTGAATCTAATCCCACAAAGTGCAATGTGAGACTAATAAACACCAAAGGGTCCAAATCCAGCAAATCGTTTTGGAAAATCGATTTTAATCAAAAACCGCCAAACATGGACTGCTTTGCCAGATTACAGAGTCGCCACCTAAATATTTTATTTTAGGAAATTTAGGAAACCCTGACTCGTGCCAAAGGCCATGTCTCCATCATCACCAAAGTTGCCTCAGCTCGAGAACTTGGGTACGAGAAGGAAAGGTCCTGAAATGAGCACCCCCACTCGCCCGATCAAAAGATTGGCCTCTACTAAACATGATATGTTCTTTTATAAACCTTCTGTGTTCTTATCCAGTTATTAATCTAACTTTACTATGTGATGTGCGCAGCATACAAGTATAGACTAAGTCGCAAGAGTTGGAACAAATCAACTCATGTTTGTTTTCAAAAATGGTTTGAAAATGCCACCCTCATGGTGGGCTAAAGCGCGGATTTTCCATCTCACAAGATGGGCTTTAAAACATGATTTACCACTTCGCAAAGCGGGCTTAAAACACACATTTGATGAATTGTCCCAATTCAAACAACGAAGCCTTCATCCACAGGCATTCATGTAGTTAAGCAAATAAGCATATAGCCTCATGGCAAGCATGCAAAACATGATAACACTCACACTCATGCAAGGATGCTAAAGCGTAAAAGCTTACCTAGTACTCCAAGCTAGGAAAGAAAACAAAGTTAGAAAAATGCATGATTCCTAACTATGTTAATATGACTAATGCAACACATGCAATAATGCAACTAAATAGGCTCGGCTACTAATATAGCATATTAATGCGACATTTGATAACATGCTTTGAAACACGTATTCAAATAGGTATTGAAATACGATGCAGTGTGAATGATGCGCCGAGCCTCGGTGCATGCAAGACAAATGAATGATGCACACATGCAAGCATAAGGTATGCTAATCAAAACATGATCCCTAATCTAACCATCGAAAGCAGTTAAATAAAAGGGAGAAAGACTTGGGGTTGGAAAACATGCACACACGCACGCACACTTATTACAATATTTTGCCCTCTCGAAGGAGGGTCCAAATAAATATGCTAACTAACTACGCTAATTAAGCTAAGCTATTACAACACAATTAATTAACCAACTTAGCTAATTAATTACAAACCGAATTAATTAATTACAAAATGACTAAGCTAATGAACTAATTAGCTAAGCAATTTAAATGAACGGCCTCGGGAAGCGAGGGATGCATGCATGCTCAGTTGGCTTCCTCCCGAAAATCCACCACCTTGCCTTTCCAACCTCTGTTTGCACATCTTTTGGCCTCTGAAAATTATACCAACCTTTATATTGCTTCTGTTCTATCTCAGGAACATAATGATGGCTGATCGGCTACAATTGATGGCTATCGGCCATCACTGGTGGCCGATCAACTGCTTTGATGGCCGATCGGCTGGCACATGTGGCCGGTTGGCCACTGATCTCCTAAACTTCCTCCTTTTGCTGCAACATAGAGCAAACAGAGGCAAGACAGTGTATTTTCCAAGGAATGTGTGTACTACCACCCCCCTTATCATTTCTCAAGCTTAAAGGAATGCGGCACTCGGCTCTCAAGCCACCAACCAAGCATTTTCATGCATGATGGCCAAAGAACCAAGCTTGTACAAGCTTAATGAATGCACACATAAGACTCAAATGGCCACCACCCTATCATGCATGATCAAGGATGACGGCGACCAAGAAACGCGACACGTTTCATCACTTGGAGTATGAAACGTCCCACCTTTCTTGTGTTTGGATTAACGTCCAATCCAAATACATGCAATGCAACACATATGTTTATCTTGGTCAAGTTTTACTTGATTCATTTTGTTTACACATTTTAAATTACCGAGTCATCCTTTAACCGGTTAAGTCCAATGTGAAAAGTCCTCTAATTGGGAAGATGGCCTAAGCCGTAAGCACCTTGAGCATGAAAAAGGTCTCATGCTGTTGGTTAGTAGAAACCCTCAAGAGAGGATTAAAACCATTAGACATGAGTGCCTTAATTTCATGCTCAAGCCAACTAGGGGCTCAAAACCACTTTCAAAGTGAACGAAGGAGTGAATTAATGGAGTGCAATGGCATATATTTCAGCACTGAAATGACATGCTAAACGACTTAAAATCATGCAAACAACCCATGTAATGCATGTTTAAAGGCTTAACTCATTAAGCTAATGAAAGGGGTTGCACCACAACCTTACAACACAGGCCTCAAAGGACCAAACCAACTCAAAATAGAGTTAAAGCATGCCAAAACAATGGCTAAATCACACTGAAATTGAAGCATAAATGGAAAGAAAAACATGCTCATTTGTTGGCCCACAAACAAGGCATAATACACAACCCTCAAAAGCAATGAAAGAGTGAAATATGTGAGAGTGTGATAGAGATTTATGCTCTGAAATCACATGCTAAATGATGCCATATCATGCAAATAACTTAAACACAGCATGCCAAGAGCCTTAAAGCACAAAGCTAGTAAGGGCCATTTACACTATAGCTACACAAAGCAAAGCATATGTGACTAAGACCACCCAAAACAGTCCTAAAGCATGACAAAATAAAGCCAAAAACATGCTGAGATGGAGTCCTAAAAGGGTAGAAAATCATGCTCACCTTTTAGACCAACTACACATGCAAAGAAAACTCAATGAGGGGTGACCACCCACTTCCATTTAGGACCTCAAAATCAACTTTCCACCACTGAAATTCCCTTGGAATTCAGTGGTTAGAAGGCCAAGAAAAGAGGGGTTTCAAAAGGCTTTGAAAGATGGCACAAAGCTTAGCAAATAAGCCACCAAAGGGGGTGGAACACCCCTAACTCCAAAAGGACCTCAAATTACCATTTTTAACACTTGAAAATAGAGGTTTTTTTTAGTTAAAAGCTAGGCCAAAAACAGCATGCAAAGGCAGTGTCACGACCCAAACCCGCCCCTATAGGTTTAGCATCGTAACCGGCCAGTAATCCTTGGATTACCGAAGGCCTCTGAGCAGATTAACAAAATTAAGGGGCTAGCGGAATCAAATACATAAATATAATTGTCCAATGAGCTGTGCTAACTTATATGAAACAGAATAATTAAAACTTTATATAGATATCCGATAGTCAACCATACGTTATACCCACACACATTACAGTATTTTAAGTACAGCCAACAACATCAAATCAAGTCTTAAACATATACAGAACCCAAAGGACTGAACATAGGACACTTCGAGAACCTCCACGTGAGGCGCAGTGGTTGGCTGACAACAGAAACACAGCACTAGGCAAAAGCCTTCGGGCTTGAACTCTAGAATGTTCACCTATATACATATATATACAAACAGTGAGCTAAAGCCCAGTGAATAACATTAAGGTAAAAGGTTTAGTGAACGAGATCCGAATATATCATAAGCAGAAAACAGACCAGAGCATAATCATTTTCATATCAGAACATAATAATGGTACATCCCATAACACACATCACAGAACGTCTTCCGACTAGAGTAATCGTGTGATACCCCTGTTCCGTAATATGCTAAATTGGTCCTTAATTTGAATATAATTATGTGTTTAGCATGATTTTATGTGCCATTATGTGAATATATGTGATTTTGAAGTTTTATCTGTTCACCGTAGGCATATTTGTTTGAATAATCTGCTTTGGAAATTAAATTGAGGGCCTTATCGGCCACAGAACCTGAAATTGATTACGCCATTGTGACTGACATAATTTTTAGAGCCTACGGTGAAATTTAATTGAAAATTGATTCGGGTTAGATTAAATCGATTTAATTGATGAATTAGAGCCCAACTACTTTACTATTATAATATTAGCCTCAGTGGGTTTTGTTGTCAAGGCTTTAAACACTCAATATCTCTCTTCCTAGCCTCATTTTGACTGATAATAAACTCAAAGAAGAGAGAGAGGGTCGGTTGGAAGAAGAGAGGATAGGAGATTGAGGGTTTGGCTTAAAGCTTGGAAATTTTGGAGGTTAAGCTCAAGAATTGCCATAGATTGTGAAGATTAAACTCCTTGGTGAGTAATTCATGCATTTTTAGTCATTATCTTGTGAATTCAAGTTTAATAGATGGCCAAGAGCATGAATTAGTTTGAATGTGAGGGGATTGAGTTGTATATGTTGGATTTCAAGCTAATAGAAGCATGCATGTAAAGAATTGTTATAGATTTCCATGTTTGAGCTTAATTTGTGTAATCTATGTTGAAGTTTGAATGAAATCCATGTGGATGGCCACTTCTTCACCCAATAAGTTGTGAATAATGTGTATTTCTTACATGCAAGAGTAGATCATGAAAGAGCAAGCTTTGCATGTTGAAATTTGATATGTTGGTGATGAATTTGGATTAATTTGAGGCATGCATGTAAATGATGTAAGAAATTGAGCTTCCTAATGTTGTAATTTTGTATTGGTAGCATGTTGGCATGTGTAAATGTGTAATTTGAGCCATTGCATGCAAGTAATGTGGTTGAAATGTCGAAGTTGAGCTCAAGAACACATTCTGGGTTTTCCAGAATTTTGAGGTCTGCTCGAGCGGGGAACATGACGCTCGAGCGGGGAAATCGTGCTCCCAGCACTTTTTGCAGAATTGGATGTCCGCTAGAGCGGGATATCTCACGCTCGAGCGGGGAGTTTTGTAGACAGGCCTTCCGCTTGAGCTCTCTATTCCACGCTCGAGCGTATTTTTCATACAACCAGTACTTTTGCAAGCCTTAAGGGTCCACTTGAGCGGGGAAGTTGACGCTCGAGCGATGACCCTGTTTTCTGAAATTTTGTTCATGTATTCTGTGTTCTGTTCTCCGTTCCCTTTCACTCCTAAACACTCTTAGACATACATTGAGCATTGTAATTGAATTAAAGAGATAAGAATGAAGCCTAAAGAGGAAAATGTGAATTTTGAACGGATTGAATTGTTAATGACCCTTTTATGTTCATGGCATGTGTAGGGTCGAGTTCCAGGGCAAATCCACAAGCCGATCACTGTGAGTAATATCTTAACAAGATATTTGAAATATACTATTGTCCAATTGTTTACTTATATGTAATTTCATTAATTTGAGTGATGGACAGCGATTGACATGAATGATTGGGCCGAAGGCCGATTGATACGAATGATTGGGCCGAAGGCCGATTGACAAGAATGATTGGGCCAAAGGCCGATTGATACGAATGATTGGACCGAAGGCCGATTGACATGAATGATTGGGCCGAAGGCCGATTGATACGAATGATTGGGCCAAAGGCCGATTGACAGGAATGATTGGGCCGAAGGCAGATTGATACGAATGATTGGGCCGAAGGCCGATTGACATGAATGATTGGGCCGAAGGTCGATTGATGCAAATGATAGATATAAATGATTGGGCCAAAGGCTGATAGATATAAATGATCAGGCCAAAGGCCGTTTGTTGTAACTGTTTCAGTTATTACTTATATATCTTCCTCTTTTGATATTATTCACTGGGCATTCGCTCATGCTCATTCATGTACATGTAGGTGAGCCAAGGGACGTCCACAACCAGCCCCGGTGAACTTGTGAGAAACAGTTAAAGTTTTGAGGAGTCAGCCCAAACGTCTTACGCACGAGACTGTCTTCGCCTTTGATCCTTGTTTATAGTTTTGTTATGTTGGTGAATACGTTGGACTACTGTTGTATATAAGTCTTGGGTCTGACTGACTTAAATCTGTATGATCCTGTATGTATAGTGTTTTGCGTTAGTACACTTTTTGATGTGAGTTATTAACGTATAAATGCTTGGAATGTTATGGTGTGCATTTAAGCATGGCTCTATGGACAAAGTTTTTGAATTGCTTCCGTTCGACCCCTTTAGCTCTGATGAGTTTCGATTTATTTGATTGAGGCCGTGGGTAATCACTCGATTACTGGTCGGTTATGGCCTTAACCCATAGGGGCGGGTTCGAGTCATGACAGAGTGGTATCAGAGCACGAGTTAATAACTCAGACACTTGTCCAAAAGAGCAATAAGCGTCTAGAAAAGATCTAGGATGCATTCATAAGCATGAATTTGAAAGCACGAAGTATATGCATAACTGTTTTGATACGAACGACTATGTGCCTTAAGTTATGAATTGCTTACATCACAAATTATTTGAATATGTATGCTCTTTGATATATGCATACTTGTAAATCTTTTGTATGAAATATATTTGCCTGAAATATAATGCAAGTTTAATCAGATGGTGAGAACAAGAGGTGATGAGTTAGAGGAATCCTCTACTTCCAAAATAGACAGAATGGAAAGACTGCTACAGGAAATGGCAGAAGCTTTGAGACAGCAACAGGAGTGGCAACAACAGTGGCAGCAACTACCTCCGCCATCTCCACCTCCGGCACCTCCTGTGCCAGATAATCAGAACGATGACCGAATCATAGCTCTCACCAAAGAGTTCAAGAAAATGAAACCACCACAGTTCCATGGCGGACTAGATCCTTTGAAAGCTGAAGCTTGGGTCCTCGGCATCGAAAAACTGTTTGAAGTATTCCTGTGTTCAGAGACACAGAAAGTGCTTCTAGCCATCTTTGTGCTAGAAGATGAAGCGAGAAGATGGTGGATGTTGATGCGTGAGAGTCACAAAGATGTTGATTGAGCAAAATTTTTGGAAATCTTTTATGAAAAGTACTTCCCGCAGTGTGTCCGGGATAGGAAAGTGGCGGAATTTATGGAACTGAAACAAGACAGTATGACCGTAGCCGAGTATGAGGCCAAATTCACCGAATTGGCCAGGTTTGCGCCACACGTGATTGATACGGATTATAAGAAGGCATGACATTTTGAAGGTGGGCTCCGAGGTGATATTTTAGAGAGAGTGAATGTCTTGAAGCTGGAGACTTACATTGGGGTATTAGATCGGGCCATAATATTTGAGGCTAATATAGCCAGACAAGCTAAACCAACAACTGATTGGAAGGGTAGCAAAAGGCAGGGCTTCTTCTCAAGGAAGAAGTTTTCAAAGAAGCAAAATACGGGCTCCTCGAATACTTCTAATCCTTCCCGAGACACAACCCCGTTGTGTACCACTTGTGGTAATAGGCATCGTGGAGTTTGTTACCGTGTGACAGGAGCTTGTTTCAATTGTGGTAAACAGGGGCATATGGCCAAAGATTGCAAACAGAATCGTGGAAAATTTGCTGCCAGTTTAACGGCACCAGTCCCAAAATCAGGAAATGCTACGGGATCTACTCCTGTCGGAGATACCATGAGGCAGGGAAGAGTTTTTGCGCTTGTTCCGGGTGATACACGGAATGCCAATGCCGTTGTCTCAGGTACTATTTCAATATGTAATCAGGATGCCTTTGTATTAATTAATTCTGGATCAACACACTCATTTGTGACATATACATTTGCATCTAGATTGAATAGACCCCTAGAGTTATTGCCATATTTGTTATGTGTGTCTGCTCCATCGGGGGAATCTGTGTTATGTGACTATATATATCAGTTTTGTGACATGCATATCGAGGATGCTACCCTATATGTAGATTTGTTGCCCTTGAACTTTAGACATTTTGATGTAATTTTAGGCATGGATTGGTTAACCAAGTATTGTGCCACCATTGATTGTATAACAAAACGGGTTGTGTTTAAACCACCAGAACAGAAAGAGATTGTGTTTGTGGGTAACGGGGTAGTGCCCCCACCTTATCTGATATCTGTGATGAAAGCATGTAAACTGATCAGGAAAGGGTGCTAGGATTATTTGTGCTATGTGTTGGCTGAACAATCTGAGAATGTTGAATTGAATAATATTCCTATTGTTAGAGAATTTCCGGATGTGTTTCCGAATGAATTACCAGGGGAATTGGTAGATAGGGAAATAGAGTTTACTATTGAGACTGTGCCAGGCACCCAGCCTATTTCTAAAACTCCCTACAGAATGGCCACTGCTGAAATGAAAGAATTGAAAGAACAGTTGCAAGACCTGCTTGGTAAGGGGTTTATCTGACCCAGCACTTCGCCTTGGGGTGCACCAGTGTTATTTGTGAAGAAGAAGGATGGTACTCTGCGCCTGTGCATCGATTATCGGGAATTGAATAAGGTAACGATAAAGAACAAATACCCTTTACCCCGTATTGATGATTTATTTGATCAACTACAGGGATCACAGGTGTTCTCTAAGATTGATTTGAGATCCGGGTATCATCAGCTAAAGGTTAAGGCAGAGGATGTTGAGAAAACCGTATTCAGAACGAGGTATGGTCATTTTGAGTTTCTTGTTATGCCATTTGGAGTGACTAATGCTCTGGCAGCATTTATGGACTTAATGAATAGAGTTTTTAAAACCTACCTTGATGAGTTTGTTGTAGTCTTCATCAATGATATTTTGATATATTCTAAAGATAGACTCGAACATGAACATCACTTGAGAACTGTTTTACAAATACTTCGAGAAAGGAAACTATTTGCTAAGCTAAAGATATGTGAGTTTTGGTTGGATGAAGTTGTTTTCTTAGGGTATGTGATCAACAAGGAAGGAATATCTGTGGACCCGCAGAAAATAGAGGCAATCGTGAATTGGCCTACACCGACCAATTAACAGAAGTTCGCAGCTTTATGGGTTTAGCTAGGTACTACAGGAGGTTTGTGAAGGATTTTTCAAAAATAGTTGTGCTACTTACCCAACTGACACGCAAAGGGCAATCTTTTGAGTGGAACGATGAAAGAGAATCAGCCTTTCATGAATTGAAAACAAGATTGACCACCGCACCAATTTTGACACTACCTTCAGGTGCGGAAAATTTTGTGATTTTCAGTGATGCATCTTATAAAGGTTTGGGTTGTGTGTTAATGCAGAACAGAAAGGTTATTGCTTACGTCTCTCGACAGTTGAGACTGCATGAGAAAAACTACCCAACACATGACTTAGAATTGGCTGTGGTTGTTTTTGCTTTGAAGATCTAGCGGCATTATTTGTATGGGGCAAAGTGTGAAGTTTACACAGATCACAAGAGCCTGAAATACTTCTTTACACAGAAAGAACTGAATATGCGACAGAGGAGATGGCTTGAGTTGATAAAAGACTACGATCTAGAGATTCAGTATCACCCCAGGAAAGCTAATACAGTGGCTGATGCATTAAGCAGAAAATCAACGGGGAGTATGGCCTATTTACTTACCGAACAGAGAGAAATCTTACAAGATTTTGAGAAGTCTGAAATTGAAGTGGTAATGTGTGAACAGGGTGGATTAATAGCCGCTATTACAGCCGAGCCGGCAATTGTTAATGAAATCAAACAGAAATAGAAAGAGGATGAGTTCCTCAGAAAGGTGATTGATGAATTTGAGACAAGTCCGAAAGCAGAGTTTGGCATTGAAAATGAAGTGTTGAAATTCCGAAACTGACTATGTGTCCCAGATATCCCGGAACTAAAGAAGAGGGTCTTAGATGAAGCCTACAGATCCGTATTTTCTATGCATCCGGGTAACAATAAAATGTATCGGGACTTGAAACAAACCTATTGGTGGCCTAAAATGAATAAAGAGATTGCAGAATATGTGTCCAAGTGCCTTCAGTGTCAGCAAGTTAAGGCTAAACATCAGAAACCAGGCGGTCTACTTCAACCTCTCCCTATTCCTGAATGGAAGTGGGAACATATGACTATGGATTTCGTTGTTAGCCTACCTCGGACTTCTCGAGGTATGGATTCTGTTTGGGTTGTAGTTGATAGACTGACTAAATCTGCACATTTTCTGCCTGTCAAAACTACATTTACTGCTTATAGATTGGCTACTATTTATGTTGATGAGATTGTCCGTTTACACGGAGTTCCGGTATCTATTGTGTCGGATAGAGATCCAAAATTTGTATCTAGATTGTGGAAGAGTTTGCAGGAAGCTATGGGAACAGAACTAAGGTTCAATACTGCATTCCACCCACAGACAGATGGGCAGTCAGAACGAATTTGGAAGATATGCTTCGCATGTATGCCTTGGATTTTCAAGGGAGTTGGGAAGATTATTTGCCACTTGCAGAATTTGCTTATAATAACTGTTTCCACTCCAGCATCGGTGTGGCACCATACGAGGCTTTGTATGGTAGAAGGTGTAGATCACCTATTTGTTGGACAGAGGTCGGGGATAAAGCTTTGCTTGGGCCAGAAATTGTGCAGGATACTTCTGAGAAAATCAAGACTATTCGTCAAAGGCTCAAAACAGCTCAGGACCGACAAAAGAATTATGCAGACGTTCGGAGAAGATCTCTTGAGTATGAGGTCGGTGACCATGTGTTCATCCGTGTTTCCCCGATGAAAGGCCAAGTCAGATTTGGGAAAAAGGGCAAGTTGTCGCCCCGTTACATTAGGTCGTTTTAGATTTTCGAAAGGCTTGGCCCAGTTGCGAGATTCGAGCAAATCCATAATGTGTTTCATGTGTCGATGTTGAGGGGCTACCTCCGAGACCCGTTTCATGTGATCAATCAACACCGGGTTGCTATTGATGAAAATATGAAATATGCTGAATGGCCGGAACGGATTGTAGACAGGCAAGTGAAACAGTTGAGAAGCAAGTCCATCCCAATGGTGAAAGTGGAATGAAAACAACACTATGGAACGGATGCTACATGGGAAAAAGAGGAGGAAATGCGACTGAGCTATCCACATTTGTTTCCCGACGAAGGTAAATTAAGTTTGGAGGACCAAACTTCCTAAAAGGGGGAAGACTGTGATACCCCTGTTCCGTAATATACTAAATTGGTCCTTAATTTGAATATGATTATGTGTTTAGCGTGATTTTATGTGCCATTATGTGAATATATGTGATTTTGAAGTTTTATCTGTTCACCGTAGGCATATCTGTTTGAATAATCTGCTTTGGAAATTAAATTGAGGGCCTTATCGGCCACAGAACCTGAAATTGATTACGCCATTGTGACTGACATAATTTTTAGAGCCTACGGTGAAATTTAATTGAAAATTGATTAGAATAAGTTAAATCGATTTAATTGATGAATTAGAGTCCAACTACTTTACTATTATAATATTAGCCTCAGTGGGTTTTGTTGTCAAGGCTTTAAACACTCAATATCTCTCTCCCTAGCCTCATTTTGACTGATAATAAACTCAAAGAAGAGAGAGAGGGTCGGTTGGAAGAAGAGAGGATAGGAGATTGAGGGTTTGGCTTAAAGCTTGGAAATTTTGGAGGTTAAGCTCAAGAATTGCCATAGATTGTGAAGATTAAACTCCTTGGTGAGTAATTCATGCATTTTTAGTCATTATCTTGTGAATTCAAGTTTAATAGATGGCCAAGAGCATGAATTAGTTTGAATGTGAGGGGATTGAGTTGTATATGTTGGATTTCAAGCTAATAGAAGCATGCATGTAAAGAATTGTTATAGATTTCCATGTTTGAGCTTAATTTGTGTAATCTATGTCGAAGTTTGAATGAAATCCATGTGGATGGCCACTTCTTCACCAAATAAGTTGTGAATAATGTGTATTTCTTACATGCAAGAGTAGATCATGAAAGAGCATGTGTAGGGTCGAGTTCCAGGGCAAATCCACAAGCCGATCACTGTGAGTAATATCTTAACAAGATATTTGAAATATACTATTGTCCAATTGTTTACTTATATGTAAGTTCATTAATTTGAGTGATGGACAGCGATTGACATGAATGATTGGGCCGAAGGCTAATTGATATGAATGATTAGGCCGAAGGCCGATTGACAAGAATGATTGGGCCGAAGGCCGATTGATACGAATGATTGGGCCGAAGGCCGATTGATACAAATGATTGGGCCGAAGACCGATTGATACGAATGATTGGGCCGAAGGCCGATTGACACGAATGATTGGGCCGAAGGCCGATTGACAAGAATGATTGGGCCGAAGGCCGATTGACATGAATGATTGGGCCGAAGGCCGATTGATGCAAATGATAGATATAAATGATTGGGCCAAAGGTCGATAGATATAAATGATCTGGCCAAAGGCCATTTGTTGTAACTATTTCAGTGATTACTTATATATCTTCCTCGTTTGATATTATTCACTGGGCATTCGCTCACCCTCATTCATGTACATGTAGGTGAGCCAAGGGACGTCCAGAACCAGCCCCGGTGAACTTGTGAGAAACAGTTAAAGTTTTGAGGAATCAGCCCAAACATCTCACGCACGAGACTGTCCTCGCCTTTGATCCTTGTTTATAGTTTTGTTATGTTGGCGAATACATTGGACTACTTTTGTATATAAGTCTTGGGTCTGATTGACTTAAATCTATATGATCCTGTATGTATAGTGTTTTGCGTTAGTACACTTTTTGATGTGAGTTATTAACATATAAATGTTTGGAATGTTATGGTGTGTATTTAAGCATGGCTCTATGGACAAAGTTTTTGAATTGCTTCCGTTCAGCCCCTTTAGCTTTGATGAGTTTCGATTTATTTGATTGAGGCCGTGGGTAATCACTCGATTACTGGCCGGTTATGGCCTTAACCAATAGGGGCGGGTTCGAGTCATGACAAATCGGTTCCGGATATCGATTAAACACATATCACCACAATGAAGTGGCTAACGAGATCTCGTAAACTTGTATGTCATGGACCCACATTTTCATGCCGTCCCCATGACTTGGGACTATCTATGGATGCCATAATAGATTTCAAACATGGAATATTCGTTCACGAAAACATTTATCATTTCAGAAATCATAGCTTATCACATTTCATTTGGAACATATTTCATATAAACGTATCTTTACGATAACGTTACTCACAGTGGTTCCAGTAAGCGGTCAATCAATCCTTGAGTCTTGACCTACAATCACAAAATACATAACACAAGCATGTCTTATCATTACACATTCATGTGGCCAATACGGCTTAGCTTTCATTACGTTGATTCATGATCATTCTTAACACATTACTTAACACACACACCCTTGCAGCTTCGGAACTTAGTACATTCTTTTCTTAGTGTGTTTCTAATCCATAACCTCATTACTATGGCTTAATTAAGGCTTAGGAATGCCTAAGATGCAATGAGGATGCCAAAACATGCCTTGGAACACTTAGTCAAATTTTCTGAAAATGATGTCTACGCTCGAGCGTGGGTTTCCCCGCTCGAGCGAACATGCAAACAATGAAGCTTCGCTCGAGCGTGTCTTTCCCCGCTCAAGCAGACTGTAAACTCTAAAAGTACTAGATGCAAGATTTTCACGCTTGACGGGTGCTCGACCCTCGCTCGAGCGTGGTGCATGAATTCAGGGTTCACGCTCAAGCGTGAATGTCCCCGCTCGAGCGTGGGTCAAATTTCTGGAAAATCCAGATTGTCCTCCCAAGCTCAAAACTCGAATTCCAACCTTCAAAACACATCTCTTGGGCCCCAAAACTTGAGATAACATAGTAAACTTGTAAAACATGATGAATTAAGAACTATTTCATAAAATCATGGCCCAAGAGTTTGTTAAAAACTCACAATTCAACTTAAAACATGATAAATGTTCATGAACACAACATACATGAACTTTTCTTGTATCAAATTTCTCAAAACATGATCAAACACCACCAGACCACTTGAAACTTGATGATTTCCCTAAATGAAGATGATTTCAAACATGCAAGAGAGAATTCTTGGAAATCATGCTCAATTTGTGAGAAAATGGACATGCATGCATGAATTGCAACTCAAACTCTATTCTAAGCTCAATGTACACATTCAAACTCATAATCTTGAAGAAATTTCATGTTAAATGACTTAGTTACACAATCTAGAGGTTGTAATCTTACCTAGAGTCTTGAGTTAGCTAGGTACTTGCACAATCTTAGTGAATTCCTTCAATTCCTCTTCTTTAATCTCTTCTTCTCTCTCTCTAGAATGCACTCTCTCTCTCTCTCTCTCTCTCTCTCTCTCTCTCAAGTAAACTCTCAGATTTTTTCACTCAAGGGAGATGAAGTAAATGAGTTCAAATGAGCTTATTAGGCTCATATAGAGCTATGGTGCTAAAAATACAATAATTAGAATATTAGGCTAACCAAACCTGACTTAATTAATCAAACTGAATCAAATTTTTAATAAAATTTGCCATATGGCTCTAAAAATTCCAAATAACATATCGGTGTAGTCAATTTCGTTTTCGGATGCCGATAAGGCTTTCAATTTACATATTAAAGTGGAATTTCAAACAGATATTTCTACAAGTAACAAATAGTAAGCCAAATATCATGCAAATCACATAATGAACCCTTAATTTATTTTAATTCTCTCATTAGCATCATTAATTACAGATTAGTAGCTAATTACGAATCGGGGTTATTACAGGCAGCCAAACCAATGTACAAAAATAAGCTTAAAAGGGGTAACTCCTTACCCTTGAAGCACAACAGCAAATCAATAACTTTTTTTTGAGCTAAAACCAACTTTGAGACCTCAAATAGGACCTCCAAGGACCTCAACTCCAAGATGAAGGTATTTGGCTAAGGGTCTTAGTGCAAATATGTAGAAAAATCTCAATTCTAAGCACAAAATAGGAAGAAAGAGAGAGTTCTAGAGAGAGTTTTTGCTCACAAAATTTTCTAAACCCTAAAAAGGGTGAGAGACCTCCCCTTATATAGGAATACAAGCCAAAAGCTTGTATTCATCCCTCCATACAGTGTATGGAGGATGCATTCAGTGAACAACAGCTAGCACACAAAATATCTGAAAAAGAAGAAAAATGGCCGTCGGCCATCAATGTGGCCGACCAGCCATCAGTGTAGCCGACCGGTCACCACTAATGGCCGATAGGCGCAAGCCCTGGCCGATGGATGTTAGAGATGGCCGGCAAGCCACCCTCTCCTCCAGAAGCAAAGAATCAAGCATTTTGGTCCACAACCAAGCACAAAATAGACAAGTTTTAAAGGCTCAAAGGCAAGGCACTCCGCCAAGAACTTCGGGTGTTCAAAACGAACACAAACATGGATAATCATCGGGTATTCAAACGATGATGTCCAAGTCTTGAAAACGGTAAAAAATGGGGTGTCTACACTCCCAGATGTACCGCAAGGCGTGAATGGTGGAACTCTCGGAGTACTTCTTCTCGGCAAGATTCCGATACAAACAAGCGTTCTAAGTATCTCACACTCGAATTAGAGTAGATGTTCAAACCCTTTTCTACATTCCCACTGGAGATCTTTCCTCGGATAATTTCTACCTCATAGTCGTGTTATTGTGCCTCAATAACTCGACTAACCAAAGTAGGTTGTGCAACAGCGGTAAACAAGGTAACCAACTCAATAAACTTGCCAAGACACACGCCAAACTTACCAATAATACCCAACATCTCCTATTCCTACACGACAATACTCACTACACTGCTCATGGACTTTTTACTCAATGCATTGCAATGAAGCTTGAAATTATTCCATCAATTTCCTTTGTCTCAAATTCAAGTCTTCCTGAGAGAACAGATATTTCAAACTCTTATGATCAGAAAACACTTCAAACCTCTCCCCGTAAAGATAATGCCTCCAAATTTTTAAGGCAAAGATCACCACTTCCAGTTCTAGGTCGTGTGTAGGGTAATTCTACTCATGGGTTTTCAATTGGTGTGAGCCATAAGTCACCACCTTTCCTTCTTGCATCAACATACAACCCAACCCATCTCAAACCCTAAAACCCTTAAACCCTAAATCCTAAACCCTAAACCATAAAACAAACTTTCTCTAATAACTTTCTGATTAGAAATAACTTCACTAATCTAATAAAAAACTTGACTAAAACAAGGGTGACCTAGTGCACGAGGCTCTTACTAAAGTTGGATCTGGGGAGGGCAAGTTGTACGAAGCCTTATTGCCCCTATTTATGAAGAGGCTGAATAACAACTTTCATGACTTCAGAAAAAGACTTGGACAATTTCTGAATCTTTCAATTTTTGATTTTGAAATTCTCTTTGTAATGCCTGGAGTTTGACATTTCTTACTTTGTTACTTCCATGAAATTCTTGCTCCAAGAAATCCTTGGCCCCTTAAATAGCTTTAGAAACTCCATTATGAATTTTGTTGGGTGCACTAGCATCCATCCTTCTATTTGTCTAAATTTTTTCAGTTCAGCCCGTGGAATCTTGGACCTCTCTCTATATATCAGTGTGTATGTATGAGAATTTGAACAGATAAAATAAAAATGAAACATGTAGGAAAAATAGCTTGGTGAATTTCAACAGATAGAAACTTCATTCTTATTCTGTAGATTTTAATGTGGGATTTTTATCTTCTATTCGTGTGTCAGAATGCTTAATTTGAAAGATTCTTATATGAGAATTTTCAAATATATCCAAATTAGGATTACAAGTCCTTAGTAAACTTGTAGCAAATGTGTCATTTTATCCAAAACATGACAGATGGGATTACAAAAATATTTAAGAGACTAATTTAAAATTTTTGATGACAACTGCTTCAATCTCTAGGTGGATTTTTTTTCCCCTCTAAAGGACGAGTAAATTTTTTTTTCCTTTATCAACGATAAAGTTAAAAATATAAAAAAAAAATATGATAAAAATATTTTTCACTAAAACTGATCGATCTTTTCTCCCATCACCTCACACTATTACAACTATTATCAGCCATTGTTGCACCAATCGGCGATAATTTTTTGACGATCACCATCAACCGTTAGTGACTTTTCAACAACCATTTTCTAATGAAAATCTTCCATAACCAATTTTTCAATGAGAAGAATCATCAGCCTTTTCACCCACCACCCCTAGCAAACAAAAAATAATAATAATTTTACTCGGTTAAAAACAAAAACAAAGAAAATAATAGAGATGATTCCATATTAGGTAGATTTTCATTTCATAACGCATTCCCATTAACCGCTTCCAAGTGGCAACATTGCAGCATGGGACCTCACACACTCGGTCATCACCACCAACAAACAAACACTCCTCAAAAACACCAACCCCACCACCAATCTCCGCAAAGCCCAGTTTCGATTTCTATTCAATTTGATTCAATTGGATTCAAGAGAGAGACAATGGAGAGCAAAAAGAGGCTGAGAAGGACAATCATTTGAAAGAGAAGCAATCGAAGCAAGAGAATCCAATGGAAAAGAGATGCTAGCAACAACAACAATAACAATGCTGAGATGGGTTCTTCTTCCAAATGGGAATCTCTCAACCGAGACCTCTTGCTCGATATTCTCTCTCTTTTCAAACCCTTGTTCTTGATATCCACCGTTTCTTTGGTTTGTCGATCTTGGGGACACGTTTGTTTTCATCATTTGTTTGGCGAAGATGGTGACAACACCCTCGATTTTACCATTCTCAACTGCGATTGCTGTCGAAGGCTGTTTGGATCCAAAGTTACCATTTTCAAGAAGGCGTTTCTAATGAAATTTCTTCGTGGTGTCATGGATGTGTATAAACGTGACGATGGTGAAGATGGTATTAGGGTTACTTCGATTACCAGAATGGTGTTTCCTTCTGGGCTTCTTCAATTAACTGATCATCACCTTCTTTATCTTGCGGAAAGGTACATCAATTTCTCCAAACTCAGAATTTCCCAATTTTTTTGGTGTCAATTTAGTGAAATTTTAAATAGGAAAAATTAGTGAAACATTCCTCTCTGACTTCAGGGAGTAGGAGATGTCGCTGATCAAATTTCTTTGTGAAATCAGATAAATTTCTCTATAAAAATTGAAATTTCTGTGTCAAATTTGTATCTAAAAAAAAATAATGGCAAATGTGATTTAAAGCATAAAATTGAATACAAATGCAACAGTGGCTACAGGTGCCCCAGCCACCCCAATTACATAGTAGTTTGTATGTGATGTATGTATTCATTGATTTGGTAGTTTGTCTGTCTGTGTTTCATAGATACGGTGACTATCTATCAAACTACGAGGCATGGAGTAAACAATTTTGCAACATAAAATTTATTTGATAACTTCTTTGAAAAAGTATTGGGTGTCGTTTGAAGGACAATTAATAACCAACAATTGAGAAAATTGAAAAAAATGAGAATTGTTTGGGATGTCAGAATGTTAGATAATAATTTGGTAGTTACTGAGAGGCAGTGGAAAGAGTGGGGTTTTCATCTTTTGGAGCAATTCTATAATTGTTGTTGCTCTGGTACAGATTTTTTTCTTGTTCCTTATATGCATGTGTATGTTATATTTCCTGGTGTTTATTTTGTTACTTTGATGTGTATTTGTTTGTGATGTGGCAGGGTGCTACCCAGTAATATAATATTGTATACAATTCATTATGTGGAGTCCAATGAAACAATATTGCATATATAATTCATTATGTGGAGGGTTATGGTGGTTTAAAGCTTATTGGTTTTGGCTTTTGAAAATCAAAATAGATGGAAGAATTTTTTAAAATCTTTGTGTATAATAAGGAAATTTTGATTGTGATTATTTGGTGGAACTTTTGGAAAAAGATGCTAGAGTTTATTTTTTTATGTATTATTTATTTTTTTTATTTTTATGCAACAAGGTTGTAAGGGTTTTGGATGCTAGGTTAAGGGCCTTAAGGCTTGTTGGAAAGAAATCCAGTTAGCTACGTGATAGTAAGCTTAGACTCAAATATTAAGCAGGAATCGGGATGGGTGATTAAAATAGATAATTCTTTTCTAACGTGTGGGAGAATAAGCAATTAATGTTCTAAAGTCTTAGAATCTCTCGATTTCATATCTAAGAGTAGGTTGCGAAAACAGCCTCAAGATAGCACCCCCACCCCCAAAAATGATTTTTTTAATATAAGAATTTGCCTTTTCTCTAAGTTCAAAGGATATTAAAGTCAAATCATACCTATGACTTAGTGCTTACCAAATAAGGGTTTCTCATAATGCTACATGTCTTCTTGGACCTGTTTATCTTATTGCAACATTTATGCTACCATATGAATCTTGCGGATAATAATTCTTTTCCTGCATAATTTTTATTCAGTGACTGATGATTCAGATAGACTTTATATGTACTTTCCAACTGCCAACTTATGTTGTCCTTTTGTGTTCTAATTGCTCTCACTGATTTGGCTTATATTGTTTCTCTAAGTAAAATACATGGAATACGTCTTTAAATGGGTGGGGTACTTGCAGGAGTAGTGGAATAGTAAGCCACCATTACCTGCAGACAATTAAAGAACTGTACTTTTAAATTATGGATAAATTACTTTCTATTTTTCTCTTTTCGTTTTGAAAAAAAAAAAAGGTTTAGAATTTTCTTTCCTCTATATTAGTTCTCAGACAACAAGGTGCCCTTAATTTTATTGAGAAATAATCTCCTTGCTAATTTATTTAGTAAATGTTTCTGGTTTGATTTGAGCAACTAGTAAGTTATGCTCAAATTTTATTGCTCATATTGTAGGTCACCAGAGCTCAGAGAACTCTCCCTACCTTTTGGGAGAAATATTAAACATGAAGGATTTTCAAGGGCAATCCACTACTAGAACAGGATGGAGGAGATGTCAATTGGTCCAGTCATATGCAATAATGACATTTTTTGTATCATTGAAGCAATAGGCATAAACTGCAAGAAGCTAGAAGCCCTAGAATTGTTAGGCTTGGTCTTAACTCAACAATTGTCTCCTGAAATTGCCAAGAGTCTAAAGGGACTGAAACTATTGAGATTAGAAATGGTTCATATTTCAAAAGTTAGTCTGAAGAATTTCCTATCAAAATGTAAAAAACTTCAGAAAGTAGAGATTTGGCATTGTCTTACTTTAGAAGGTACGAAATCAAATTTGTTAGCATCATGTGAGATAAAGAAGACAGAAATGAATGGTGTTAATAAATGGTCCCTTAGCAGAGATGCAAAACTGTATGACATGAAGAATCTACTGAATTTACTTTGGCAGTGAAGTAATTGACCGAGCTTATGAAGAATCAAACATGGTAAGTCACACAATGAGTTCAATATGTGAGAGTTACAATATTTATAGGATTCTTGTTTTAGAACTTATTTTGTGCTTGTATCAGGGTTTGTGTTGTTTTCTGTGAACACAGTTTTATTTTTTATTGTCTGCCAAGTAAAAACATTCTCATTTTGTCTTCTCTCCGTCGAATGAAGTTTTCTCGCTCCAAAAAAAAAAAAAAAACACTTAATTTTGGTTTCCCTTGCACATTTTTAGAAAAGTTCTTTATTTGCTTTCAATATCTATTTGGTTGGAACATTTCATTGAGAGCAGTGGTCGAGTCTGGTAGTAATTACTCTTGTGGCTTGGTTACATGTTTCCTTGGGACCAAGAATGCTGTCTTTGGTTCTAACTTACTGACCTCGAACACAGGCTTGTTTGGGAACATTGATTTTTAGCCAAAAAGTCAAAAAGCTACTACAAGTTGTCAAATCATTCTCTCTACTTTTTTTGTACATCTTTTTATGAAAGGCCAAAAAGCCACTAAAAAAGCTAATTCCCAAACACCCAAATGGTTGTAATTATTGAGTGGATTTCAAGTTTAGAAGCAATGGAAAGTTGGTGTGTTGGGTTTCTGCTCCATGTGTTAATGGAAGACATGGAGTCAAGGAAAGACGATTGTCTACCTTGCCAACCAACAAGCCGTAAATATGGACGACCACCGAAGGTAAAGGAACAACTAGCCATGTGCAAGGCTAGCTAGGCTCTTTAGCTTCCTCCATAAATGGAGAGGCTGAGGGGAGAATTCAGAGAGAGCAAACCAAGAGAGAGTGAGAGATGTGAGGCAGAGAAACCGTCTCTCTCGGTGTGAGAGAGGGAGACGAGTGAGTGGGTGAGTGAGGATGGTGTGAGCTCCTCCTCTATTGTAATCTTTCTGTAATCTCTCCATTGTTATAGTGATAACTGGTTACTCTCTCGTGGACGTAGGCATTGAGGCCAAACCACGTTAAATATTGTGTCTCTTTGGGTGTGAGTGTATTTTTCTACTTGGTATGATTTTTGGAAGGTCTTGGGCGGGATCTCGGATCCCCAACAAGTGGTATCAAAGCGAGGTGGTGAAAAATAGAGTGCTTTTTCAAAATGACCTAAAAATCAAGTTGCTCGAAATTGAGTTTTGAGCATACCAGGAGGTGTGTCTCGACGAGTAGAATCTAGACCCAGAAAAACCAACCCAAAAGAAGGTGTCATGCGCTCCCACGCACGCCCTGAAGTTTCGATGGAGTTCGCCGAAAAGGCGTTGAAAAACTCAGTCCGGCAGGCAAAGTTGGAGGTTGAAGATGACCGAAGTTTTTATGTGATACATATTTTATTAAGAAAATATAGTCAACAAATCTCTGGGTGGCAGAGTGGGTAAGCAAGGTGAACCTCAGTTTGAAGTCAGGAGTTCGAACCCCTGGGCAGTGCAAGGTGATTATATATTTTTTTTTGAAAAAAAGTGGAGACTGATGCATAGGTGACGTCAGCATACGGGTGGGTCGCCCAAACCCGACCCAGGATCCGACCCAAGAGGGGTCCGTGGGAGATAACATTAGTACTGCTAGGATAACGTAGGCGCTGATGTAGAGTGATGTCATCAAACGGAATATTCTGTTAGAACACGAAATATTCCTTGAACGTCTAAAAATTGCAATTTGGCCTAGAATTTTCAAAAACATTATGGTGTGGCCCAGTTTTCGAGGATTCTTTTTAGTGAGGCCCCGAAAGTGCAGCGAAGATAGGTCCTAGCTAAATGGATCGTTCTGGACGCAACCGCGAGGTCAGAATAGTGAGATTCTGAACGATTTTTTGGAGATTGTCAAAACATAAGGGTTTGTCATCTTTAATAGTCGAAGGGAGGTTGCCGGATATTGTGGAACGCTGCGGATTCACTGAAGAGGTCAGAATGGAAAGATTCTGACTAGATCAAGATAGATCATTGGAGACCAAAGGAGATCAAGTAGTGGATCGAGGGAGATCAGGATTGGTTAGGGCACGATCAGAGGATTGCAGAGATGATTATCTCCAGAGTTGATCGGAAGACCTAGTTCAATCAAAAATCCACTCATTGACATGATAGATGTTTGGCAACCAGTACATGCTTAGGGAAATACTGTGGCAGTTAGAGCTACTGTATACGAGAAGGTACTGATAGGATGTGGACGAGTACAACAAAAGTTGTAGAGGAGCATACTGAGCTTAAGTATAGAGGTACAAGAGCACAGATGGGTATGCAAGAGTGTCGTGCGAAGTGCAAATGTACAGTGTAGTGACGCGGGCAGAGTGTGCAATAACAGGTTGTTGAAAGTTCACAAGAACTTCTAGACAGAGAAATTGAGACAGATAAATAAAACACGAGTGCGCGCCAAGGTGTGGCAAGTCTCTTTTCTCTATAGTGGTTTCTTTAGTACCATGGCAGCGGAGGATAGAATCGAAGCGGATCTCTTAGGCAAGCTCGATGCATGGAAACTAGAAGCCATGGATGCGAGCACTATGCAAGGAATTACATAGCTGACGATGCTTTGACAGATGGAGCTACTGTCAACCATCAATCTACTGAACATCAAATCAGGGATTGCAAAAGCACAAACAGCGAGCGTATGTGGAAAGGCTGATAGTTCAGAGGAAAAGCTCTGAGCAAAGAAAACCGAGGATGTTGATGGGACAAATGACGAGTTTTCTGTTGCTCTAATGACTAGTCGTGCGAGGTGATGCATGTCAGTTAAGGACATGCTAGGTAGGGGGTGCAGGGCATCCAATCAGGGGGTGCAGGATATCTTAGTTACGCAAGTTCAAGCATAGCAAGTGAAGACATCCGAGATAAGGAACGTGGAAGAGATCAGTGGGAGATAGGAGCAGAGGCTCTCTCCAAATCAGAGAGTGGCGTGAGTTGAGTTGAGGATGTAGGATTCTCTCCTCCTCTTGTATCTCTGGTGTGTTATCTCTAGCTTCAGGGGGTGCAAGTGTCTCAGGGAGGAAATATAGACTATGCTGGAATTTGGACGTAACAAGATTGGTAGCAGGTTCTGTTGCGAATACGACACATTACCCCACATGAGCAGAAGGGGGTGATTGTTGGGTTTTTGCTCCATGTGTGAATGAAAGCCATGGAGTCAAGGAAAGACGGCTACCTACCTTGCCAACCGACAAGCCGTAAATATGGATGGCCACCGAAAGTAAAGGAACAGCTGGCCATGTGCAAGGCTAGCCAGGCTCTTCAGCTTTCTCCATAAATGAAGAAGCTGAGGGGAGAGTTCAGAGAGAGCAAACCAAGAGAGAGTGAGAGATGGGAGGCAGAGAGACCGTCTCTCTCGGTGTGAGAGAGGGAGACGGGTGAGTAGGTGAGTGAGGATGGTGTGAGCTCCTCCTCTATTGTAATCTTTTTGTAATCTCTCCATTGTTATAGTGATAACCGATTACTCTCTCGTGAATGTAGGCATTGAGACCGAACCACGTTAAATATTGTGTCTCCTTGGGTGTAAGTGTATTTTTCTGCTTGGTATGATTTCTAGAAGGTCTTGGGTGGGATCTTGGATCCGCAACATGGTGCTGGTATAGCGCCTTAGAGATTGGAATAATTGCATTGACTCAACATAGCTGTTCCTTGGTTTGAATGTTCCGATCATTAAAATTGTTTGTTTTTGTGGGTTGCCTTGACAATGCTTCAGTTTGTTACACTTGGATTAAATGGGTTGATACACTTCTACCATTTATAACGAAAGACATCTAATTTGTTGAGTGTTTATTGGTGTATAGAACTGAAGATGTTTTAGCTTTCAATAGATGAACTTTAACCATCTTTACACCATTTATTTAAACTACCCATGGACACACACCTTGTAGGGTTTTTAATTGGCCCATTGGACACCACCGTGTGGGATAAAAGCTGGCCTGTGTGAAAAAACATGCCCCTATTAAATAGAATCTGATTTCTTCATAAAAAAAATGAATTAGGACCATGAGAGTTCAACCAAATGCACGCAACTTAGTTTGCAATTATGCAACACTAATAGTTCGTAGGCCCTAATGGACAATTCTCTTTTTTCACCTTTTTGGGCATATCCTTTTAGGTGCTTATCGCCTATAAGGGGTGATTGAAAGAAACAAGACTGGGTTTGTGTGACACTTTACATTTTGGGTTTGGAATTGAGGTAAGGTGTAATTGGAAGTTGGTAAAGGTTGGTGGATATATATATATATATATATATATGTGGATGTTCTCATGCTTTATTTTGGACTAGGGGTTAAGAATTGGGGAGTATAAGGTTGTTGCTATTTTATTAGAACGGGTGCAATTTCGGGGACGAAATTTCCTAAGGTGGGGAGTTTGTAACGCCCACATCCTTTAATCTTTTGGAGAGTGTGTTTAATATCCTTATATTTTTATCTTTGGAGTCTTTGGAATTGTTGTCTATTGGTTTTGAAGGAGTACAATCTGATTTAAACTCGTTGGGTTTGTTCGTTCGTGTTTGTCGTTGTCAAAAGTTCCTTGGAAACTTAGAAATTTTGCCTTGGGGTCGACACTAGCCTTCCTAAGGTGGGGAGTTTGTAACGCCCGCATGTTGTAATGTTTCCGGAGGTGTTGCTGGAAAATAGGGTCGACACCAGCCTTGGTGGTGCCGACATTTGCCTCTTGTTGCTGTCCACAAGGGTCGACACCAGTCTAGGAAGGGTTGACCCTTGTATATTGCGAAATCTGTTGTGTGTTGGTTGCTGGAAAATAGGGTCGAGCCCTGTGTTATAAGGGTCGACCCCTGCAGATTTCTTTCCCAGATTTTGGTTCGGTTTTTGGGCCCTATTTTTGGGGGTTTTTGGTCTTATCCTTTCATTGACCTTAGGGCTATAATCTAATACTATAAATAGACCTAAACCCCACCTCATAATTTTTCCCTTCTTTTCCCTTCTCTAAACCGAGAGTCTCTCTCTCTTTCTCTCAAAGACTCACTTTTTCCACTTCAATCCTTAGATCAACACTCTTGGAGGTGTCTTCCCACCTTAGTCCTTTGAGAAAACTTGAAGATCTTGTCAAGGGCTCTGTCACATCCCAATTTTTAATTACTCGGAATCTTTACCAAAGCCTTTAAATTAGATCTTTTTTTTTTTTTTATATGTACAAATATCTATTACACTTGAGTAATAGAAATACAAGGGTACATGTTCTCTCCCTCTCAATGAATACAAGAATAATAATGATACATGCCAATCTCCTATTGAGAAGCTACAGATAAATAAATACAAATATCATTATACAACAATGACTTTCTTCACGTCCATAACGAGATTACACAAACAGACTTGTGGACTTCGTAACTCTTCAACTATGAATCTAAATTTTCTTCTTGTAAAAAGATAAAACAACAATGGGGTGAGCACTAATGCTCAGTAGGAATCTCATAGTTCTTAATCAATAACAAACACTCAGATAGAAATGATCATGTATGTAGGGTGATACCATATAGTATAATGACATTTTATAATTTCAAAATATCATAAATAGAGTACCTTTTTCTCAAAAACTGCTTAGATACTTTTAAGAAGAACCTTCAGCCATTAAAATCATCCGTTAACTTTGGAAAACCATAGTTCCTTGTGAAACAAACTTATTTAAGAAACAATATCATTTAAAAGTTATTAACTAATTCCTAAAATATTTCTTATTAATTCCTATTTTTAATGTTTCTCTTTTTCTTTCATTCTTCCATTCTACTCATTATATTTATTTAAAACTCCATAAATTCAAGTTCAAGTTCCCTTTTTAATTTATTAACCATTCTCCTATACCCAAATCACTCTGTTATTTACACTCTCAATTTCAATTCAAGATAATACAAGATTAATAGACCCCCTTTCAATTCAGTCTTTCATTTAGTTATAGAACAATGCTCATAAGTTACTTTTATTGTCGCCACTAATTCATTAAGTTCACCATCACCAATCCATAATCCCTTACTCATTTCTGGTTTCCATACATTACAAACAATGCCTATATACATTTCCTCTTTATATCAATATACACATTAATTTACAATTTCATAGATTCATCACAAGTCACAAATAGTATCATCAACTTAACACATGTATCAACACAATCCACCTTTTGCCGACTTATTACAGCGGGATAGCGGGCACCCAATCCATAACACTTTTCACCTTTCGCCGGCTACTATACGGTGGGAAGTGAACTCCCAAAGAAAACCTTTTTTTCAAAAGCCATTTTCTTCCAAAAATCATATTTTTCCAAAACCATTTTTCATCTTTTGAAGACCATCCCCCACATTTTCTTGCTACTATACAGCGGGATGTGGGCACCCAAAACATTTTCGAAAACCATCCATTTTTCCACTTTTGTCGGCTACAATACGACAGGACTGTGTGGACACCCAAAAATTATTTTCCACTTTCGCCGGCTACTATACGGTGGGACTCTGTGGACACCCAAAAACTTTTTCCCACATTCGTCCAGCGATAAGCCTAAACAGGGCAATTGGGCACCTTTAATGCAAAATCACCCCCACATTTTCCGGCTACTATATGGCGGGATGTGGGCCCCCAAAAACTTTTTTCAATTTTTAAAACCATTTTTTTCAACTCCCCGTGCGGGTACCAACACAACACCACCCAACACAACTCAATCCAAACTCAACACACCCAACACAACTCAATCCAACCTCAACACAATTCACATGATTCAAACACAATTCATCATAGTTCAACATAATTCAATTCATCATTATTCAAAACAACTCAACATAATCGACACAATCCAACATAATCCACACTATTTAACATGATTCAACTCAACACCACTAACTATAATTCAACATCATTCAAGGTAAAGTCTTAAATTCCCATTTCATCATTTCATCCTAAGGCTCATATCATCCATAACATTAAAAATCTTGTTCCCCAATTTTCATCTCACATAATAGCTTGATTCACAATGTTCATAATAGAGGTTCATTTGCAAATTTTAAACATAATTTTCAAACACTTCTAAATTCCAATTAAACTTGTACATATATAATTCAACCTACCAATTTCATGATTCTACTTTCAACTTGGGAAAAATCATTATTTATCATCATGAATTAACCTAGGGTTTTCAAGAAAAATTAAGATTTTCATGAAAATTCAAACTTGTCACACCGTTACCTTTAATTCCAATTTTCCTCTTGATTATACAGCTAAGGGTCATATTCCATCACCTTAACGCAACAATTGAACCCCCAATGCTTCAAACCCTAAACCCCCAAATCTCATGATATACACTATATGATCAAAATATAAATTTTGCACTTATATAATCAAAATACCACAGGTCTATCTAGTAATGCAAGTACTGAAGAAGAATTAGGACCCCTACCTCGAGAATCAAGCAAGAAAAGCAAGCTTTGAGAAGAATCCTTCACAACTCCGAATTGCAATTGGTTGAAAAGTGAGATTTTCAAACCTTCTTCACGTTTTTGCAAGGGATCTTGGCCAAATCTTTCAGAAATTGGAAGTATTGGGGCCAAAATCTCTAAGGTTTTCGGACCTAGGTGAGAGGGATGAAGAAAGGAGATGAAAAGTGTGAAGAATGATCTAGAAATGAGATTTTAAACTTGCTGAATTCACACGGTCCGCTTGAGCATTGCTTTTCCCGCTCGAGCGTACCTGCTTCCAGCACAGATTCCAAAACTTCAAACAGGTATAACTCTCTCATTTGGACTCCGTTCTAGGTCGTTCTTGTATCCAAATCGAAGCCTCGCAAACAAGCTTTCCAATGGTTCTAGCCTCACATCCAAATTCGAAGTGTGGAAAAAGAAAAGGGCAAAAGAGTGATGGCTGCTCGTAGGAAAAATTATCTGAATTAGAGTTTTTAGTCCAATATTACTTTACCATCATATTACCACCTCAATCAATACCCCAAAATAAAATAAGGAGGTTCCAAATGCACTAATAAAAATGTCAAGGGCAATCTCACTTTCCAAGCTCGAGTGTCACTTTCCATGCTCGAGCGGCCCGCCTGCAACATGCGAGATACTGGGGGCATCAATTCTACGCTCGCACGCCAACTCTCCCGCTCAAGCGGAGGGAGAAATTCTGAATCGTTACAGGCTCTCTCTTGGTCCGAAGAGTTCGTTGTTTCGTCGCCATTGATGTTTGGGTCGTCATCTCTTGACTTCTAGAGGTAGGGGTCATAGTTCTCTTTCAATACTTGCATTAATAGATAGATTTGTGGTATTTTGACTATATAAATACAAAATCTATATTTTTGAGCATATAGTGTACAATATGAGATTTGGGGGTTTAGGGTTTGAAGTGTTTGAGGGTTAATTGTTGGGTTAAAACGATGGATTATGAACCTTAGGTGTGTAATGAATGGGAAAATTTGAATAAAAAGTAATGGTTTGGGAAGTTTGAATTTATCTTGAAATTCTTGATTTCTCTTGAAATCCTAAGTTGATTTATGATGATAAATAATGATTTTGCCCAAATTGAAATTAGAATCATGAAATTGGTAGTTTGAATTATATATGTATAAGTTTAATTGGATTTTAGAGGTGTTTCAAGATTATGTTAAAAATTAGCGATTGAACTTTCATTATGAACATTGTAAATCATGCTATAATGTGAAAGGAAGATTGGGGAAATGATCTATTAATGATATAGATGACATAAACACGGTTTTGGGATGTTGAAATGGGTTTCAAGGATTTATCTTGAATTATGTTGAATTGCAAATAGTGTTGTTGAACTAAGTGAGGTCGACTTTTGTTGAATTATGTTGTGTTGAACAATGTTGAATTGAATGGTGTTGAACCATGATGAATTGTGTTTGAATCATGTAAATTGTGTTGAGTTGAGTTGTGTTGGGTATATTGAGTTGTGTTGGGTGTGTGGAGTTTGTGTTGTGTTGTGTTGGGTGTGTGGAGTATGGGTTGAGTTATGTTTGGTGGTGTTGTGTTGGTACCCGCACAGGGAATTGAAAACTGGTTTTAAAAATTTAAAAAAAGTTTTTGGGGGCCCACGTCCCGCCGTATAGTAGCGGGTAAATGTGGGGGTGATTTTGGATTAAAGGTGTCCAATTGCCTTGTCTAGGCTTCTCGCTGGACGAATGTGGGAAAATATTTTTGGGCGTCCACACAGTCCCGCCGTATAGTAGCCGGCGAAAGTGGAAAAATGATTTTTGGGTGCCCACATCCCGCCGTATAGTAGCGGGCAAATGGTGGGGATGATTTTAGAAAGTTTAAAAAAAAAATGGCTTTTGGAGAAATATGATTTTTGGAAGAAAATGCCTTTTGAGAAAAATAGTTTTTGGGAGTTCACTTCCCGCCGTATAGTAGCCGGTGAAAGGTGAAAAGTGTTATGGATTGGGTGCCCGCTATCCCGCCGTAGTAAGTCGGCAAAAGGTGGATTTTGTTGATATAGGTGTTGAGTTGATGATGCTAATTGTGACTTGTGATGAATGTGTGAAATTGTGAATTGATGTGTATGTTGATATGAAAAGGAAATGTATATAGACATTATTTGTAATGTTTGGAACCCAAAAAAAAAAAAAGAGTGAGGGGATTAGGGGTTGGTGATGGTAAATATAATGGATTCGTTGTGGCAATAAAGGTAAATTGTGAGTGTTGTTCTGTAAATAAACAAGAGATTGAATAGAAAGAGGATTTATTAATCTTGTGCCATCTTGAAATGAAATTTTAGAGTGTAATCAACGGTGTAAATTGAGTATAGGAGAATCGTTAATAAATTAAGAAGGGAACCTGAACTTGAAGTGATGGAGTCTAATTGAATGTAATGAGAAGGAAAGAAGAATGAAAGAAAAAGAAGAATATTAAATATGGGAAATTGAATGAGAAATATTTTGGAATGAGTTAATAAATATAAAATGAAGCGGTTCCTTAAACATTAATGTTTTAAAAGGGATTTATGGTTTTCTAATGAAAAGGAGTAGTTTTGATGGTTGAAGGTTTTCCATAAATGTTCACATGAATTTTGAGAAAAAGATACTCTATGTACGGTATTTTGGAATTAGAAAACGTCACCTACTATATAGTATCACCCTGCATGCATGATCATTTCTATCTATGTGTTAGTTATTGATTTGGAACTATGAGATTCCTACTGGGCATTCGTGCTCACCCCTCGTTGTTTTATCTTTTTACAGGAAGAAAACTTGGGTTCATAGTTGAAGAGTTATGAAGTCCATAAGTCTGTTTGTGTAATCTCGTTGTGGGTGTGAAGAAAATAACTATTGTATACTGATGCTTGTATTTATTTAATTGTAGCTCCTCAATAGGAGATTGGCATGTATCATTGTTATTATTGTATTCATTGAGAGAGAGAGAGAGGAAATGTATCATTGTATCTCTATTACTCAAGGGTAATGGATGTTTGTAAAAAAAAAAAAAAAAAAAAGGGGCCTATTTTAAAGGCTTTGGTAATGTTTCCGAGTCGTTAAAATTTGAGGCATGACAACTTGGTATCAGAGCTAACCGAGTTTGAATACCTGGAGCTTGTGGGAATTGGTTTTTACCACAATGGGTTGGCTTCGCTTGGTAAGGATTTTTGTATATAGAATTAGGAGGTGTAGGACATGTTGTGTTGCATTGTGTGAACATGGGTTGAGTGTCATGGATAGTTCTTGTAGCCGGCTAACTTGCTCTGAGATCTCATTGAAAACGTGTCTGATCAACGTGGTTTCTAGTGAGAATTCCTTGGGAGTTTTGGGACAAGTGATCATCCTTGTTGCCTTGACTCGATTGTGTGGTTTGTTGCTTGACTATATTTATGTGTTGTGTGATTATATGTTAGGTTGGTTTTGTGTTAAGATAGGAAGGATAAGTGTCTTAGGATAGGCATTAATCTACAATAAGGGAGACATTAGATATTGGTAGAAATGTATATTGACTTATGAGCCTTAAATGGAATGGGAGTGTTTGTGGAGCGAGGAGTGTGCGACTTGTATGGTTTACGAGGGGTGTAATTGAGATATGGTGAGATCTTGGAATGGTATGAGGTTAATTTGAAGTTACATAGAATGTTGTGAGGGATTTGGGAGGGGGTGAGAATTGTGTTTTGTGATGATGAGGGTAGCGTTGGTGAGGTGTTACTGTAGGCTAGTAGTTCTGTATGAGTGGGTTTGTGGTATTTAAGAATTGAGTGACATGATTAAGGGTTGTATAGAGTTCATGAGTATGAAAGACACTTGGTCGTTAAATGCAAGAAGTGGTTCTTGAGAAGGAATGTGGGTTGTAACCTTTGTAATGGGTGTCGTGTGGGTGATGATTGTTTAGTGTGATTCAAAATTAGTGTTGCGATCTCGGTATAAGAGTGATGAGACTATTGGGAATGGTGCTAGTGCAACGCATGTTCAAGAAGTCCAGTGAGATTCTAGGAACGTATAGGATGGTGTATGAAGCTCCATCTCGGAGTAAACGACTCAGGGCAACTTGTGGATGTTTGAGTGCCAAAATTTAAGTTTTATGGAATGATTAACTAATTGTTTGGTATTAAGGATTGGATGACAAATAGTCCCTTTAGACTGGTTTGACAATAAGTAAGGTGGTAGGTTTGAGAAATATTTTGAAAAAGGTTTAGTGAGTGTTGGATCTATTTTGGTTTGGTTGGGAATAGGTGGTTTCAATGAAAACTTGAAATTGTTAATTGAAATTGAATTGGTGATTTCGATGAATGCTACTTGAAGTTAATTAATGCTTGACTATCTTGGGATTTTTTTTTTTTTTTTTTTTGTGGATAAATAGGGATATGAACGAATAGTGTCTCAAGGGGTACTAGACGGCATGGAGTCTTACTTGTGCATATATATGTGTGTTCTTCATGTGAGTTTGTGAAACCGTTCTAATTGAGTTAAAAATGTTTGAATGAAATTGTTGTAAGTTCACTTGTACCAATGTGTGAATATATATATTGAATGTTGATATAAGTGTTGACATTTGTGATGAAATATACCAGCTTGTTTTGTTTGTTGTTGTTACAAATGTGTATGGAAATTATGTTGTGATGTCACCGGATGGGTGACGGAGGTTATTTGGTGATGGTTGGAATTCACCAGGAAAAATGTTGAGATCGATGTGGAAAACGAAAATCTATTTTCCTTGTGCATAGCCTGGGAAGGCACGGATGAACTAAATGTTAAGGACTTAATCTGAATATGTTAATGAATGATTTTCACTGTTCTGCTTTTATATGCTAAGTTGAATAAAGAATTGATAATGTTGCTAATTGGGATGCAATTTAGAATTGTGGTCTTGGATCATACAATGCAATGTGTCATCTGTCTTGCTTGTGTTGACTTAGTGTTAGTCTAAGGGTGATTTCTTTTCCTTGAAATTGAGTTTTAGGCGTTCAATCGATATGGTCCGCTTAGTTATTAATTGGGAAGTTGCTATGGACTTTGGGATTATAAATGGTTAGTGTTGCTCCTTGCCTGTTGAATTCCAATGTGTGTGTTGGTCAAAAAGTATTTGTGATCCTTTCCTTGTGATTCTTGTTGTTTGGGTGTCTTTGGAACATTGAGGTATCAAATCAGAAAACTGAGAATCTATCCCGAGTGTGGATCTAGTTTTAAACCTTAAAGGGCATATTTCCGTTCATGTTTGAGTTTGGTTTTCTTCATTTTGAGGACGAAATTCCTTAAGGGAGGAAGATTGTGACACTTTACATTTTGGGTTTGGAATTGAGGGAAGGTGTAATTGGAAGTTGGTAAGGGTTGGTGGATATATATATATGTGTGGATGTTCTCATGCTTTATTTTGGACTAGAGGTTTTTAAGAATTGGGGAGTATAAGGTTGTTGCTATTTTATTAGAACGGGTGCAATTTCGGGGACGCAATTTCCTAAGGTGGGGAGTTTGTAACGCTCGCATCCCTTAATCCTTTGGAGAGTGTGTTTAATATCCTTATATTTTTATCTTGGGAGTCTTTGGAGTTGTTGTCTATTGGTTTTGAAGGAGTACAATCTTATTTAAACTCATTGGGTTTGTTCATTCGTGTTTGTCGTTGTCAAAAGTTCCTTGGAAACTTAGAAATTTTGCCTTGGGGTCGACACTAGCCTTCCTGAGGGTCGACCCTTGCATGTTGTAATGTTTCCAGAGGTGTTGCTGGAAAATAGAGCCGACGCCAACCTTGGTGGTGTCGACACTTGCCTCTTGTTGCTGTCCACAAGGGTTGACACCAGTCTGGGAAGGGTCGACCCTTGTATATTGCAAAATCTGTGTGTGTTGGTTACTGGAAAATAGGGTCGACCCCTATGTTACAAGGGTCGACCCCTGCCGATTTTTATCCCAGATTTTGGTTCGGTTTTTAGGCCTTATTTTTGGGGGTTTTTGGACTTATCCTTTCATTGACCTTAGGGCTATCATCTAATACTATAAATAGACCTAAACCCCACCTCTCTCATAATTTTTCCCCTATTTTCCCCTCTCTAAACCGAGACTCTCTCTCTCTCTTTCTCTCAAAGACTCACTTTTTCCACTTCAATCCTTAGATCAACACTCTTCGAGGTGTCTTCCCACCTTAATCCTTTGAGAAACTTGAAGATCTTGTCAAGGGCTCTTTCTTGGTCCGAAGAGTTCGTGGTTTCATCGCCATTGATGTTTGGGTCATCATCTCTTGACTTCAAGAGGTAGGGGTCCTAGTTCTCTTTCAATACTTGCATTAATAGATAGATTTGTGGTATTTTGACTATATAAATACAAAATCTATATTTTTGAGCATATAGTGTACAACATGAGATTTGGGGGTTTAGGGTTTGAAGTGTTGGAGGTTTAATTGTTGGGTTAAAACGATGGATTATGAACCTTAGGTGTGTAATGAATGGGAAAATTGGAATAAAAAGTAATGGTTTGGGAAGTTTGAATTTATCTTGAAATTCTTTATTTCTCTTGAAATCTTAAGTTGATTCATGATGATGAATAATGATTTTGCCCAAATTGAAAGTAGAATCATGAAATTGGTAGTTTGAATTATATATGTACAAGTTTAATTGGGTTTTAGAAGTGTTTCAAGATTATGTTAAAAATTAGCAATTGAACTTTCATTATGAACATTGTAAATCATGCTATAATGTGAAAGGCAGATTGGGGAAATGATCTATTAATGATATAGATGACATAAACTCGGTTTTAGGATGTTGAAATGGGATTCAAGGATTTATCTTGAATTATGTTGAATTGCAAATAGTGTTGTTGAACTAAGTGAGGTCGACTTTTGTTGAATTATGTTGTGTTGAATAATGTTGAATTGAATGGTGTTGAACCATGATGAATTGTGTTTGAATCATGTAAATTGTGTTGAGTTGTGTTGGGTATACTGAGTTTGGAATTGTGTTGTGTTGGGTGTGTGGAGTTTGTGTTGTGTTCTGTTGGGTGTATGGAGTATGGGTTGAGTTGTGTTTGGTGGTGTTGTGTTGGTACCCGCACGGGGAATTGAAAACTGGTTTTAGAAATTGAAAAAAAGTTTTTGGGGCCCACGTCCCGCCGTATAGTAGCCATCAAATGTGGGGGTGATTTTGGATTAAAGGTGCCCAATTGCCCTGTCTAGGCTTCTCGCTGGACGAATGTGGGAAAATGTTTTTGGGTGTCCACACAGTCCCGCCGTATAGTAGCCGGCGAAAGTGGAAAAGTGATTTTTGGGTGCCTACATCCCGCCGTGTAGTAGCCGGCAAATGGTGGGGATGGTTTTAAAAAGTTTTTAAAAAAAAATGGCTTTTGGAGAAATATGATTTTTGGAAGAAAATGCCTTTTGAGAAAAATGGTTTTTGGGACTTCACTTCCCGCCGTATAGTAGCCGGCGAAAGGTGAAAAGTGTTATGGATTGGGTGCCCGCTATCCCGCCGTAGTAAGTCGGTTAAAGGTGGATTTTGTTGATATAGGTGTTGAGTTGATGATGCTAATTGTGACTTGTGATGAATGTGTGAAATTGTGAATTGATGTGTATGTTGATATGAAGAGGAAATGTGTATAGACATTATTTGTAATGTTTGGAACCCAAAAAAAAAAAATAGTGAGGGGATTAGGGGTTGGTGATGGTGAATATAATGGATTCATTGTGGCAATAAAGGTAAATTGTGAGTGTTGTTCTGTAAATAAACAAGAGATTGAATAGAAAGAGGGTTTATTAATCTTGTGCCATCTTGAAATGAAATTTTAGAGTGTAATCAACAGTGCAAATTAAGTGTAGCGATCCCGGTTCTTTCTCCTTTGGGTGTTTGTATCCGGACTTAGTTCCGAGGATTTCGGTTGTTGTTTTGAGCTGTTTCTATCCTTCAATTCTTTAAATTTGGGTTTAGAATGTTTTGGGCAGGTTGGTTGCAGATTGGTTGAGTTTAGGAACCAAGTCTGCCTGTCCAGTTTTTGACTTGGTCGCTCGAGCGAGCTTCTCTTCGCTCGAGCGAGGCTTTTGTTTTTGGTCCGTCGCTCAAGCCATCCTTTCTTCGCTCGAGCGAGCGTTGCGTCTAGTACTTAGACTTGAGAGCAGTGTTTGTTGGCTCGAGCGAGCTTCTCTTCGCTCGAGCGAGGTCTGTTCTTGTGTCTGGTCGCTCGAGCGACCAGGTCTTCGCTCGAGCGAGCCTGTCCAGTTTATAAACTCAGCAGCGGGGAAAAATAACATTTTTCTCCTTCTTTCTTTCTTGAAACCCTAGCAGCCGAGAGTCTCTCTCTCTAGATTTCATCTCTTTCTTCTATAAATCCATCCTAGGTCCTTTGTTAAAAAGGTAGAGGAGAGTGAGGGCTACATTTTAATCTGAAGAATTGTGGATTTGGAGCACTTGGATTTCGGGTCAATCTTCTCCATTTGGGTTCTCCTTTGAGGTAGGGATTCTCCTTGTTTCTTTTCAATACTCCATCTATAGATAGACATGTGGTAGTTTTTGTATTGCATAAAAAATATATCATGTTGGATTTATTAAAAATCATGAGGTTGAACCTTGGGTTGACTGTTGGAGTTGGGTTTATTATCATTAGTTATGGTTTAGGCTAATTGGGGTGTTAATTAGCATGTTGTTGTTGAAAGGAGAGAAAACCCTAATTTTATTTGATTTAATAAATTAATAGAGGGGTTTTGATCGTTGGGCAAATACTTATGTATTTTGGGTCTTCAATGTGATCATTGTTGTTTGTGTTAATAATTGAGCCTTTTAGGTCAATATTGAGAAAGAGGGAGGAAAACCCTAGTTTAATGATTATAACTTAATTTGCATAATTAAATTGGAGTGGCTTGGAAAAGAATGTAATGGGTTAAAATGAGTTATGGCCTTATTGTCCAGGGAATTGAATTTGTGAAGGCAAAAGGTATGAGAGTTGGATTATTGTAATGTGAGTGTTGAACACATATGTGGAGGTTGTATCTTTAACTGTCATGTTAGTTTTGTTGAAGGGTTTGTGGTCTCATGATAATTGAGTCTGTTAATAGATGTACAACATACCTGCATCTAGAGGTTTTGTCCTTGGTCATCGGTGGAGGATGACACGGTTGTGTTGAATTGTTGTGTATGCATTACACCATTGATTGTTTGTGTATATGACGTTGTGTTTATATGCATTACTTGTGTATGGGAGGAGATAGGGGATGTACTCCACGGTTTAGGGGAAGATAGGGGATGTACCTCTAAACCGGTTAATGATTATGGGAAGATAGGGGATGAACCCAGGGTTGCAGCTCATATGCGCACCTATTGCAGAGATATAGCTTTTATGCTTATCTATTGAAGTGTGATACAGCTCATATGCTTGTCCACTGAAGTGTTTTGTTGATATGATACATCACTAAAATGTGTATCAGTTGTGAAGTACGGAAGTGGTTTTTGTGAGATTGATACGATACCAACATGTGTATTCGTTATGTTATCAGATATGTTTAACTTGATTTGTTATTCCTGTTGAATTGGAAATATTGTTAATAAGAGATGAAACCCTTGTTGAGTTATTAAGTTATTTGGCCAAGTTCTGAGCCATAAAAGGGAAGGTGAATTGTGCCATAGACTATGTGTCATAGGCAGTGTAGACATTCGTGTCGTGAAATTGTAAATGGATTATCTTGTGTTAATCAAGTATCAGTTGCTACCCCTTGTCTTTTAGAAGTGTAAAGAGAATCAAACATTTTAGAAATATGTTCTAGAAAGGCACATCTGTTGTATGTGTGGAAATTGGAGAATAGTAGTGGTCTTAGTGAATTTATTTCCTAAGTAATTGGTTATGTATAAAAGATTGGGAACGGGGTTAATGAAAGGAAAAAGGGAAAGATGAATCGCTTATAGCGTTGAATGAAATAGTTGTTTTTGAGAAAAGTTTATATATATATATATATATATTTTGTCTAAACTGTCACATTATTATTCTAGTACGAGAAAGAGTGTTCATGATCATAGCTATCTGTACTGTTGTTATTGTTGAGGATCATGTTGAGATCCCTACTGGACTATATGTTCATCCCACGTTGTTGAATCTTTTTCAGGTGTTTAGCAGGATGTGCTACAAGATTTGGATCTTCTTGTTTGTGGGCCACGGGGCCTCTTTGTTGTTGGCGGAAAGCCATATGTGTAAAAGGGTTACACCCTTCATTTGTTTATTTAAAGGTTGTAAGCCCAAGGGCAATTTATTAAGTATGATCATGTAACATTTACTTGCATACGAATGAGAGTACTGATATTCATTGCTATGAATTGAATGTATGAGTTTATTTCCGCATGTTATCTCTGAAATTGGATTAAGTTAATGAACTTGGTAATGACCTTTAGTAATAAAAAGTGGGGCGTGACAACTTGGTATCAGAGCTACCGGGTTTGAATACCTTGAGCTCGTGGGAAGTGGTTTTTACCACAGTGGGTTTACTACGTGTAGTGAGGACGTTGCATATAGATACCATGAGAATTAGGACTTATGTGTTGCATTTATGTGAGCATGGGATTCAGTCTCTTGGATAGTATTCATAGCCGGTGAACTTGCTTTGAGGTCCTTTTGGAAACGCGCCTGATCAACGTGGTTTCTGATAGGAATTCCTTGAGAGTTCCGGGATGAGTGGCTATCTTTGTGGACTTGATTCGATTATGTGTTTACATGTTTAGATGTTTATATGCAGTAGAGATGTAAAGTTTGAGGCTAAGTGTGTCTTGTGACTTACCAGTAGTAGGGTGTGCCTCGGAGAAGGCTATTGTGTTGGCACTAAGTGTATTTTAATTGGTGCTTTATAGGATGTCTACACGTGGGAGTAGAGGTCGGTTGAGTAGTAGGAACGCCGGGAGAGGCACAGCAGTTCCTTTAGTACCTGCCGTTGCAGCATCGGCTGTCGGCGAGGATGTCGCACGTAAGATTGTGAGAGCAGTGCAAGACGCCCTAGCTCGTACTGAGGGCGGCAGAGGGCATGCTCTCAAGCTTACTAAGGAGTTCTTTTGCTCCGGTCCACCTGAGTTTGTGGGGGAGGCTAGACCATTGGAAGCAGAGAGTTGGTTAGAGCAGATTACTAAGACTCTTGATATGCTCAGAGTCGAAGATGAGGAGTTGAGGGTTTCTTTGGCGACTTTTCAGTTGAAGAGTGATGCGAGTTATTGGTGGAAGAAGACTAAGAATAATGTGGGTGGCACGTGGGTTGCTTTTACCGAGGCCTTTTTGGCCAAGTATTTCCCTACTTCTGCTCGGGAAAGGTTGAGGGAACAGTTTTGGAGTTGCGTCAGGATGACACTCCTATGGCACAGTTTGAGATGCTATGTGATAGTTTGTCGAGGTTTGCTCCAGAGTTGGTGACAACAGAGGAGCGTCGTTGTTTTGAGTTCGAAAGGCGGTTGTGTTTCGATATTCGGGAGAAGGTAGCTGGATCCTTGTGGAAGGATTACTATACTTTAGTTGAGGCAGCGGCCCATGTGGAGGCCCTGATTGCTAGTGATGATGGGGTCTTGGGGAGGTTCAGGTTTCAGACCAGTCTCTGAGTAGAAGGTCTGGCGATTGTTTTGTTTGTGGCTAGCTGGGCCATGGTAGACGTTCTTGTCCTTTGCGAGGGGCGACTAATTAGTTAGCCCTATAGTGTTACCTTGGAGAGGGACTTTTTGTAATGTTGGCCGGTGGTGTATCATGTATATTGATTTTGTTGTGGACTGGTGTACTGAGGGATGCTGAGGCACCATGCTTATGTATCGCATTTATATGCATAGTGTTGTTTGTTTAATCCTCATGTATTGGGGAGTATGTATGAGATTTCGAACTCTCTATTTATTTTGAGAAGTTGTTAATGGGGTCAAGGATCCTAGCGTTGTTGCTTGCTTGGCACTGTATATTGCGTTAACTATGTGTTGGTTTGTGAATCTTGTTCATGTTAGAGTTTGATTGTTGAGAACGGGAACCCGTGGGCGTATGTGTTAGATGTGATGGTTTCGAGAGTGTGTGGTGTTGGCAAGGTTATGTGGGATTTGTGTCTCGGGTTAGCGGGAATGGTACTTGTTTATTGGTTTGTGTTTTGGGCTTTGCTAGTAGCTAGTTCATGGTGACCCCATCGGTGGTATGGGGGTAGTGTTCGTGTGGTGATTGGTTATTAATTGTTAGGGATGGTTTGTGAGTGGATGCAGGCAGCATTCTTTAAAGGAAGAACAGTTTGTGTTCTAGAGTAACGAGAATAGCGTTGGTCGAATTATCCTTCTTGGTTGGGTTATTGTGATTAAGGTTGACCATGTCGGTCTTCGGTCGAGGAGATGAGTAGGCTTACTATGCAGCCATGGGGAGGGAAATGGTGATACCCTTAGACGCAGTGTTGATGCGGTTTAAATTGAGGAGATCCAGTGAGATTCCAAAATTTGGGGATTTATGTAGAGAACTCCGTGTTTGGGGTTAGTAATTTGAGTGGCACATCAGTGTGTGGATTACTGAGTGTGGAGTTTGTTGAGTTGATTTGTCAGCTTATTGGTATTGTGTTTTGGGTTGGCATTGATCACCTTGAGGATAGTTTTGATTGTTGTAGACCTTGCAAGTGGCTTAGGTATAACTGAAAATAAGTCATTTATTTTGACTGTTGAATTAATACAGAACATTCATGTATTGATTATGTGTTGTATATGGCAAGTGTGTATTACATTGCATATGCATTTTGTTTTGGAGGAGATAGGGGATGTACTCCACGGTTTAGGGGAAGATAGGGGATGGACCTCTAAACCGGATTTGTTGGGAGGAGATAGGGGATGGACTCCATTAGCATCACTTATGTGTGTGCTCATTGATAATAGAAATATTTCTATTTGTTGTTAATATGATATAGCTAATATGCTTATCTGTGGTGAAGTGAAAAATGCTTTATATGAGTTGTTATCTCATTTTATTGTTTGGCCAGGTGTATGTTATTAAACTGGTTAAGTAAAGGGAGGCGGGATGAAATTGCAAAACCATGAATTTCTTATGCCTTATGTGTTGGTAGCACTGTATTTATTTCTATTAACTATCATTATAGAAATGTTATGCTTCGTGTTGGTTTTGGTATCACTGTATGAGTGATAGTTGTTGCTAATAGTATGTTGAAAAGAATTGGAAAACAAATTTTTTTTCCTAGTGTTTGGGCCACCTAAGGGTGTTGTTGAGAAATTGATTTAAATCAAGGATTTTGAGGAATTCTAAATGAATCTTTTGGTAAATAAACTGTGGATGATTTTGTGTTTTGGATAACACCGTATTTGTGAAAAATATTTACAAAACGTTGAGTTTCGCAAGGAAAATGAAAGATTTATTTTGGAATGTTGACATTGAAAATTTGACTATCTTTGAGAAATGTCTCTTGATCAAGAAAATGTTTTCTTATTATTTACTCATAAGATTTGCTTTAGTTAGCTTTTTGGGAATCTTGTTGTTGAATAGTGACTTGGCTTGAAGCACTAGTCGGTTGTTGTTTTGTTTCGGGGAAAGGTTTGGTTTGTTGAGATTTTCGTACCTTAAGTGTTGTCTTTTGGAACGTATACCCTTAGTGAGTCTCTTCCTTGGTAAGAGTGGCTTGACGGTTTGTAGAGAGAACGGTTTCACTCCTAGTATTGGGGGGAAATGTTGGTATTGAGTAATTAGTTGGCCTTGTGTTTTGGCGTATCTTTAATTTCGGGGACGAAATTCTTTAAGGGGGGGAGGTTGTAGCGATCCCGGTTCTTTCTCCTTTGGGTGTTTGTATCCGGACTTAGTTCCGAGGATTCCGGTTGTTGTTTTGAGCTGTTTCTATCCTTCAATTCTTTAAATTTGGGTTTAGAATGTTTTGGGCAGGTTGGTTGCAGATTGGTTGAGTTTAGGAACCGAGTCTGCCTGTCCAGTTTTTGACTTGGTCGCTCGAGCGAGCTTCTCTTCGCTCGAGCGAGGCTTTTGTTTTTGGTCCGTCGCTCGAGCCAGCCTTTCTTCGCTCGAGCGAGCGTTGCGTCTAGTACTTAGACCTGAGAGCAGTGTTTGTTGGCTCGAGCGAGCTTCTCTTCGCTCGAGCGAGGTCTGTTTCTTGTGTCTGGTCGCTCGAGCGACCAGGTCTTCGCTCGAGCGAGCCTGTCCAGTTTATAAACTCAGCAGCGGGGAAAAATAACATTTTTCTCCTTCTTTCTTTCTTGAAACCCTAGCAGCCGAGAGTCTCTCTCTCTAGATTTCATCTCTTTCTTCTATAAATCCATCCTAGGTCCTTTGTTAAAAAGGTAGAGGAGAGTGAGGGCTACATTTTAATCTGAAGAATTGTGGATTTGGAGCACTTGGATTTCGGGTCAATCTTCTCCATTTGGGTTCTCCTTTGAGGTAGGGATTCTCCTTGTTTCTTTTCAATACTCCATCTATAGATAGACATGTGGTAGTTTTTGTATTGCATAAAAACAGTATATCATGTTGGATTTATTAAAAATCATGAGGTTGAACCTTGGGTTGACTGTTGGAGTTGGGTTTATTATCATTAGTTATGGTTTAGGCTAATTGGGGTGTTAATTAGCATGTTGTTGTTGAAAGGAGAGAAAACCCTAATTTTATTTGATTTAATAAATTAATAGAGGGGTTTTGATCGTTGGGCAAATACTTATGTATTTTGGGTCTTCAATGTGATCATTGTTGTTTGTTGTTAATAATTGAGCCTTTTAGGTCAATATTGAGAAAGAGGGAGGAAAACCCTAGTTTAATGATTATAACTTAATTTGCATAATTAAATTGGAGTGGCTTGGAAAAGAATGTAATGGGTTAAAATGAGTTATGGCCTTATTGTCCAGGGAATTGAATTTGTGAAGGCAAAAGGTATGAGAGTTGGATTATTGTAATGTGAGTGTTGAACACACATATGTGGAGGTTGTATCTTTAACTGCCATGTTAGTTTTGTTGAAGGGTTTGTGGTCTCATGATAATTGAGTCTGTTAATAGATGTACAACATACCTGCATCTAGAGGTTTTGTCCTTGGTCATCGGTGGAGGATGACACGGTTGTGTTGAATTGTTGTGTATGCATTACACCATTGATTGTTTGTGTATATGACGTTGTGTTTATATGCATTACTTGTGTATGGGAGGAGATAGGGGATGTACTCCACGGTTTAGGGGAAGATAGGGGATGTACCTCTAAACCGGTTGATGATTATGGGAAGATAGGGGATGAACCCAGGGTTGCAGCTCATATGCGCACCTATTGCAGAGATATAGCTTTTATGCTTATCTATTGAAGTGTGATACAGCTCATATGCTTGTCCACTGAAGTGTTTTGTTGATATGATACATCACTAAAATGTGTATCAGTTGTGAAGTACGGAAGTGGTTTTTGTGAGATTGATACGATACCAACATGTGTATTCGTTATGTTATCAGATATGTTTAACTTGATTTGTTATTCCTGTTGAATTGGAAATATTGTTAATAAGAGATGAAACCCTTGTTGAGTTATTTGGCCAGGTTCTGAGCCATAAAAGGAAGGTGAATTGTGCCATAGACTATGTGTCATAGGCAATGTAGACATTCGTGTCATGAAATTGTAAATGGATTATCTTGTGTTAATCACGTATCAGTTGCTACCCCTTGTCTTTTAGAAGTGTAAAGAGAATCAAACATTTTAGAAATATGTTCTAGAAAGGCACATCTGTTGTATGTGTGGAAATTGGAGAATAGTAGTGGTCTTAGTGAATTTATTTCCTAAGTAATTGCTTATGTATAAAAGATTGGGAACGGGGTTAATGAAAGGAAAAAGGGAAAGATGAATCGCTTATAGCGTTGAATGAAATAGTTGTTTTTGAGAAAATTTTATATATATATATATATATATTTTGTCTAAACTGTCACATTATTATTCTAGTACGAGAAAGAGTGTTCATGATCATAGCTATCTGTACTGTTGTTATTGTTGAGGATCATGTTGAGATCCCTACTGGACTATATGTTCATCCCACGTTGTTGAATCTTTTTCAGGTGTTTAGCAGGATGTGCTACAAGATTTGGATCTTCTTGTTTGTGGGCCACGGGGCCTCTTTGTTGTTGGCGGAAAGCCATATGTGAAAAGGGTTACACCCTTCATTTGTTTATTTAAAGGTTGTAAGCCCAAGGGCAATTTATTAAGTATGATCATGTAACATTTACTTGCATATGAATGACAGTACTGATATTCATTGCTATGAATTGAATGTATGAGTTTATTTCCGCATGTTATCTCTGAAATTGGATTAAGTTAATGAACTTGGTAATGACCTTTAGTAATAAATAGTGGGGCGTGACATTGAGTATAGGAGAATCGTTAATAAATTAAAAAGGGAACCTGAACTTGAAGTGATGGAGTCTAATTAAATGTAATGAGAAGGAAAGAAGAATGAAAGAAAAAGAGGAATATTAAATATGGGAAATTGAATGAGAAATATTTTGGAATCAGTTAATAAATATAAAATGATGCGGCTCCTTAAACATTAATGTTTTAAAAGAGATTTATGGTTTTCTAATGAAAAGGAACATTTTCTAATGAAAAGGAACAGTTTTGATGCTTGAAGGTTTTCCATAAATGTTCACATGAATTTTGAGAAAAAGATACTCTATGTATGGTATTTTGGAATTAGAAAACGTCACCTACTATATGGTATCACCCTACATGCATGATCATTTCCATCTGTGTGTTAGTTATTGATTTGAAACTATGAGATTCATACTAGGCATTCATGCTCACCCCTCGTTGTTTTATCTTTTTACAAGAAGAAAACTTGGGTTCATAGTTGAAGAGTTACGAAGTCCATGCGTCTGTTTGTGTAATCTCGTTGTGGGTGTGAAGAAAATAACTATTGTATACTGATGCTTGTATTTATTTTATTGTAGCTCCTCAATAGGAGATTGGCATGTATCATTTTTATTATTGTATTCATTGAGAGAGAGAGAGAGAGAGAGAGAGAGAGAGGAAATGTATCATTGTATCTCTATTACTCAAGGGTAATGGATGTTTGTAAAAAAAAAAATGACCTAATTTAAAGGTTTTGGTAATGTTTTCGAGTAGTTAAAATTTGGGGCGTGACAGTTTGAGTCATAAAAGGTACAATGTTCCATCTTTCATTAAAGAGTTTGAAAGTTAATACATATGTACAGAAGTATATGAAAGTTGTTCGAGCACCACATAGGTTATCATAAGTTTGCTCATTTTCAATGTATTAATGAATCATAGACGTGTTTGATGGTGCATTGGTTGCACATGTCTTTATTTACAAATGCTAATAATCGAGGAGATCTCATATAAATCAAAGTATGCTATCCACATGATAGAGTCTGAAATGTTGAGGTTTTCATAGCAACTAATCCTTTTTAAAAATAGCTACTTGGAATTTTTGGACATTGAAAAGGTTGTGATTTTTTCCTCCTCCTTTATTATTACTATTATTATTTATTTATTTTTAAATCCTAATCGAATAAAGAAAAGAAGTTTGGTTAATGGTTGAACATTAACTACAATAAGGAGCATGAACTAGTTTCTTCAGCCCTTTTTCTATGTGTTGGTGTTCTCTAGGATCTGATCTAGCAAGTCGACTTTTCAAATGAGTTTGTTACATCCTTTATGAGTAAAGGGAACCAAGGGCGACTTTTTTGGAAGGCAAAGTACTCGTGTGATTGCAAATTCCACTGTAGCAATAGTTCTAGCTCAACATTAGAGGCACGGGGGCTTTGTGTATCTAAAGGAGATATGGAACCCCCCCACCCCACCCCACCCATCCATAGAATGGTTTCTGCCCAAAGTGTCCTCTATTGTACCGGTCCCCGAAAGTAGGCTAGGAAGAACCTAATAGAGGAAACAAACATGACAATTTGATTATTTTGTTAAGTAATATTTTTCAAATTCTAGTTTACCCATTCCAACCTCATTTTTGGTAAAATGGATAACCACATATAGCATATATGTATATAGATATGTGTTAACTTTTGGAAACTTTTTAGGCAAGTAAAAACTTTCATAAAGAAGGCCAACCAATATAATACTCATGTAGAAACTAGTAGTAGACACTACTATGCTAAGAAACATGGACATTTCTAAGAAGGTAGCGTGTCATGTCTGACACCGCGTTGGACATTGACATGACACAACGCTCGATGAACAATTCCAAATATTTGTGCAAAAATGTCCAAAATGTCTTACTATTTAAAATATATATATATATATATATATATGAACTCGGACATGTTTTAGACACTTGGGGACGTGTCTATCATTTAGACACATGTGAAACACATTACAAGTTTGAATACAATAACTTGAAATCCAATGTTTAAAAAGAAAAAACAATGTAAATTTATACTTTTTCTTCTTTTTTAGACTTTAAAAATTATTATCATTGAAGTAACTATTCATATATATGACATATAATAATTATTTCTTTTTATATATGACATATTTAAATATATAGAATTATATATTTTGCACGTGTCCCCTATGTGTCGTGTTCTACAATTTTTGAAAAATTACATGCTGGCATGTTCGTGTTGAGTCACATGTCCATGTCCATTCTTCTTAGCTACTATGATACCACATGACACCATATGTGGCAAGGAAGTGTTCAATACATGAATAGGTATTCTCATGTATTAAGCTATTTAATATATTGCCAATTGCACAAATGGGATATCCTATTACATGTACTAGAAAGATCGCCAACCTTTTGGGAGAGATGGAAGAAGTGAATACAATCTTGTATATGAATATTTTGATCATTTACTAGAATGAATTACTCTCTCTTGTTTTTCTCTTCCCATATCTACGACTTTAGGGAGACTTCTCTCCTTGTCTTATGTTTATTTTGGCAATTGAGGTTTTGAGTTGAATGGAATTGAGGATAGTCTAAAGAGGATTTTATAGTGGATAGAATAGGAGGGGTATTTATCTCAAAGCCTCTTTTATTGTATGTAGATGGCATGATTATTGTTTAGTGGAGTGCATGCATGGTAGTCTCTAGATACTTGTGTTGCTGATCATTATGATTTCTGGTTGCCTTGTGCCTTGGGCCTAGGTGTATCAATAAATTTGAATTTTCAAGTAACCTGTCCCACTTCACTCCTAAAGTAATGTGAAATGAAGTCCCACATTGCCCGAGTACTAAAGTAATGTTAAGCTTATAAGCGTGAGGGCACTCTCACTTCTTGGGCTAGCTTTTGGGGTTGAGTTTTACCCAAGACCATGTAACAATTACAAGTTTAAATAAAATAACTTTAAATTTAATGATAAAAGAAAAAATACCAATTCGTCATTTGGACTTTAGAATTAGTTTTACATTACATTTTCTTATTATCTTTGAATTAAAAAGTCATACACATGACATTTAATAATTGTTTATCCTTATATATAACATATAATAAATACACATAAGTATAAGCCTAAGGGGTTAGCCTGGTGGTCAAGACTTGCGGCATGGTGGTGTGTTCACTCCAAAGTCTAAAGTTCGAAACCTTTTAGGTGCAAACAATTTCTTGGGGCCAATCCATACAAGGCTTTAACTGGGCTCCTCGCTAGTGGATGGTGCGATTGGTCTCCCGAATTAGTTGGTCCAATAGGCCGATACCAAGTTATCAAAAAAATAAAATAAATAAATACATAAAACTATATATTTCTTGAGTGTCCCTTACGTGTCATATCCTACATTTTTTGAAATTTATTGGGTCAATGTGTCATGTTGTGTCCATATCGTGTTACATGTTCGTGCCCGTTAGGTGAGTACCTTATTAGGATATGCTTGTGAGAGGGAAAGATTTGAGTGATTGGATTACTACTTCCTAAGGGTTAGTGTATGAAGGGTATGAGGAAAGTTGGGGTCAATTTCCTTATTAGGAGAATGATGAAGAGACTTTGGGCATGGTATTTGGTTTGGAAGTCATTGTCCCATTCTTAATAGGGTATAGTAGCATAAAAGAATGTTGTAATGGCAGATTATGAAATTATAATAGGCAAGAGAGTGATGGAGTGGTAGGGATGTTAGACATAGGATCTTGGTTTTGATTAGAAGAATAAGGTGGTGTGTCCTTTGATCTTTGTGAGAAGTGGAAATGATGAGATTCAGTGGCTCTCCACTAAAAATGAAACATTTGAGTTTAAATTGTTCTATAAAGTCTTGGTGGGTACCGCAAATATTTCATTGCCCTTAGAAAGGAGTTTGAAGTGCTAAATGCCCTTCAAGGTTGCATAATTCTGATGGTTGGCTGTGGCATATAGGAAATTTTAAGGGGGAGAATTTCTTCACAATGGTGTAGTGTGGGTTAAGATGTAGGAGAAATGGTGAATCATCTTCTCATCCATTGTCAAGTGGTTTGACAGGGGTGGTTTTAAATGTTTGCTATATTTGTGGCATAGGTGTTTCCTTGATTGGTGGCTAAGTTACTTCACACTTGGACGGGATGTAGAATTGATAAGAAAAGATGAAAGGCTTGGAAAGTAACTCCACTGTCCTTTGTTTCCATTAGTTAACTTTTCCATAAGATCAAACAAAAAGAATAATCAATTTTGATATAATGAATCTAGAGCATAAATTTCATGTCAAGAGCTTCATGTGTATACAATAACTTACTGTTATGCTTTTACAGTCTATTCCAATTTTAAAAAGTCCAAAATTAAATAGACAGATCTTGCTTTTAATGATAAAAACTCTTTTCGTAACTATTTAATGGACAAAAATAGTCTTTTTTTTTTTGGAGGGAGGGGGGGTAAGAGACAGAGATAGTCACTCTCAAGTTCAAAATTATCTGTGTGAGAATATTATGTAATTATAAAAATATATCAATTAGGTTGATTGTGAATATTCGATTGATTGTATAGGGTTATTTCCTCTTATAGATTAGGTTTAGGATTGCTATAAATATTGGTTGTAATATTTGTATTATGTACAATTGAATATACAAGTTTATTCAGAAACTTACATGGTATAAGAGCTGTCTCTAACCCAAAATCCTATAAGTCAACAGCTTATTCTCTTTCTGTGTTTGTCTGGTTCGACTATAGACTTCGTTTGTGGTTCCCTCTTGTTCGCAACACTCAGCCTCTGCCTTGCGACCCATTCGCAACTGACTACCTCTGTCTCGTGACTCATCTGAGTTCAATTCATCCTCTGTTTCGTGCCCTCCAGTTTTCTAGTTTGTGATTAGTTATAGTCGTGACACATCTGGTCATCACTCCTCTAACTCGCGTGGGTGACCCATCACGATTAACTCTGCTTCTCTGGAAACTCTGTTATCTGGTTGCTTCGTCACTCTCATTTGACCCATCTAGGTCGTTCATTTGACCCATCTAACTATTTCATCTGGATCGACTAGGTTGAGAGACCGAAGATTTAGTCGTGAAGCTTCTCTGTAACGATTTCGCTCTCTCCGTGGTTCTTTGATTTTGTGGGTCTCGATATCTCTCTCTCTCATTAGGTCTTCTTCAGTTATTTATTTTTATGTCTAGATTTTTGACTCTAGTGCCTCTCCTCACATAACTCCCCATCTCCCCTTACTTCAAAATTGTACTCCTCCTCCATTTCCTATTATTGCCAATGCTGCTAATGGGTCTGGTATATCTTTTATATCTGTTGGGTCTATCTTACCGTTTGTTATGTCTGCTCTCTCTATTCTTTCTGTCTTTTATGTTCCTCAATTATCTGTCAATTTATCATCTATCAGTCAGCTTGATGCCTTTGGTTTTGATGTTATCTTTTCTTCTTTTATCTGTTATGTGCAGGATCGGATGTCTAAGTAGCAGATTGGGACCGACCATAGAGTTGGAGACCTCTATGTGGTAGAGAGCTTGCATCTGCCTATGGCAACCTCTCCAACTGCCTTTCCCTCTTTTCAGTTAGATTCTCTGTCTAGTCCTTTTTCCTTGTGGCATTCTAGATTAGGGCATTTGTTTGCTGATCGCTTACGGTCTTTAGCTCAATCGGGTATCTTGGGTAAAGTTTCTCTTAGTGAACTTACTGAATGTCGAGGGTGTAAACTTGCCAAATGATAGCCTTACCTTTTCATAGAAGTACTTCTACATCTGATACATTATTTTCTTTAGTTCATACTGGTGTTTGGGGCCCTTCTCCTGTTCTCACCAAAAGGGGTTCTGCATAGTACTTGTCATTTGTTGATGACTGCCTCTGTTACACTTGGGTTTATCTTATGACTTATAAGTTTGACTTCTACTAGATATACCATACTTTCCAATCTATGGTCACTACACAGTTTGGGTCTACTATTAAACTGTTGTGGCCTAACTTGGGCGGGGAATACTTTAAAACTGAATTCTGTGAATACTTGGCCAAATTGGGTACCATTCACCAAACTTCTTGTACTGATACACCTGCCCAAAATGGTCAAGCTTAGCGTAAACGCCGTCATCTTCTTGAGACAGCTAGGTCTCTCCTCTCTACCTCCGTTCGGCTTCATTTTGGGGTGAGGCAGTTCTTACTGCTACTTTTTGTCTCAACCGTATCCCTACCCCCTTTCTTTCTGGTCGGTCTCCTTATAAGGCTCTGTTTTCCCAACTTCCTAATTACTCACTTCTTCGTGTGTTTAGGTTTGCTTGTTTTGTCCTTTTACCCCGTAAAGATAGGACCAAACTTAGTGCTTGGTATGTCCTATGTGTATTTTTGGGTTATAGTCTCTCTCAGAAAGATTATCGCTGTTATGACCCTATTTCCCGTCGCCTTTATGTCTCCTGCCATGTTGCCTTTCTCAAACATCTACCTTACTTTCAGCTTCCTCCTCTCGCTGCCCCTGTTTCCAAAGAGGATTTGGTTTATATTGATTCATTTCCTTCTGAGGTCCTGTTTGATGAGTACATCTCCACTGTTCCTCTTGTGCTTGTTCCATCTTCTCCTCCTGCTTCACCTCTGGTTGTTTCTCCTCCTTTGGCTTCTTCTCCTCCTCCGTTGTTAGTTTATTATTGTCGCAAGGCTCCTCCTCCACCAGTTGTCTCTGCCCCTGTTGCTAATCCTCCTGCTTCTGACGACTCTGATCCTGCTGCACACCGATATCCTACTCGAGCGCGTCATCCTCCAAACAGATTGGGTTGGTCTAATACATGTTTTTCTGCTTCTTATTATACTTTTTTGTCTGTTATTCACTCTTTTTCAGAACCTTAGTCTTACACGGAGGCCTGTCAGGATTCCCATCGGTTTCAAGCTATGGAGGATGAGTTGTCTGCTTTACAGAAAACTAGTACTTGGGAGTTAGTTTCTTTGCCTGCTGGTAAGAATCTACTTGGTTGCAAATAGGTCTACAAAGTCAAGACTCATTCTGATGGTTCTCTCAAGCGCTACAAAGCTCATTTGGTTGCCAAAGGTTTCTCACGGGAGTATGTTATTGATTATGAGGAGACCTTTTCTCCTGTTGCTAAGATGGTTACTGTCCGTACTTTGATCTCTGTCGTTGTTGTTCATTCTTGGCCTCTTTATCAGATGGATGTTAATAATGTTTTTCTTAATGATCATTTCACCGAGGAGGTTTACATGCGTCCTCCCCCTAGCCTTCACCATTTCTCTGAACAGGTTTGTCGCCTTCGGTGTGCTCTGTATGGTTTGAAGCAATCTCCTCGTGCTTGGTATGATCGCTTTCAAACTACTGTTGCTGCGCTTGGGTTTCATCCTTGTGCTCAAGACTGTGTTTTATTTCTGCTCCACACCTCTGCTGGATTTGTTGCCTTATTATTGTATGTGGATGATATGATCATCACTGGCTCTGACTCTTCTGCTATCTCTGAGGTCAATCAGCATCTTTTTCACACTTTTGAAATGAAGGATCTGGGCCCCTTGCAGTATTTTCTTGGTATTGAGGTAGCTTCTTCTCCCAAGGGCTACTTTCTCTCTCAAGCCAAGTATGCCAATGAGGTTATTCATCGTGCCAGTCTTACTGACACTAAGATTTCCGATACCCTCATTGAGCGTAATGTAAAGCTTAGCCCTACTGATGGTGTTCTTCTAGATAATCTTACTTTATATTGAGAGCTGGTGGGTTGCATAGTCTATCTGAAGGCTACTTGTCCTGATCTTGCCTATGTTGTTCATGTGATTAGTCAGTTCGTTTCTGTTCATCGTTCTACACATTCGGCTACTTTGGTTCGGATTCTTCGCTATTGCCGGGGTACTATATTTCAGGATTTATTGTTGTCTTCTACTTTCTCTTTAGACTTGGTAGCTTATGTTGATTCTGATTAGGCTAGTGATGTCACTGATCGCAAGTCCACCTCTGTCTTTTGCATGTCTTTTGGTGATTCCTTGATTTCTTGGAAGAGCAAGAAACAGACTATTGTTGCGCGTTCCATTGCTGAGGCTGAGTACCGTGCTATGGCTCATGTCACTACTGAGATTGTTTGGCTTCGTTGTCTCTTGACTGATTTAGGTGTCCCTCAGTCTTCTCCAACCTCCCTTTACTGTGACAACCGCAATGCTATTCAGATTGCACATAACACTATCTTTCATGAGTGGACGAAGCACATTGAGATGGATTGTCATTTTGTCCGTCAACATTTGCAGTTTGGTTCCATCTCGCTTCCTTTCGTCTCTTCGGCATTGCAACTTGCTGATTTCTTTACGAAGACTCACACCACTACTCGATTTCAGTTTTTTCTTGGCGAACTCTCAGTGTTTTCTGCTAAAATACCTTGCATTTGAGTAGGGGTGTGAGAATATTATGTAATTATGGAAATATATCAATTAGGTTGATTGTGAATATTCGATTGATTGTATAGGATTATTTCCTCTTATAGATAAGGTTTAGGACTACTATAAATATTGGTTGTAATCTTTGTATTACGTACAATTGAATATACATGTTTATTCAAAAACTTACATAATCTATAAGAGGAAATAATCCTATACAATCAATCTACAATCAATCAAATATTCACAATCAACCTAATTGAAATATTTTCATAATTACATAATATTCTCACAATCTGATCATGTTGCAACTATGTGTTCTTATTAATCATATTCCTGTTGTACAACTTGAAGGAGGTGCATTGCATACCACATTGTGCTGTTTGTCAATACCAGAGCCACTGTCTTGTTAGACGTTTTTCTTTATGAAATGCATTTTGTATAACAACATCGCAACAAAAAGTTCAGTTTTCTCGTAACGTTTAGTTTACATTTGGAAAAGAGAGAGGATAAGTTTGTTAAGAAGGAGTCCGGATTCACATGTCTTGTAATTGTAACCTTCTTTGTTTTGAATCATTCTAAATTTGATTACCTTGCACAGTTGTGTATGGCAACTGAAGTATGCCTGTATTTTGGTTCTTCAGTGAAGTAGGATTAGTCTGTCAAATATAATACAGATTTGTTTAATGGCAGGCCAACTTTTAAAATTCTATTGGAAATGGCTTACCTAATATGATCTGAACTTTAATTTTTGAACCCACTAAAATTTTTTGTTTTTTACTTTACTTTTTACTTTTTATTTTTTTATAAAATAGAAAGGAATGGATCATGGATCGCTGATAAATCAGAAAGTTCATAAAGTACTTCTTGATCAGGAAACTCTTTTCCTTATGATCTTCATAGCACGAAGTGGATCATGGATCGATGTCATCTTCTAAGGGGTTTTTTGTTATAGTTAACAATATGATAGAGAAAGGATTTTATGCTGCAAATAAATTACTGCGTTATCTAATTATCAGAACTTGGTGCAATTTTATATAGCTTCATAGAGCTAGTATCCCCATTTTATAATCAAATTGAAGATGCTTAAATGCTTTCTAATCCTTGAATGTTGTTTTTGTATATGGCAGTTTCAGTCAAAAAATTGTTATGTGTGTGTCATCTTATTTGGAATTAATTTGTGGCTGCACTGCTATGCTATTGGGGCTGACTCCATAGATACGGATAGGTGATAACTCTTGATCTTTTTGTCATGCAATGTCCATCTCTTTCCAGATGTTTTCATTTTGCTAATTTCACCCCACATTTCATCTATTCAGTAAAACAACCCCCAAGATAGGGGAATATTACACAGAGAACCTTATTAATCAGGTCTAAGTGATATTTAATCTCATTGATGGACTGATGCTCCAGAAGCATTAGAGAATCTATTACCTAATTGTTTGCTGGTCTATAACTGTCAGACCTCAATCACTTGTTTTACATTATAGGTTGTGGAAAATTTGAAGAAAAGGTCATAACATTCACGTCCCCATGACCGGCAGACCCAAGCAATGGTTGATAACAAGAACGCTGGTACTGGAAAAGGGAACATGTACATCAAGAGATATCTGTTCAGGCCTTGTATTTTTTCCAATCCTATCTCAGTCTCACCAGCATTCTTTTCTTATTGCTTCTCTCACCTTCAATTCATCTCTTCTTTCAACTGCTCTCTCTGCCATTGCTGGTTTGATCAGTAACTTAGCATGAAAAGAAATGTACATGTTCTATCTCTGTGGAAGTTAGGACAAGTAGTCTCGAAAGAGGTAAGTTTTTTATTTAGTGGATTTTTTCCATGCCATTGCAAATTTATCCACAATTGTTAATGTCAATGTTTGCAGGCTTCATAACTCCGAAGAAGTGTCTTCAACATTTAGAATAATGCATTTATGATGCAATTTTTGTTTCAGTTGGACACTCCTCCCGCACTCTGTTCAAATTTCATTCACTTTTTTGCAACTTGTATCAAAATCCGGCGCTTTGTTGGTGAATTAGAATTGGAGTTAATTTTCATGATTTTGAATTTCCATGGATTGACAAAAGTTTTGTTCATCTCTTTGAGTCAGACTTGAAGACAAAATCTTTGCGTGTGAAAAGAATTAATTAGACTTGAAGCACAAAACTACCTCTATTTGCCACCCTTCAGGTTTTAGGTAGCCATCACGCTCAAAATCTTTGGGGATTGTCATGGAGGAACCAAATAGAGAAAGGAGAGGCGGGATAATCCTAATCGTCTCCCTTATTGCTTGCCATGTGTATTTTGTTTGGTCATCTCTAGTGAGAAGCTCTTTGAAACTATTTTCCTAGCTCTGTCTTCTTGTTCTGTGAGCCCAGTTGTTGTATAGTTTTTTGATAAATGCATTTACTTCCTAGTCTTGTCCAGTTGAGGTACAATTACTTGTGTGCATATTCATGCATGTGTATGAGTTGTGCATCTCTTTTTTCCTGTGCATGAAGAATCTTAGCAAGAATGTTGAAGACATTGACAGAACTGCATTAGGAAAGTTAGGTTAGACAATGCCCCATATCGTAAAATATAATAATAATAGCATTATCCACAATATCTTACCATCATTGTGACTGCATTATCTTCACCGTGTTTCTGAGTGTGCAAGTGATGAGCTCATCTTTAGTGATGCACAACATTATCCCATTCATCTACTCGTTTATGAGGTCAGGAACAACTTTATGGATCCTTCTGCTTGATTTAAGTCCAATGTTGAAACTAGTCAACAAAAAATGTAAAATTACTTGGGAAAATCACATTCCTTGCACCATGAGGTGAAAATCATGAACAAGGTTAATTGTGATTAGTCACAGCCCACATGTCATGACATTAAAATCACTACCTAGCGTATGGATTTACTTTCCTTGTTTAAAGGGCGTAAATGTTGTCAAATATGATTTTCTTCATCAATCAAATAGCTAGCACAAAAATAACATTAGTTGCCTTCTTAGTTTTCAAATTATGCAGGATATGTTTTTTGACAAAGTGCATTTACCTCATTTTTCTTCTTTGTTTTAGAAAACTATCTGACTTATAACTCAAATTTAAAACTATATGTTTGTATCAATTGACAAGTTAGGAATTGGGTATTTTTGAATGGGGTTCCGACACCTTTCTGATGTGTTACCAATCACAACTAGGAAGATTCTATATTATTGGGTTATGTTTTCGTTTCAATTTAAGAAATAAAACAGTCCATTTACGAGAAATGGTCTTTTTTCTCACCCTTCTTCCGGGATTTAGCATTCCCTGAGCAAAATGTACAATTTTGTCTTTTGTCATTAATCAGTACTTGTACTACTTGCGACTCATGCAAATATGAAGTTATCATTGAAAGACAGAATACAACATTCAACTTCTGGAGTTCAAAGGAATCCTAAACAACTATAGTCATATGTAATCATAGTTAGATGAGGTGGTCTTGAGGCTTTTCTGGGTTTACATTTACTTTTTTGATATCTAATGATTAGATAGCTGTTTGTGAATATTGGTTTGTTTTCTTCGTTATATTTGTTAGTGGTTTTTCTTTGTCTTTACTTGTATGAGGACTCATTGTCCTCATCTTGTAACCTCACTATAACAATCTAGAATTTCTTCCCTCCGCTCGAGCAGGGGAGTTGACGCTCAAGAGGACTTGAGAGGCTCCCAACATTTTTGCTGTCTATCTGAAATTCTGAGAGTTGTGAATTCCCACTCGAGCGTAGGAGTGGTCGCTCGAGCAGACGGCTTTGTTGGTTTGCGCGCTCGAGCGTGGGAAGCGACGCTCGAGCGTAGAAAGTGAGATTTCCCTTGCATTTTTATTAGTGCATGTGGAACCTCCTTATTTTATTTTGGGGTATTGATCGAAGTGGTAATGTGATGGTAAAGTAAGAGTGAACCAAGAATTTAATTCGGATAATTTTTCCTACGAGCAGCCATCACTTTTTTGCCCTTTTCTTTTTCAACACTTTGAATTTGGATGTGAGGGTAGAACCATTGGAAAGCCTGTTTCCGGGGCTTCAATTTGGACACAAGAATGACCTAAAATGGAGTCCAGATGACAGAGTTATACCCGTTTGAAGTTTTGAAATCTGTGCTGAAAGCAGGTACGCTCGAGCGGGAAAAGAGACGCCAGAGCGGACCGCGCGAATTCAGCAAGTTTAAAGGTACAGTTCTAGATCATTCTTCACACTTTTCATCTCCTCTCTTCATCCCTCTCACCTAGGTCCGAAAACCCTAGGTTTTTGACCTCAAATGCCTTCCATTTCCCTTAGGATTGATCAAGATCTTCCACCAAAAAGTGAAGAAGGCTTGAAGCTCAACATTTTCAACCGATTGGAATTCGGATTCGCGAAAGATTCTTCTCAAAGCTTTGCTCCTTTGCTTGATTCTTGAGGTAGGGGTCATAGTTCTTCTTCAATACTTCCATTAATAGATAGATTTGTGGTATTTTGATTAAATAGATACAAAATCTATATTTTTGAGCATATAGTGTTATATCATGGAAATTGGGGATTTAGGGTTTCAACTGTTGGGGGTTCAATTGTTAGGTTAATATGGTGGATTATGAACCTTAGGTGTATAATCAATGGCAAAATTGGAATAAAAAGTAATGGTTTAAGAAGTTTGAATTTTTCTTGAAATTCTAGATTTTCTTGAAACTATAAGTTGATTCATGATGATAAATAATGATTTTGCCCAAATTGAAAGTAGAATCATGAAATTGGTAGGTTGAATTATATATGTACAAGTTTAATTGGAATTTGGAAGTGTTTGAAAATTATGTTTAAAATTTGCGAATGAACCTCTATTATGGACATTGTGAATCATGCTATTATGTGAGATGAAAACTGGGGAACAAGATTATTAATGTTATGGATGATATGAGCCTTGGGATGAAATAATGAAATGGGAATTTAAGACTTCACCTTGAATGATGTTGAATTATATTTAGTGGTGTTGAGTTGAATCATGTTAAATAGTGTGGATTATGTTGGATTGCGGTGATTATGTTGAATTGTGTTGATTATGTTGAGTTGTGTTGAATAATGATGAATTGAATTGTGTTGATTATGAAGAATTGTGTTTGAATCATGTGAAATGTGTTGAGTTGAGTTGTATTGGGTGTGTTGAGTTTGGATTGAGTTGTATTGGGTGGTGCTGGGTTGGTACCCGCACGGGGAGTTGAAAAAAAAAATAGTTTTTCGGTGCCTACGACCGTCCGTATAATAGCTGGTAAATGTGGGGGATGGTTTTTAAAAAATTGAAGAAAAAGGTTTTTGGGGGCCCATGTCCCGCCGTATATTAGCCGGCAAATGTGGGGGTGGTTTGAATTGAAGGTGCCCAATTTCCCTGTCTAGGCTTATCGCTGGACGAATGTGACAAAATGTTTTTGGGTGTCCACACAGTCTCGCCGTATAGTAGCTGGCAAAAGTGGAAAAATGATTCTTGGGTGTCCACACAGTCCTGCCGTATTGTAGCCGGCAAAAGTGGAAGAAAAAAAAAATGGATGGTTTTCGGAAATGCTTTGGGTGCCCACTTCCCGCCGTATAGTAGTCGGCAAATGTGGGGGATGGTTTTAAAAAAAGTTGAAAAATGGCTTTTGGAGAAATTTGGTTTTTGGAAGAAAAAGGCTTTTGAGAAAATGGTTTTTGGGGGGTTCACTTCCCGCCGTATAGTAGCCGGAAAAAGGTAGATTGTGTTGAGATATGTGTTGACAAGTGTGTTGAATTGATAATGTTATTTGTGACTTGTGATGAATTTGTGAAATTGCATATCAATGTGTAACTTGGTTTAAAGAGGAAATGTATATAGACATTATTTGTAAAGAATGGAAACCAAAAATGGGTATGAGGATTATAGACTGTGATGGTAAACTTAATGACGTAGTTGTGACAATAAAAGTAAGTTGTAAGTGTTGTTTTGTAATTAAATAAAGGATTGAATTGAAAGAGGTTTATTAATCTTGTGTTTTCTTGAAATGAAATTTTGAGGGTGTAATTAACGGTGTGAATTGAGTATAGGAGAATTGTTAGCGAGTCGAAAAGGAACTTGAAGTTGAAGTTTTGGGGTTGTAAATTAAAATAACGAGTAGAAAAGAAGAATGAAAGGAAAAGAGGAGTATTAAAAATGGAAATTAAATAAGAAATGTTTTGGGAATTGGCTAACAATTTTTAAATGATGTTGTTTCTTAAATGTGTTTGTTTCACAAAGACCTATGGTTTTCTAAAGTTAAGAAATGATTTTAATGGCTGAAGGTTTATCTTAAAAGTGTTTAAATAGTTTTTGAGAAAAGGTACTTTACTCCTGCTATTTTGAAATTATAAGATGTCACCCTACTATATGGTATCACCCTGCATGCATGATCATTTCTATCTGTATGTTGGCTATTGATTTAGTACTATGAGATTCCTACTGGGCATTAGTGCTCACCCTGTTGTTTTTATCCTTTTTACAGGAAGAAAGTGTGGATTCTGTGACTGAGGAGTTAAGAAGTCCAAGTGTCTTTTATATGTAATTTCATTGTAAATGTAGTGGATCTAGTATTTGTATTTTATTTATTTGTAACTTCTCAGGCATGTATCATTGTTATTATTGTATTCATTGAGAGAGAGAGAGAGAGAGAGAGAGAGAGAGAGCATGTATTATTATGTTTCTATTACTCAAGGGTAATGGATGTTTTTTTTTTTTATAAAAAAAAATGGACCTAAATTGGAGGCTTTGGTAATGTTTTCTTGTGATTAAAATTTGAGGCGTGACACTTACTTTCTTTATCAATAAATTCTGTTTTCGTTGTTGATAAAAATAAAAAATAAAAATTACATTAGAAGGTGTACTCTTGCTTCCTTTCTGTAAGGGTTGAAAATGGTAGGAGTGTTCCTTTTTGGGAAGATACTTGGCTTGGGGATTCTTCTTTTGATGTTTTGTTCCCACATTTGTACCATTTGGTCTGTTTTCATAATGCTCCATCACATCTATGGTGCTTTCCCAATCGGCACCGATTTCATGAAATTTCAATTTTTTTATAGAAATATTAATGATTGTGAATTGATTGAGTTGGCAACTTGGCATCCTTGTTGAGCATCCTTGAAGGTTTCTCCTTGAAACCCAATGTCAATGATAAATGGATTTGGTCACTTAATTCTTCGGGGATCTTCTCAAGAAAATCATTTTTCAACAAGATCATTGGTAATCACAATGCTCGTCCTTTTCTCCATCATTCTAGGATTTGGAACAATTTGAACCAAATTGTTAAGGTTTTTGTGTGGAGTTTGGCTCACAAGAGTCTTATGACCAATTACATATTTCAAAAAAGAAGACCCAATTGCAATCTTTGCCCTCAATGGTGTATTGTATGTAGCAGGAATGAGAAATCATTGGATCACATGTTTTTGCATTGTCCTTTGGCCTTGTCTATATGGCACTGGTTATTCCAATTGGTGGATATGTGTTGGGTGGCCTCATCATCTTGCTCTCAATTGCTTTTGATAGACTTTAGAGCTTTTGGTACCAAATAAGCAGCATAGACATGGACACGCGACATGATATAGACACGGATGCGCGACACATCAATTTTCAAAAAATGCAGGACACGACACACTAGGGACAAAATTTTATACTTTTACAAATTTATTCTATGTCATATATGTAAGTTAATACAAATTACATTAAAAAGCTGTATATTTCATAACTTAGACATCAATATATCATTCACTTAACAATTACATTCTAAGTAACGCAAAACAATTATAGAATACTATATGCACATGATGTATTAATATTAAAAATGTTTCAAAACATATTTAGAGTTCATAAATTGTGTTTAAAAGAATGCAAAATATTGTTATTATTAAGGGATTCATCATATAAGATGTGCTCGAAGGATTGAAGTAGTGTCACCAAAGTGTCCGTGACGTGTCAGTAAAATGTCCGGTATTATGAATTTGATGTTTTAACTAGGACGCGTTGAAGAAGTGTTGGACACGCTTTTAGAAGTGTCCGAAGAGTGTTGGTGTCGGACACGGGTGTCGGATGTGCTTCTTAGAGTACCAACATGAAAACTAGGCTTTGTGGAATTGTCTTTTGTTCATGGGTATTTGGTTGGAGTGAAATATGCTAGAATCTTTGAGGACAAATTTAAGGACATTGATTCTCTTGGGATACAGCTTTTATCCTCATTTGGGGCTTCGCTTTCTTTTCCTTTTAAGGGGATTCAATTGTTTTTGTTTTTTAGAATCGGTGGGTAATATGTCATTAGTAGTCTATAACCTTGATGAGTTTTGCTCTTTTTATTTATTTTTATCTTTTTTTTTTTTGATTTTTTTGGTGGACTTCTTGTTTCCCACTTTCTTGTAATTTTCTTTATTTATGCTTTTTAATATATCATTTTTGTTTCTAATAAAAAAAAGATCCTGTATTAGGCATTTTGATAAACACTCCCCATTTGATTTACTGAAATCAGTTCCTGACAAAAAATTCATGTTTTATTGAGTTACTTCACTTCTAACTTACAGCTAGCTACAAAGAAAATTTTTCTAGGAACACTCTACATTAGTTTAAAGGGAATTTAATTCCTATCACAAAAGTAGTGCTTTAGTGAGTGACCTAAGATCTTAGTTTCAACTTTTTGCTAATGATACGATATCCTTCAAAGAAATTTTTTCCATGTACATTGAGTGTTCAGTTAATGTAAGAAAGTTTTTGTTAGACTGAGTGGGAGATTTTCTACTACCTTTGTTAAGGACATAGAGAAGCACATGTACAATACTAGTTTCTTGTTGATATTCTTCCTTTCTTTTTTAGAAAGTGAAATTTTATTACAATGGTTGGGTTAAGAATTTTTGTAGACCATATTTTGATCATGCATCTCTGGGTGTTACCTGATTAGCCCTTCAATCTTATTGTGTCTTAAATGCTTCTGGTGTCTGGAACTGTTCACTTACCTGTAATATTTCGTCAATAAATTCTTGTAGAACTCAATTACCTCCATTTTCATCTAATAATTTTGATGTGTTAGCATCGTGTAATTCAAAAAAGGTGGAGAAAACAAATGCGGTTGAGTGTAAGGAATAGGAGGTGTATTCCAAAGGTTTGCAAAACCTGGGGGATGTGAATGAAAGGGAAATGATGAGCACCCCTTCAAGGGAGGAGACTTTGGATGGGCTTGTCCTTTTCGAAAGTGTGGCTTCTAAAAATGTGTCTTCTACTCCTAGAGAGAAGGAAATCAAGGATGAACTAAAAGAAATATGGATTGCATTCTTTGGTCTAGAGATGAGACCAAGAGGAAGCTCGACATGAAGATTCTTAATCTAAAGCTTGCATGGGCAAAAATTGTCTACCAATCCTAAGAACTTTATTGTGAAATTGCAAGAAAATGTGGGATAGTGGTTTTCTTTCCTTTTGTGTTTTGTTTTTGTGTCTAGCTTCTCGGGTTGTGAGAAGTGTGTTTTGTGCCCATTCTTTTGGGTTGTGAGAGGCTTGTTTCTTGGTGGTTTGGGTTTGGTGCCTCATGTTAATTGAGTGTCCTTTGTGCCTATTCCTCTCAGGTTGTGAGGGGCTTTCCTTTCTAGGTTAGGTCGTTTGTGTGTGCCTCTATAGCAAGGTGGCGTCTTGGTAGTGTTTTGAGTTCCGCTGTATATTCTTCTTTTTTGGGTACTTTCTTTTTTGGTAGTAAAAGCTTACTAAACATAGGGTTGTGGCTGCTCATTGGAAAGTACAATTCTATCATTAATGAGTACAAATCTATTTGCAGTTGGCTTGATTAGAACCATGGGGCGCCAAAGAGGTTAACCTTTGAAATTGACCCATGTTCTATATTCTCATTTGTAGCCACTGTTCCTTGGGTTGTTCGATGCTCTTAGGAAGTTGAGGCTTTGGCCTAGAAAGTGGATCCGAATTAAAACAGAGGGCGGCAAGTAGAAGAGCAGGAGAAGGTGGTGAAGCAAAAAAGTGAACAAATTGCATCACTCGTGGCGGATTCCATGAATCAAAGGAAAAAAGCTTTTAGAGTACCAAAACGTGGTAATAGCCTCTGTACTTTTGTAACGCCCCAAAAATTCACCCTGTATTATACATTAATAATATGATCAAAAAGTCCCAAAGAATCATCTTTTCCATTAAATCAAAATTGGGTGTCTACACATTATACATTACATTCCCATGCCATTCAGAATCCTCTCTCAGTTCGGTGAACTAGATAATTCAACAAAAACATAAGCCTCGAGGGTGTACAACTTTACAAAAATACATCTGAGAGTTACATTATAACGTTTCAAAAAAATAAATAGAAAACTAGTATGAAATGCTCTAACTTCAGTTAATTCCCACAAAAGAGCCTAGGGCTAGTGCTTGATCAGGTTCTTCATTGAGGCTGGCCTTCTTCAATTCCTTAAAATAAGTTAGGGTTGAGCTATATGCCCAGTAGGAATACATTTATCCAAGTATCTAATTTCTTGAACAAAATTTTGGCATCAATGTGAATTAACAACACAAGAGAAGTTATTTCGCAAGTAAGTATATTCCACATCTCACAAGAACCTTTACAACCTAATTCAAATAAAATACAAATAACGTTGTTTAGTTAAATAATTAAACATCCATAATCATGAGACCAATTGTGAACGACCATTTCTTTTTAGAAACAACCCCCACGTTTGCCGACTACTATACGCTGGAAAGTGGGCACCCTAAGAAAAATCATCCATTTTTTCACTTTCGCCGGCTACTATACGGCGGGACTATGTGGACACCCAAAAACATTTTCCCACATTCGTCCAACGATATAAGCCTAGACAGGGCAATTGGGCACCTTTTAAGACTTCCCGTGCGGGTACAACACAACGCCACCCTGACTCATTACCAACTCACACATGGACTCATGCATGCTCAATAATTAAATACATTTCAATTCCATAAATAAACATCATGTATCATCATCATAGATAAACATCACACAAAGCTCAAGGAATAGCATCATTCAAGTCATCATCTCTTTAACTACTTCAACACTCACATTTCATCTTTCCATTATTCATCAAATTCCATGTATCAAATGAATATTCCACTAGCTTGAATGTTTTCTCACCAATTGGGAACTTAGGGTTTCATTAAGTTTTGGGGGTTTCTACTCCTTACCACAAATCTAGTTCCTTTACCTTGTTTATACCTAGGTTGAGGAAGGAATTTTAGGGATTTCAAACAAAATATAGAGAAAAAGGGCAATTATATGAAAAGTGGGTTTTACTCAACAAATACATCACTTAGTTCAACCAAAACTACAAATGGGTTCTCAATCACACATAACACCATGAAATTTCTTCAAGAATGAAAAGATACAAGAGTAAAAGTATCCCTACCTTAACTATCAAGCCAAACTTCGAACTCCTTCACGAATCTATCGCAAATCCCCCATCCGATTGGAAGATAATGTTATTCTTCAAGTGTTGTTTGCCCCTACCAACGAATGTGGGTGGATTTCAATAGTATGGAAGGTGTTTGATGATGGAGTTCTAGGGTTTCCAAGAGGGAGAGGGAGAGGAGAAGAAGAATAGAAAAAGGAAAGTGTGTTAATGATTTAACATTGCTGCGTTTAAAAAAAACTATCACCGCGTTCCCCACTCGAGCGTGACTTCCCACGCTCGAGCGTCCAGACATGATGAGAAGGCCCCGCTCGAGCAGAGAAAGAAAAGTCTCAGAGGTTTAACAGTGCTACAGTGAAATTGCTGGATGCCAACATTTCATGCTCGAGCGTGACATCCCACGCTCGAGCGGACACGCCTGAAATGTCACAAAGTACTGGGAGCAACAATTCCACGCTCGAGCGGCGGCTTCCCCGCTTGAGCGGACCCAGAAACAAAATGCCACAACTTTAAAGGTGCTTTTTACATTTAATATTATTGATTTGGTAATATGATCGTTATTGGTATCTGTTTGAATTTGTTTTGTTCTGTCTGTTGAAATAATTTTCTTTTCTATGTTGTAAGGATTCCTGACTAAAAATAGTGGAAGTGTTTATATTTTATCAAATACAGGACTTTATATGATATATTAAGTTGCACATCCAAATCTTACATCAACATAAAACATATGAGGATCAATAGGATTTGAAGTTTTAAGGGTAAGGTTTTTTGACCATTGTAATCAGCTTGGAATGTTAGTAGAGTCTAATATGTTCCTATCTTAGAATGAGATGCATTTGGATATTAGATAATTTATTGATATAAAATTTGATTATGTTAGTGCTGGAAAAATTCCTATGGAAGCAGGGATTTGAATGAGTTTCAGATGGTAAAAAGGGATCAGGCATTATGCAAGTCTTGACAAAGATTAAATGCCGACTAACTACTTGGTAGGATAATTCTAGATTCTGGTTTGATTGAGTGGCAGTTGAATTCTTATTTAACAAACTTTGGTTGCGTTTGGTAGAGCTTTAGAATTATGATTTGAGAATAAAGTTGTATTTTAAGTTTGTAAGTTTTGGAATTATGATTTGAAAAGAGAAAACTTGTTTGGTTATGAGTTTTGAAAAGATTTTTGAATTGAGTTTTGAATTTTTGATGTGATATATGAAATGAGAAAATTTGTTTGGTTATGAGTTTTGAAAATAGTTTTCAAAACTTAATTCACAAACTTATAACCAAGCACAAAACTCAAAACTCTATTCAAAATTCATAACCAAACTCAAAATACAACTCTATTATCAAATCATAATTCTCTACCAAATGCCACCATAATTTCTTTGGAAAACTTATACTGAAATGCAATTTTTCTTAAAGATAACACCCAAAATAAAATGGGCGGCATATATTTTTTTCCAATACTTTTCTATATATTTTTTTATGTGCATTTATGAAATTGAAAGTTTACAGTCCTCAAAGCCTTAAATCAAAATTCATGGCAGAGAATCTCTGAACAAAGACAAAAACACAATTTCTCTCTCTCTCTCTCTCTCTCTCTCTCTCTCTCTTCTAGAAATACTGCAAAAACCCAGCCAAGTGTTTAAGAACCCATCTTGAGTCTCATCTCATCCTCTTCAAGTTCAAATTGGAACCCATACCCAGCTATGGAGATCTCAGGAAAGCTTCTACAATTCAAATTCCACATCTTGTTCACCATAGCTTTCTCTCTCATCTACCTGGCTCCCAAGTTTCTCGACATCCTAGCCTACTTTTGGCCCCTTTTTCTCTCCACTGCTCTGTTCCTCATCACCATTGTCATCTTTGCCAAGTCCTCGCCGTTGTCTATCGAATTTCCAGCTGAAAAACTACTGAAAGGCTTCTTGATTTCGTCGTTGGACAACCTGAATTAGTTCAACCCGCCGATGAAGATGTTCAAAATTGAAACACAACAACATGTGATCAATTGCAAAAGAAAAAAAAAAAAAAAGCACACTGTTCTGGTCAACCGGCCAGACATCCGGGAGAAATGACTAGGTAGACCCAAAATTCAAAACTCTGCAAAAGATGAAACGTGAAAGAGAAATATATTTTGAAAACTACCAAACATGAAAGAGAAAAGTGTTTTGAAATGTGTGGTGGAATCACATTTTCAAAACTCCATCCAAACAGTGCATGCAAATGGAGGGTTTAGAATCATGATTTCGAAGCCACACCAAACACAGCCTTTATTTCTTCTTTTAAAGTTTATATTTGGCAGAAAGCAAAAATGAAGTTTTGACCAATTTTCATTATGAATCAGATTAGACAAATTGAACATTGTGGAGAAAAATGTTTACCCATTGAGAAGTTAAGGTATTACCTATAGATGTGTCACGTAACCCCACTCATAAAGTGGAATATCATAAGTTCAATAAAAGTTCCTCTAGGATAAAATGAACTAAAGGCAACATAGCATTTAGACTTAACTTGAACTTTTGGAAATGGTGCTATGCCTAGGGTCATCAAAATAACTGGCATTTTTTATTATACACCATTTTCTTCTTAAGGAACCTAAATGGTAATAGTGACATAAATGCTCCCACTGATTCCTTTTGAGTGCTTAGACATGAAAATCAATCAAATTGTCAAGGAGGGATTCCCTTGACCTTGTGAAGAAAGGTCCTTGCAGCACACAATTGCTACAACAAAATCTTGTTAATAAAATGTAGAAAGTGATTATTTATTTATTTATATATTTTCACTTTTATAGCTGAATTGTTTTCACGAAACCGATACATTAGGTTTATTCAATAGGGGAAATATTGTTTTTCATCAAAGTCAATGAAAGCTACGTGAACTTAAATCGCACCATTAGATTTCTTTGGTTTAATATGAATTGCTAGCCCCTGATTGAAAACTGGCATTGGATCTCCGCAAAAAGAATCGTCAATACGGGAAAGCTTACATGTGAACTGGGTCACCAAGTAAAGCTAGTGTTTCAATTCTAGCAAACTCATACCCAAGACACATTCTTGGTCCTCCTCTAAATGCCACAAAGCAGTAAGCGGCTAGTGTTTGCCGCTCAAAGTGTGTTGGATTGATCTTTGATGGATTTGGGAAAGTCGTCTCATCCATGTGAGTCATGCTTGCTGCCCATGCCACCTGTTTATCAGAAATTTGTGTTACTTCTAGCTCTTATTTTATTTACATTACACAATTATTCTAGTAATTAATCTACAATTATGGAAATATTAGCAATATTAACACATACTTGCCCCCGTTTGGTATTGGATATCCTCCAAATTCTGTATCTTTGAGGACCCTCCTGAAGGAAAAGAACCCAGGAGGGGTTATCCTTAGAGTCTCCATTGCTACTCTCCATGTGTACTTCATCTTGCTTAGATCATCCCATGTGAGAAGCTCCCCCAGGGTCTTGCTTTTAGCTATCTCCTCTTGTTCTGCAATCTCAAAACAGATAATTTTTTTAGTACGTTCTATTTTCTAGTATCCTTTTATCTTTTTAGTTCTTAAATCTTTCTCATGAATCATGATGAGGGATGGGGGCATACTTTGAACAATAGCAGCATAAATGGATGCTTCATTGGCTAAAAGCCTGATCAAGAAGGTAAGGAGGACGGAGGATGTGTCATATCCTCCAATGATTATAATGACTGCATTGTCCTCAATCTCATCATCAGACAGTAGAGCTGAATTGTCTTCATTGTGGATACTAAGCAAGCAAGTGATGAGATCTTGATGAGGGGAAGCACCATTTTTTTTCAAGGCTACCCTCTTCTCACTTTTAAGGTCCATGAGTATGGTTTTCATTTTTGCCCTTGCTTAGAGACTATGGTGGAAGTGTGTGAAAGGCAAATTCATTGGTACTGACAGCATTCCTTCAATCATGTTTTGAAACAAACCTCTCAGTGCATCTCTTCTTGCTCCTTATTCTATTCCAAATATGAGTGAACAAATAATGTTGAATGTGGGGATCTTCATCAAAGGCATGACCCATATTATCAACAAATTGTTTCATACTATTGATGCAAGGAGGAAAAATTAATAGGTTAACATGTTTAAGGTCCAATGGAAATTGTCATTTCTCCATGTGTATATGTGGTTGGTTTTGTAGATTCTCAAATAGCTACTAGCCAAACAGAAACCTCATGCGCGTCTCTTGTTCCACTCACGACATCATGATTTGCTTTTGCAGAGAACGAACCATCTTCATTTCATTATAATTTTATTGACTAGTTACTATGGACTTAAATCTAGAGTTTTGAAATTTATATTAGTAGTTGCAACCTATGAAGCATAGGCACTTCGAAAAACATGTCGTACCCATACCGGGTACTTACAAGCGTATGGTACCTCGTATGGTACTTCGGCATATGTACCGGATATACGAAACACATATCCAAATTTTTTCTTCTTAATTTTTGGCATATCCAGACGTACCTACTATATACCCAAGCCGTACCGTACCTCAGTTGAAACAATATTTTCTTCTACTACAAAGATAAGACTCCTTTCACTAGACTTCTTTTTTATTTGAAGTTTTATGTTTAGAATATTTTTAAAATTAAACTATGGTTTGTGAAATATATTGACATTTAATTTTGATTTATATCTTTACTTTTGGCATTAAATATTAATTGTAGGTTGAATATTAGCATATTAAACCATTTAATTAATTTTTGCATTACTCTAAATTAAAAATAAATATTTGTTTACAACCGTACCAAGCCGTATCCGTACCTTACCTTTTTTGGATTTTACCGTATCGACGCACTCGTATCGTATCAATACCAGTACTCGTACTCGTACCCGTGCTTCATATTGCAACATACCTTGACCTCATTTTTGTCATGCCAATGCATCTCCATGTGCTTTCTAACTTCTTCATCCATCTTCCCAACATACTGCTTTAATGCTTCAAGCTTCAAAAAGCATACAAGTGCTCCCCTTATTCGCTTGTGATCTTCGCTATTCTACTCCAATATATTTTTCTCACCGCATACTCTCCTCATTGATGCTGGTTGGAAAACATTTTACTGTCACATGCATATAAATTTGTTTTCAGCCTGTACATGGAGAAAAACTATAGGAGTTCCAAACAGGCTAGGTTTGGAAATAGGACCATACTTTCTTATTCTTTCATGGAACCATGCCTCACCCTTGTTTGCTTGCATGGCATGTAGAAGGCTAAGGCTATGGCCTATGATGGGTAATCCCATGGAAGCTGGTGGAGCTTGTTGGAAGTTTTCTTGGTTAGGAAGAGGAAGATAGGAATAAGTAAAAGTAGCAAACTCAGATAGAGTGGTATATTGGTTTTGAAACTTTAAGATGGTGGAAGACTACATATATGGGCGATTTTGAGGTGATAAGGACAACCCTTCTTTCACCTAAACAAATGAGAGAGATTGGCCAACCTTGCTTTGTCATTTTCTTTTTGTAGATACTTGTTGTCTTTGTGGTTACAATCTTGCTTGTCATTTTCTTTTTGTTTTCTTTAGTTGATGATGTTGGTATGAATAGATGTCGTCAATATTTGTTGGGCATATAAGCTATATAATGGAGTTGCTTGGACATTTCCATAGTGATTAAAGCATTGTTTTCTAAAAAGGACCGGCAATGCTTTCCGTACTTAATGATGTTGATATGAATAGATGTTGTTGTCAATATTCGCTGGACATATAAACTACAAAGGACTTGCTTGGACGTTTCCATAGTGACTAAAGCACTTCCTTCCAAAAGGGGCTCTATTTCCAATGAGCAGCAACAAAGGTCCAAGCTTAATTATAAAACTATTTGTACACTACAATTTGTTATGTTCATTAAAACAAGAGCCATAGTAAAATGCCATTTATCACCCTGTCATCTAGCATTTTTTTCCTGGTGACTTATCTTGTTTTAAGGCATTTTAAAGTTTTGAAAAGAAGAAGAAATGGAAAAGCATGGGTGGCAAATGACAATAATGACACATCTTTTTGTTGTGCGATGAGACGACAATTATTGTCATTTGAAATTTTTTCCCTCGCATCATCTCCTCATATCACATCATCACTTTTTCACCTCTCACTGCTTTCTCTCTCCCCGTCATTTCTCTCTCTCACCTTTTTTTACACCGATGATTTTGATAATATAGGAATTGATGATAAGATGATGTTGTTCATCTTTCTCTTTAAGATTTTTGACTAAAACATAGGTTTTTTTTTTAAAAAAAAATGGGGTGCTTAATACGTCCTTAAGCAATTGAACCTTCTTTCTAGTTTTTGTTTTTGGAGTCTTTGAAATTTATTAAGGCTTGTTTAGGTCATAGGATGAGAAATAGGTTTTTTTCCCTTGAAAATGTGAAGTCCTTGGGACATTTTGTCACACAAAAAAAAAAAAAACAAAATTTGTTAGTCTTAAGATTTTTACTTGGTCGTTTTATAAGTCAATTCTCCATTCACTAACAGTGAGCGATTATAAGTGGGTTTTTATTCTATAACGTTGGTCCAAAGTAGAAACTTCATCTGGGTTTTGAAGTTTTAAATAACCTTTCTTAGTTGTCGTATAAGTAGACGGGAGAAAGACAAATGATGGGAGGGAGAGAGAAAAATTGTTGAAAATGAGAGATGATGAAGAGAGAACACATGTGAAGAGAGAGTAAAAGGTGCATGATGGTTGGGCTAAGCCCTAGAGGAGTAACCAGTCAGAGGAAAAGGTCTTAATTTATATTGAATAGATGCACCACGTACAAGTTAAAACAAAAAGTATCATGGTATGTCATCCTTCCCTAAAATGGAACTTTCATGCTGGAGCAAGAACTAGCATGAAAATCAATCTAGACCTAAAGCAGACTTGAGGGCTCTTGGTATTGACAAGAATGAACCTGTTTCTTTTTTACCAGGTAAGCAACTTGTTGGTTGCATTGAGTATGTCGTGGTTAGTTGGGCTTATTTTACTTTGTAATGAATGCAAACAAAAATAGGCGGCCTTATGCTAAGGGGAATTGGAGATTTCCTTGGTGCTTCAGTATTATGACAATAGTTGTTGTACTATTAAACAAAAAGAGTTGTTGTACTATTAAGATTAAGTGGCTATACAATAGAATACTATTGGCCTTGACCTTAGCATAATCCCATTTTTTTCTTTTTTGCATGAAAAGCATCCGGTAGATAATATATAAATATAGATTTAAACTTTGTGCATTTTTTTTGACCTTTTTTGAAAGTGCATATTTTCTCCTCCTAAAATGGGGCATTACTTGTAGTACTTTACTAAATCAAGAGAAGTGCTTTTTAATAGTAGAGCTACAAGAAATTTCTTTCTTTAACTTAACCGAGGATTGTTGCCGATAGAATGACCGTGAGATTGGTGGAATGCTGATTCGAGACAGGTATCTAGTTGTTGTCATCTAGAGCAGTATAAGTTCTAAACAATGTGTTGGGCATAGTTATTGCATAGGTGGACTCTCTAGGTTCCGAAACATAAGCTCACTTCAAATGAACCACAATCTCCTCTTTGTCATTGACCACCCCTTACAACTCGAGCAACAATTCATTTTTGTACTCTTGAGGTATTAGTTGTCAATCACATTCCAATAGAGAGCAAATGGCCAAATATTTTTACTTTTTTTTTTTTTTGATTGGCACTGGGGTGTCTAGACCAAAACCCGACTAATCCCTAGGGGTACACATGCCCTTGACAAGGAGTTTCCTACAAGTGCACCATAGTTAATTCAAGGGTTTTCCCCAATCAGATGGCCCCAAGGCCTTGCCACCAGGCCGACCCATTGGGGTTGCCAAATATTTTTACTATAGGTCACAAAGATGCATGAAAACAAACATAAGACATTGTTAATGAGAAATTATTGTGGACAAAAGCTCCATTGCAATGCAAAAAGTAAAATTACACAAGAGTACACTTTTCCCATTTATTCTCTCTTTATATATTTAGCACACATTAGACCTTTATTTAGTGTAGCAGTTTCAATATTGCAAAGCAAGACAATTAGTTGGAAACATATGCCCGCACACAAATGACATCCAAGTAAGGTAGACATAATCATAGGGTAGGAGATATTTCTTCTCTACTTCCTGTCGCTACATTTATGGATCCATGCGTCCCATTTCACAGTGCCTCTAACGTTTCATGTTGGTTTGTCAAATTTTCAATGTATTTCTTTCGGTGAATCACATAACTGAACTGACACCCAACTAGCTTCATCAATAATTTAGCAACTTTTCATCTAACAAAATTAGAATATCTAAAGAAAAATATTGAATAAGCAATACGTGAAAATTGTTGAGAGTATTATTGTTATTAAAAACAAGAAAAACTTGTGTTTGAATCAACTTCTTACACTTGAAACCTTTGGATTGATTTTTTTTTTTTTTTTGATCGGCACCGGGTTTGATATAATTGTATGATGATAAACTATTGTATCGGATTAGTTTTGTTGATTTAATAAGGCCTTACTGCCTTGATTTACAAGTTTAATATTATGGTATGCTAAAGGTCACTTTTTAAAGAAAATGAGGATCTTTCAGCCCTTTTTGCAATAAGAGTAAACAAAACAAGGAGTGCAACTATATGATCTTGTCCTTCTTATACTATTCTTGTAGAGCTTATAATACTTGTCTCATATAGCAAAAAGGTGTTTGAAAAGTCGTGTGTGTTTTGTTTTAGTTTGACGGTTTGAGGAACACTGCTAGAAGCTTGTGACATACATGAACTACTTTATAGAGAATGTCTACACCTACAATTTGGTATGAGCATACTTTGACATTGAAGTTGTGCAAAGTTAAATGTGTTTTTGTTTCTGAGAATAATTTGGGTAAATTTTTACTTGTCTTGCATAATGTGATGACCGGCGCGTGTTTTGCCTTGCACTCTTGAAAGTCCGTTTGAATAATCATTGTTAAAAATGCCGGGTAAGTTTTCATTGAAAATTCTTTCTTGAAACTCCCTCTGTTGTGGTTGTCTCGATTCTGAGTTTTCACTCGTTTTGAAAGGTGCGGGGTCAGCTCCGGGGTGCTTGAGAGTGAAGCGGGAATTTTGGGTGGCTGGGTCAAGGCCGCATGTGCGGGGCCCTAGGCCGCACGTGCAGGGAGGGGCCGTACGAGTGGTGGGTTAGGCCGAACGTGCAGTGAGAGTTGAACCTCCTGGGCGTGCATTCTGAAATGGGCCACACAAGCGGCAGAGGTAGGCTGCAAGTTGTAACGCCCTCAAAATAAATGCATTAATAGTAATTCATAATATCCATAGACATAGGGGAACAAGACGTACATTCATTCATCAGAGTATTCTTTACAAAAATATTACATGTTGACAACAAAAGTAAATGCCCTACGGGCTCACAACTTTCCAAGTCAACACTTGGTTACAAGATAAGAGGGTCAGAAGCCCTTTACAAATTTAGCCCTTGGCTTGAAATTACACATAACACAAAAGGTAACTACAAAAATACGCCTTCAGCCTCTAAACCTCCCAAGCTACGTCCTTGGAGGCGGCATAACACCTGTACCTCAAAATGATGTCCCATATAAGGTGAGCCAAAACCCAGTAGAGATATGCTAAACATAATATTAACATTAACTAAAACATTAGCATTTGATAAATGTTCAACACATACAACATAGGTATTTCCTTTCCATAACCAACCAACTTTATGTCATGATAAGTCCAATTCCCATTATTTATCCGAATCAATTCATTGACATAACTCAATATTATTCAACCACCCAAGAATGAGACTACAACTCATATATCAATACTTCACATACAAACATCAATCATTACTTCCATAACCTTGCCATTTTACGGAACCACGTCCGACGAAACCGGCACCCAAATATATAACAGATTTCGGGACTTTCACCCAGGACACGCCAGCCAACTTAGTTATCAATGGAGTCCATCCCCTTTCTCCTCCCACACAATGGAGTACATCCCCTTTCTCCTCCCAAACAACATACATATACAATGTATTTAACAAGTTGTCATATACGATGACCCATCAATTAACATATACAATGTATTAAAACATATTGTCATATACAATGACCCAACGATTCACATATTCAATGTGTTAATTCCACCGTCATGTTCAATAACATAACCCGTATGATTAGTTTCAATTTTCCCTAATCAACATGCAGTGTCTACAACAATCAAGACTATCCTCCACCGATAGCCTAAAGCAATTATTTCTAAACAGATAATAAATTTATCAAATAGATAAATTATCAACTTTTTCATAGGTGAGTGATTCATTAATCCAACTACACCATTCAATCTCATATTTGCCCAATTTCATCATTCTCAACTCAATTTCACATTTTCACAATTACCAAATTAATTATACAAATTAATTATTTAAATCAAATTAGGGCTTTTTCTCCCTATTCTCAAATATTGCCCCTAAGGCCAAATTTTACTCATACTCCACAACCAACACCAATTTCACATCTCATATACTTATTATATTCAACAATAGAAAACCCCTCTTTCATAAATTTCAATCTCAAACCCTAAATTTTCAAAATTACCAAATTAAACCATTTATACAAAATAACTATCATTTATGTCAAAGCTCATAAAAATGAGTAGTTATCCCTACCTTGGATTTAGGAGCTCAAAGGGGATGAAAGGTGAAACTTGAAGATGCTCCAAACCCACACTTCTTCGGATCAAATCGAAGCCCACACAAAACTCTTACCTTCTTACAAAGAAACTAGAGTAGAAGAGCTATAGACCAAGAGTATTTTTAGAGAGAGAGAGAGAGTGTGTAGAGAGAGAGTCGGATCTAGGGTTTTGGGGAAGATGGAGATAGAAAAGTGATGAAATATCACGCTGCTGTCAACTGATATACTCGAGGCTCGCTCGAGCGAATGAGTGGTCGCTCAAGCGACCAGACACAAAGAACCTCGCTCGAGTGCAAGAAGCGTCACTCGAGCGAAGATCATCAACCCTCAGGTCTAAAAGAAACACAGATGCACGCTCGAGCGCAAGAGTGCTCGCTCGAGCGAAGAGACACACTAGACCAAGCTCACTCGAGCGCAAGAAAGCTCGCTCAAGCAGAAGCTACATCTAAAAAAGCAACATGAGGACTGCCTGTCCTCACTCGAGCGCAAGAACCTTTGCTTGAGCGAAGAAGCAAAAACCTGGGCAGAGAACACTTGTTCAACTCAGAACCAACCTGTAACAAATTCGCCCAACACCTCCCAAAACTCGAATACAAAGAATTTAAGGACGGAAACAAGATCTAAACAACAACAACCAACCACGAAACTCGAGTCCGGAATACAATACATGAAGGGGAAAACCGGGATCGCTATACGAGCAGCGGAGGTGGGCCACACGAGCGGGCAAGGGTGCCGTACGTGCGGAGCCTGAGCAGTCCGAAACTCTGTTTTTTATTTCATTTTGGTCCGAATGTATCTCACATTTTGCACATCTCTCTCTCACTCTAAACCCTATTTTTCTCCCCATTCTCTCTAGAAAACTTCCTCACACACTAAGACTTTTTGATTTTGCAAATTCTTGGGTCAAGATCATCATCATCTTCCTCAAAATCTTGAAGATCTAAAGCTAGGGCTTCACTTGGGTGGTGGAAATCCAAAGTTTCTCTTATCTTGAAGTTAGGGTTTCATCTCATCTTTCATCAACAAGCTTGAGGTAGGGATTTCTTTGATTCTTTTCAATACTTCTACTATAGATAGACATGTGGTAGATTATTATTGCATAAAAACCATGTTGAATCGATCTATTTTTAAAAATCATGATAGATGGCATGAGATTTGGGTGTGAGGTTGAAACTTCATGAGATGGGTTGATGTTGGGTTAAACTTGAGGGTGATGCAATAGATTCATGATAGAGAGTGTGAAAGCCCTAATTTTTTGCAATATTGTCTAATAGCTAAAAAAGGTGTTAACATTGTGGATTAATTATGGTATGAGTCAAAGAAAATGTGATGAATAATGTTATGGTGAAATTATAATTAAAATGGGTTTCATAATTTGAGCATTTATTTGTGTTGGATTTAACTATGTTTAAAACACGATGAATTGTTGAATTTACTATGTCACTAGTAAAGAAACTTGGTTATTGATTTGGTGATAACTTGAGCTTTACCGGATTGTTATGAATTTAGTGTTTAACTTGTGTTGAGTCGATTTTAGCTAAATCAATCAAATCGATAATTGTTAAAAAGGGATCCAATCATGAGCTTAAATTTCATTGAGTTAAACTTTCATTAAGTAGGAATGGAGTAAATTTTGATTGTGTGATCAATGTGGGATTTCCTTGTCTAAATTGTGGGAGTTGAGTTATGGATGGTATAGTTTGTGTATTGTAAATTGGGAATTCTTGGAATTAAATATCAAAGGAAGATGAAACGATAACGTCCTTTTAATTGAGAAAAGAACATCAAGCGATAGACAAAACCTTGGAGTCATGTCGATTATTGGTCTAAAACCTTGTGAGAATTGGTTGATGGTAATAGGTGTTTAACATATATCTTGTTTAGAGGTTTTGTCCTTGGTCATCGGTGGAGGATGACATTGTAATTGTTGTTATAATTATGTGTCTATAGTATACTTGTGTTATCTGTGAATGTGGTTTGAAATGATGGTTGGAAGGTGTGTAATGAGCTGACAATCAGAGGTACCATTACCTTCCAGCTAGCGCCTGGAGAATTGGCTACGCTAAGAATCAGAGGTACCATTCCCTTCCAGCTAGCGCCTGGAGAAACGGAGCAGAGGTACCATTCCCTTCCAGCTAGTGCCTAGTAAATTGGCATGTTGTTGTGAGAGGTGTATCATTGGCTTACCGTGCTGCAAGCATGTAGAGCAGGGGATATTTATCATTATTGTTCAGTTTGATTGTGTGTACCGTGTGTTTTGATAATTGTGATTTTGTAAGGTAAATTGTCTCATATGTTGAGTAGAGGTGTGTATGTAAACTTGGATGTGCTAGAGAGTGGTTAAGGGTGTTTCCATCATAAGTTATTTTATTGAAGGTATTCCATGAATCTTGAATCAGATCATGTTTATATTTGGGTTATGAATAACGTGAAGAAAACGGATTTAAAAAAAAAAAACATGTTTACAAAAATGAAGGGGATGTTACGTGGTCTTTTGTTACATATGGAAAATATGGTTATCGAGTAATAATTGTCTTGAAATGGCAAATGGGTAAGGAAAGCGAAACTTGGTTTTGTTGTACAAACTGAATGTTTTTGAGAAAAATATTACGTAAGTACACTTTGGTTATAAAACGTCACATTATCTATATGATATGAGATTAGCATTCATGATCATAGCTATCTGTAAGTCGTTATTGTTGAGATCCCTACTGGACTATATGTTCATCCCACGTTGTTAATCTTTTTCAGGTGAAGATAGAGAAGTGCTTCAAGGTCATGGATCTTTCTTACTTGTTGGCCACAGGGCCTTTTATGTATAGGCGGAATGCCATTGGTGAAAAAGGGTTAAACCCTTCCTCTTGATTTAATTGATGTAAGCCTACGGGCAATTTAGCTAATTATACCTTTATATTGCATTCATCTTTACCCGAACGAGAGAGCTCATATTGATGTATTCCATGTAAATGTAATGAGTTTCCGTATATTATCTCTGAAATGGAAATTATATTAATGGCTTTGGTAATGGTTTCTGAGTAATAAAAAGTGGGGCGTGACACATAAATTCTTATTTATGTTATGTGATGCAGTATGTGCATAAAACATATGTACTTATTCTCCAACACGAACCAAACGATGCAAATGAAACCAATTTGACAGAAGTGTGCCGCTAGGATTTGCACTATTGTGCTGCTAGAATCTCATTAATTGGGAGATCAATCATCTTCTTGATTTTTAATTTTATCTGTCTACTAGTGTATTTTTTCTTAGAAGTAATTATTTTGTCATGCGTATATTGAAAGCTGAATTTGTTTTTGTTTTTTCATTTTACTTTGCTTAGGATTTCAAGGTTAATACAGTTCCATTGTTTGTTTGGATTAGTAAAAATTTCTCCAAGAAAAATAGTTCAATTTTAAATAATGTGGAACCATATTTTTACACTTGAATGCTTAAGAAATATGAGATTTTTTGTAGGAGTGTGGGAATGATATTCTCACATTGGAAAGGTAACCCAAAATTATATTATATATTTTGTATTTGAATTCACTCAAACAACATAATGAAGAAGAACTAGGATAAAATTCTAATTTTACCTCTATTTCTACTATCTGAACATAGTCTTGCCAACTAGCTAAGATGGATTTCTTATAAATAAAATAGTCTTGAACATAGTCATGCTAACAAATATTTTTTTTTTGAAGTTTCCTTCATATTAGTTCATTGGATTCCATTTGGTATACTGAAATTTTATTAGCACATAACTTCATTTGTATCGCATTTTCATGAATAAACACATTAAAAATAGCAGATATCTCCTTTAATCTTCTAGCAATTCTTTTCATTTGGATCCGTTTGCGTAGTCTACATAATGATGTAGCTTTCTCTAAACCACAAACCTCAAAACTGGCATTATCATATGGAATTTTTTTCCCAGTTCGTACGTTTTCCATTTTTTCCTGTTTTTTGAAACATTTTTTGAAGTCATGTCGTTCCTCAAATTTCATGTGCCATGAAACAAAATGGAATCGTACAGGGGGAAAGTAGATGAGTCAATCATTTTTCCTCTAAATAGTTCATATATGTAAATAAACACAAAACCTTGAAAAAAAAAGTCAACATCATAGAGGTCTTATATGATGCGTAAAATATACTCACACCACACCCCATCAGCGGCCATACATGTTGTGGCCATTGGCCACCAAATATTCTGATGTACAATGGAACTTAGTAGCTCATGTACATCATTCAATTAGCTTTGCATTATGAATAGAATAAGCAATTAATGGACTACATTTAGCATTATTTATAAATTCAATTACTTAGTTAAATTTCTAACAAAAAAAAAAAAGAAAGCAAGATTTTTAAGCGTACCTCTCTTTCTATGAACAATTATAGAAATGAAAAGTAGATGTGGAAAGTTTTGATGATAATTTGGATGAATCTTAGGGTTAACATTGTTCAAATTAAAATAATAGGAATCAAAGTGAAATTTTGGTCAAAAGGGAGTTAATGATCTCCCAAATGAAATATTAATGAAGATGAGAACAATAAGTTGGAAGACATGGTGGGATGCCTTTGGGGTTACCAAGCGCGCCCAACAGTTTAGACTCCCAATCTCCTGATCTAGTCTCACTAGTGCAATGTGAAACAAAAGATTAGAGTCCAAATTCAATAATTTTTGTAAAAAATCGTTTTATTGCAAATATTTTGCTAAAAATGGACTACATCACCAGATCTTAAAGTTGCCCCCTAATCTTTTGGAAAAATTAGGAAACCCGTGACTCATGCCAAAGGCCACTGTCCGTCATAACCAAAATGTCTCGGTTTGGGAACTTAGGTATGAAAGGGGAAGGTCATTAATTGAGCTCCCTCACTCACTTGATCAAAAGATTGGCCTCTACTAAGTGATGATGTGATTTTTATACTCTATATATTCATATTCAGGTTATTATTAATGCTAACATTACTATCTGAGGCAATCAAATATAGACCGTGTCACTGATTTTGGTTATGTTTTGACTTCATGCATTTTTGAAAAACATTTTGTACACACTCCGAAGCATAAGAATCAATCACGTTTCAATACAAGCAACACAATCTCCATCCACTGGCATTCATACAGATATTTCAATTAAGCATTTAGCCTTATGGTAGAACAATGAACATGATAGAGGAAATATACACACAATATGCTAAAGTAAAGATATAGCGATCCCGATTTTCCCTTCATTGTTTAATTGTATTCCGGACTCGGTTCCGTGGATGTGCTGTTGTTTTTTTTCCGTTTCTGTCCTTTACTCTTTGTATATGAGTCTTGGGTCGTGTTGGGCAGGTTTGAAACAGGTTGGTTGTGTTTGGAAACCAAGGGTTGATGTCCATTTAATTCCAACTAGTGTCTATTAAATTTTCATAATGGTTCATTCAATTCTAATTAGTGATCCATTCATATTCCATTAGTGGGATTTTATGACAAACTTGTTCATTCATATTTCTAACTAGTGTTCATTTAATTTTAATTAGTGTTCATTTAATTCTAACTTGTCCTTTCATTTTCCAATTAATGGGCTTTAATAACAACCTTTCAATATCATTTGTTCATCTCCCTTTTGATTTCAAAACCCTAGAACCATCTTCTCTCTCTCCCTACACACCTTCTCTCCAGGTTTTCATCTCCCTCTAGTGTAAATCTATACTAAGTCCTTTGTAAGAAAGGTAGAGTGGGTTGAGGGCTTCATTTTAATCTGAAAGTTTGGCAATTTGGAGCACTTTGGTTTTTGGCCTTCATCTTCTCCATTTGGTCTCTCCATTTGAGGTAGGGATTTCTTTGTTATTTTTCAATACTCCATCTATAGATAGACATGTGGTAATTTTGTATTGCATGAAAATCATATCCGTGTTGGATTTGTTTGAAAATCATGAGGGGAACCAAGGGTTGGTTGTTTGAGAATGGTTTTGTTATCTTTGACTGTGGTTTGGACTAACTAGAGAGTAACATTAGCATGTTATTGTTGAAAGAAGAGAAAACCATAAATTATATTTTGATTTGGTAAAATAAAAAGGGTTTATGGTTAAATAATGTTGGTAAATTTCTATTGTTAATATGAGTTGTGTAGAAGGTGTTAACAGTTAAAGGATTAATTATGGTATTGGGGTTATTTTGAAATGAACGTATTGAATGAAGTTGGGTTATGGCTTATTATCCATGGAATTGATTTTGTAAAATGAAGAGAATGTAATTGGTTTTGTGAAAAGGGAAAAGTGTTTTTGTAATAAGTGATGGAACATGTTGACTTAAGAAAATTATGAAAGTTGATCTTGAAAATGGTAAATGAAATGTTAACTCTATGTGAGTCTCAAAAAATAAATTTGAGAATTGAGCTATTGTATCATGAGTGTTGAATACACACATTTGGGGGTTTTATCCTTACCTATCGTACTAGTGTTGTTGTTGGGTTTAAGGTTTGCTATTGAGTCTATTTTATTAGGTGTACTGAATACATGCATCTAGAGGTTTTGTCCTTGGTCATCGGTGGAGGATGACATTGTTGTGTTGAATTGTGATGTATGCGTTACACTTGTGTTGATTAAATATTATTGAATAGTTTATGTGTATGTTTTACACATGTTGATTATACCTTGTTGTATTGTGGTTGTTGGTGTTATACCATACGCTGATAATCAGAGGTACCGTTACCTTCCAGCTAGCGCCTGGAGAACTGTATGCGCTGATAATCTAAGGTGCCACACCCTTCCAGCTAGTGCCTGGTAAACTGGTAGTTCGTTGTGAGAAGTGTATCTTTGGCTTACTACGCACATAGCTAGTAGAGCAAAGTTTTGTTGTTATTGTTTCAGTGTATCTGGGAACATTGTGGATTGTGTTGGTTACGGTTTTGGAGGGCCGAGTTGCCTTATTGGTTTATCTTATGCATGTAGTTGAGTTGTTATCTCCCTTTATAAAGGTATGCATGTATAGTTATGATAGATTTGGGATTGAACAGAAATGCCCTTTTATCTTTTGGAAGTGTAAAGAAAATCAAACATTTTAGAAATATGTTTTGAAAAGCCACATCTGCTGTATGTGTGGGAAATGGGATAGAGTAATGGGCTTAGTGAATCTATTTTCCTAAGTAGTTGTTAATGTTATAAAAGATTGGGAATGGAGGTTAATGAAAGGAAAAAGGAAAGATGAATCGCTTATAGCGTTGAATGAAATAATTGTTTTCGAGAAAAGTTTATATATATATATTGTATAAACTGTCACATTATTATTCTAGTACGAGAATGAATGTTCATGATCATAGCTATCTGTAATGTTGTTATTGTTGAGGATCATGTTGAGATCCCTACTGGACTATATGTTCATCCCACGTTGTTAAATCTTTTTCAGGTGTTTAGCAGGGTATGCTACAAGATTTGGATCTTCTTATTTGTTGGCCACAGGGCCTCTTTGTTGTAGGCGGAATGCCATATATGTAAAAGGGTTGCACCCTTCATTTGATTATTTATTGTTGTAAGCCTGAGGGCAATTTATTTAGAATGCTCATGTTGTATTTAACTTTCATTCGAATGAGAGAATTGTTGTTCATCACTTTTAATTGAACATTTGAGTTTATTTCCGCATGTTATCACTGAAATTGAATTAAGTTAAGGAACTTGGTAATGACTTCGAGTAATAAAAATTGGGGCGTGACAAAAGAAATGCTCATCTAGTACTCCGAGGTGAGTCAAAATAATAGATTAGAGTATATGCATGATCCTATATACAAATAACTAATGCAACACATATATGACATGCATCTATAAGTTCGGATTCCAAGACATGACATGGATATCATCTCAAGACATGGGGTGACACATATATTCAACTTGGAAATGATAAACTCTACAAATGCAAATGAACTGGACCATAATGCATAAAAAATGTATGTAATACATGGGCGTGATAAATAAGATGTGATGCTATATAGAAAGCTTGTACATAAAAAGGTTAGAAAGACATGGGGTTGGAAGATTATTACAACAATTTGAATAAGAAAGGGAAAGGGGAGGAAGAGAGAGATTATTACAACAATTGCATAGAAAATGAAAGAAAAGAATAGGGATTGGAGAAATTATTACAACACTGTATTAATTTAGCCAAGTTACTGTTGAATCTAACAAATCATATTAAATAGTTAAAATAAACCACCTAGGAAAGCACTCCCTAGAAACTGCCTGCACTATTCTTGGGAAAGATCATCTGACCGGGCACAAAATGGGCCGGCCGAACAGGAATTTGGCCGGCCGATCTCTTCTTTTGTTCGAGATTTAGGTCAGCGCAAAAAGTCCAGAACAGAAGCTAAGAACATCTTCTCAGAGTTGCTCATCCTTTCTACCTCTTCCATTTACAAGAATCTTTTAGGGAAGAGATAGATGGGCCTCAATCTTTAACAATAGCATACACATATATATACAACAGATGTTTTGCAACAAATTGATCAAAATAAGAGGATCAAAGGAAAAAACAAATTCAAGCCTAAGAAATAGATGGGAACTTACATCATCTCTTTGTGAATAAGGGCAGGTTAGTACCCAAATCTATGCTATTAATTTGAGAGAGTAGATTAATGCACATCATTTCTTAGCGGAAGCTTTGCTTTGAAAGCAAGGGATTCATCAAAAATCCATTGAAAACTCTTCTTTTATTCATCGAACAAGGGTGTTTCTACCTCTTTCCATGTACACAAATGATTGAGAAGAGAGAGTTCAATGCCTTTTGACATAAAATATCTTGTTTTACTTCTAAAAATACTTAGTAGAAGGGAGAACACAACTTTTTCAACATCAAATCCCACAGATCATCCAAGCAATCGTATGAAACAACCCCTAGCACTCATTGACATTGAGTGAAGAGTTGAGACACATGGATCAAAGTGCTTGGAAGATAGGATATGTGAAGAAAAAGTGTGTAACAACAAGAAAAACTACTCTAGATATTAAACTTGTGAATGGATGGCTAATTTCTACTCCCAATCACATCCATAAGGTTCCAAAATATACAAGAAGAAGAGACTTTAGCTAAAGAAAGCAATAAAGGAAAGAAATACTATCAACTCAATGGATGGGTGGCTAATTTCTACTCCCTCCACATCCACGACGACTTGTTACATATTTACAACAGTTATATAATGAAGAACAAGGTCAGAAATAAAGGAAAGGAGAAGAAATCATAGTCAAAAGTTCAATAATCTCACCTTTTAAAGAGGATGAGCTTCTTTGTTTACCAAACTCTCTCTTGATTCCCTCAAGTCCTTTTAGATATGTTTTAAAATGTCCAAGAACCTTCACAAGAAGCTTAGGATCAAGCTTTGATGGTGTTTGATTGTTCAAAGTTAAAGGGTGGTAGGTAGGAGATGGAGGAGAAAGAGGGAGAAGTCAAGAGGCTTATCTTAGCCTTGGGCAAATTTTCCAACCCCTAGAAAGGGGTTGCTGAGCTCTATTTATAGAGCTTCGGATGAAAATATCTAAGATATTTACGGAAAGTGTGTTGAACAAGCTGAACTTCCCGAAAATGCTCGGTACATAGACAATTCAACGGCCCATTCCATTTGACGTCCGGCCGAATACATTTTTGACCGGCCATCTTATGTTGTCCGACCAGTCAAAAAGTACATCGTTAGATCAACAAGGTAAGGTTAGCCTGAATTGAGAGGAGAAATAGGTATTTCAGAGGATTTCTCCTATTCCATTTATTCCCACTACATCCGTTGTTCTGTTTGTTTGAAAATGTGTGGTATTCTAGCTTTAAAAAAAATGAGCCTCAGGATATATTGGTAATGTTTGGAATTGCACAACCAAACTTGTTCTGAAAAAGGTTCCCATTTGGTCGAAAAGCATTTTGGCCAAAACCGGTGTTTGAAAAGTTTAAAGCTTGCATTTTAGACTTCTTGCAAAGGGTTTCATAGGACTAGCACATCTCATTTTCATCATTGGGTACCCAAGAAAGAGCACCCAAGTCTTAAGACTGGTCAAAAGTGGGATGTCTACACATGGGTTGTCCATAAGCGAACCTTACTTTGTAGTCCTTTTTTGTAAGTAGTTTCATGAGTTCAATGGTATGATGTTTGATTGTTTCTAGGGATAAAAGGTGACAAAGAATATATACCAACTTCCTTCTTTTTTTTTTTCCTTTTGATAATGTTTCATTTTCTTGAGAAAAATGTTATACACATCGCTCAACACACTACAACTACATTTTCATATTATTAATGAACCTTACAGCCCTTGCATGCAAATTCATTGGCCATGGCTAACATTTAAGAATTACTAGTATGATGGTATTATGTTGAATATGTAATACCAAATCCTCACATTTGTTTACCATCGGATTATTACATCAATACAAATTGCTCATGTTTATATTGCACCAGTTCATCAGGATTAAATATATGAAATTTCATATGAGACCTCATTACATGAAAGTTGATTTTATTGTTTATATATTGCAAAGGAAAAATTTTCTTTTGACACACATTCTCATGGGTGTAGACACCCCATTTTTGACCCCCCTGAAGACTTGGGCGTCACTAATTGTTTACTTGGTGGTGAAAGTTGTGCAGTGCAAAGGTTCGATTCCTTCGGCAAGAGGAGAGTCAAATCCCAACCTTACACCTCATTTTGGACCAAAGCTATTTTGAATGGTTTTTAGACCTTAAAACCCTCTCTTTCAAAATATTTTTGAAATAAAGTTCCTACGATGTTCCGATGCTCGCATTTCTTTAAATGTTGCACTTTTCGGTAAACCGAGTGAGGACAAAGTGGAAATGAATAAAAGAGAGATGAAATCTTTGAAAAATATTTCAAAAAACCTTATTTAGGGATTTGGAGTTGAAGAAAATGAGAGAGGAGAGAACAAAACTAGTTGAGGAGAAGTTCGGCATAAATCCGGGTAGGATCGAAACTGAGCGGCTTCACCAAAACAGACATAACATTTTTCACAGTTGGAATTTTGATGCAAGGATGACACCTTGGAAATCTTACTTCAGGGGCTTCAATTTGGACACAAGAATGACTTGAAAAAGAGTCCAGATGAAGGAGATATGCCTATTTGAAGTTGGCTCTGGAAAGCAGAATTTTTCCTATTGACCAGAAAAATGGGCTGTGGACCAGAAAAATGGTCGGTCGACCCAAAAAGGTGGTCGGTCAACCAGAAAATGTGGCTGACCGACCACTAAGGTCCGAAACTCAGATATTTTGAAGATCTTTCCCCTCCAGTTGTTTCTAGGTTGTGCCACATGTTCCGTAATTAGATATTTTGACCAAACTCTTGCATATTGCTATATATGAGGCATTTCTCCCATTTTGCAAGGGTTAGAACTTCTTTTTGAAGGCTTAGAAAATTTAGGAGCTTCTCACTCTAGAATCCTCTCTCTCTAGAAGATTTGTGAGCAAAACTCTCTCCCTCCCTAGAATTCTCTCATTCTCATCTTGTTTTTGAGTCTTAAGCTTAGAATTCTCTACACTTTTGCAAAGAGACCCTAGACCAAACACCTCTACCTTTGGGCTGAGATTCTTGGAGGTCTTTTTGAGCTCCAAAAGGCTAATTTTGGCTCAGATTTTGGCTGGTTTTACTGCTGTCCTTCAAGGTGATTCAAGGGTAAGAACTTCCTCCTTTCAAGCTTGTTTTTGCACACTTGCTTTATCCCCCCTTTTCCATTGTTTTGTTATATTTTGGGGCTGGTTTTGGACTGTTAAAAACTCTGTTTTTGGGGTGTAAGAATGGTAGTTTAAGGCTTGGTGAGTTTGGGGGGTTGTTCTCCCTTTTTGTTCCTTGGCTTGTGAGGCCTTTTGTGAAACTTCTCACCACCTTCAAATCCAACTTTTTTGGCCATTTTACCACTGAAAATCAGAGGTATTTCAGTGGTGGAAACCATGTTTTGAGGTCCAAAATAGGAGGGGTTGGCCTCCCCTCCTTGTTTCTTGTTTGCATGTGTTGTTGGCCTATTAAAAGTGTATGTGTTTCTACTTCTTTGTGGCTTTGTTAAGGCTCATTTTTGTGACCTTTTAGACCTGCCATAACTCTTTTTTTGGCTGTCTTGATCACTTGTTGCATGCTTCTTACACTTGTAGTGTAAATCCTCTTTGCTAGCCTTGCATGCCTAATGAGTTAGCTTGTTATTCTAGCATGTGTTGGCTTAGTATCAGCCCATTTTTGGTGTTGTTTTGGCATGCCTCAACTCTGATTTTGGTTGGTGGAGTCACCTTTTGATTGGTTTTTGTACTTGTAGTGCAATCCTACTTGTTGGCCTAACATGCATCATGCTTTATGCCTCTCATTCTAGCTTATGTTAGTTTCATCTCAGCATGTTTTTGGTGTTATTTTGACATGCCATAACTCTGTTTTTGATTGGTGGGATCACCTCTTGCTTGGTTTTTGAACTTGTAGTGCAATCATGCTCATTAGCCTAGTGTACTTGGTGTTTTGGCATTCCATTCTAGCATGTGTTAGCTATAATCCATGCATGTTTTGGGCATTGTTTTGACATGCTTTAGGACTATTTTGGGTGTCCTTGGCCTTATGGGGCTCTCTTTGTATAGCTATAGTGTAAATGGCTTCACTAGTCTTGAGTTTTGAGGCCCCTACCATGCTATACTTGTGATGTTTGCATGCCTTGGCATCATTTGGCATGGTATTTCAGAGCTTATATCTTTTCCATACTCTCATGTTTATCACTCTTTAATTGTGTTTAAGAGTTGTCCCTTTTTGCCTTGTTTATGAGCCATCATATGAGCATGCATTTCTAGCTTCTTGTGCCCAAGTTTCAGGATGTTTTGGCCTCTGTTTTGGCATGGTTTAGGTCTGCCCATAGTTGGTTTAGTCATTTAGGCTTGGTATTGCATGCCTCTTGTGAAATGCTCTTTACTAGCTTTGATGTTTTTGGCCTTCAACATGTTATGCTTGCATTGTTTGCATGCTTTAAGGTCTTTAGCATCCTTTTTTTCAATGCTGAAATGTATGCCATTGCATGCCATCTTTCATTTGTTATATCGCTTGAAAGTGGTCTTAAGCCCTTTGTTGGTTTGAGCACGAAATTGAGGCGTTCATGCCTAATGGTTTTAGCCTTCTCTTGAGGGTTTCTACTAACCAACGGCATGAAACTTCTTTCATGCTCAAGATGCTTATGGCTTGGCCCACCTTTCCGATTAGAGGACTTCTCACTTTTGGACTTAACCGGTTAAAGAACTTATCGTTAATCTAAAATGTGTAAACAAAATGAATCAAAGTAAAACATGCCAAGATAACATGTTTGTATTGCATTGCATGTGTTTGGATCGGACGTTAATCCAAACACAAGAAATGAGAGACGTTTCATACTTGAAGTGATGAAACGAGCCTCATTTCTTGGTCGCTGACGCCCTTGATCATGCATGATAGGGTGTAGGCTCATCGAGTCTATTTGTGCATTCATTGACGTGTACAAGCTTGGTTCTCGGCTATCATGCATTGTGATGCTTGGTTGGTGGCTTAAGAGCTGAGCGCCGCACTCCTTTGAGCTTGAGAAATGATAGGGAGGGTGGTTGTGCACACATATCTTGCAAATACACTACTATGCCCCTTGTTGTTCTCTGTTGCAGCAAGACTGGAGTTTGGCAAATCAGCTGGTCGACCTACCATAGGGAGTAGTTGACCGACCAGTAAGGGTGGTCGGCCGACTAGTTTTTCTGGTCTACAGCCCTTTTTTCTGGTCGGTAGTGCACCAGAGGGTTCCTGTGTTGGAGCAGAAGCAATCTGGAAGTTTGTGCAATTTTCAGAGATCAAATCAAATGCAAACAGAGGCAATTGATGGCATAGCAATGGATTTCCGAGCGAGGCAATCGAGCATGCATGCATCCCTCGCCCCGAGGACCTCTTTTAACTACTTTCCTTAGCTGCTTTACATAGTTGGCTAATTCGTCGATTTTGTACTTAATTGGTTAACGTGCTTAACTAATCGATTTGTGTTGTAATAACTAATTAGTTAACTAGAATAGCTAATTGATTTTGGTTTGTAATAATCAGTCTAATTAGTTTAATTAGATTAGTTAGCTTAGCTTAGCCTAGAATAACTTAGCTTATTCATTCGGACCCTCCGTCGAGAGGGAAAATGTTGTGATAAGGATGCGTGCGTGTGTGCATATCTTCCAATCCAATTTATTTCTCCCTTTTACTTATCAGCTTTTGATAGTTAGTTTAGGGCATGTTTCAATTAGCATACTTATGCTTTGCATGTTTGCATTCATTCATTTGTGTTGCATGCACCGGGCTTGGTGCATCATTCAAACTGCATTGTATTTCAATACATATTTGAATACGTGTTTCAAAGCATGTTATCAAATTGTTGCATTTCATGTGCCATCTTAGATAGCCGAGCCTATTTAGCTGCATTATTGCATGTGTTGCATTAGGCATCTTGTATAGTTAGGATCATGCATATTTCTAACTAGCTTTTGTTTTGGCTCGGAGTACACTATGAGTATTTACGCGTTAGCATACTGCATGAGATGTGAGTATTGCCATGACAGCATGCTTACCATGAGGCTATTTGCTTAACTGCTATAACTGCATGAATGCCTGTGGATGAAGGCTTCATTGCTTGAATTGGAACAATTCATCAGAATGTGAGTTTTAAGCCCACTTGAAGTGGCAAATCATCATGTTTTCAAGCCCACTTGTTTGGTGGCAAATCCGCGCTTTAGCCTACTTGCGAGTAGCAACTTCAAATCATTTTCGAAAACAAACATGAATTGTTTTGTTCCAATTCTCACGATTGAATCTATACTTGTATGCTGTGCGCATCACATAGTAAGTTAGCTAAATAATTAGAATAAGAACACATGTGTTTTCAAAACAACATATCATGCTTAGTAGAGGCCGATCTTTGATCAAGCGAGTGGGGGTGCTCATTTCAGGACTTCCCGAGCCGAGGTAACTTTGGTGATGACGGACACGTGGCCTTAGGCACGAGTCAAGGTTTGCTAAATTTCCCAAAACAAAATATTTAGGTGGCGACTCTGAAATTTGGCAAAGCAGTCCATGTTTGGCGCTTTTTGATTCAAAATTGATTTTTCATGACCAATTGCCGGATTTGGACTCTTTGGTGATTTATCAATCTTACATTGCACTTTGTGAGATTAGATTCAGAACCGTGACAAGAGTCCGAACTGTAGTAGCTAGAACGCAATTCGTGCCCCCGCATACGAAGAAAGTTCGGGCGGTCTACAATGGACAAATTCATCCCCTGGTATTCCTAATTCACCCATTTTTGGGAATTTATTGTTCATTGGGATTGTTTATCCACGCCTTTTTTTCCCTTTTTTTTTTTTTTTTTTTTATGTGCAACTAAACATGAATTATGCGAAACTTATCAAATTACCAATCCAATCCCAACTACTACCAGGGTTATCAAATAAGACCTTAATGTTGGTAGATCCCAAGTGTGTCTTTGCATTGCAAATAGGAATATTGTTCAAGAAGGATTCTCTGTTATGATCGGTTCAGGGGGTCTACGTCAAGTTTTGTTTTGGGATGGTTTATGGTTCGGTGATAAATCTTTGAAAGATGAGCTTCCTAGACTATTCTAGATTTTGTCTCAAAAATTTGTTATGGTTAATGATGTTCTTTTGTTTGATGGAAGCTTGAACAAGTGGTGTTTGCAATTCAGGAGGAGTTTATTTGTTTGGAAGAATGTCCTTTTCGATAATTTAATGAATAAACTTAATTCTCTTTGCTTGACTCTTGACATGGAGGATAAACTGCAATGAAAGTGGGATAAAAATAATGGAACCTATTCGATTAGATCTTTTTATAATTTCTGAAAATTTATCTTGTGGTTTTGAGGTTTCTTCTCTCAAGTTGCATATCTTTTCTGGAATAATCTTCGCCCATTCAAAGGTGAAATATTTTGTTGGCAAGCTATTCTAGGTAAATTAGCCTCTCAAGAAGTTTTTAGCTAACAGGGGTAATCTTAAATGAGTTTTAAGCGCTTTGTCCAATGTGTTTGAGATTTGTCAAATCTGTATACCATATCTTAATTCACTGTCATTTTGCTTGGTAACGCTGGTTCTGTTGTTTAAACTGGTGTGGGTGGTGTTTGTTGGGTATGCCCTGCCTCTCTCTTTGATTTTTTTATGTAGTGGTTTGATCCTCCTTTTCAGAACCTTGAGAAACGACTTTGGGTGACCCTGATCTACATGGTTGTCTAGTTAGCTCGAAACTGAAGCTTCTTTCAAAGTCGCGTTGACAGACATTGAAGTGATAAGGTGGTTGAGGTATGAAGAGGGCTTGGGTCTTTTTTATTGTTCTTGTTGTTGCTGCTGATATGTTCTTTGATGTTGCTGGTGGTGTATGGTTGCTGCTTTGCTGGCTAGGAAGGTCTTGCTTTCATGAAGAATATTTTTACTGCTATGGGAAGCCTTAAGTTATAACTTATAAGGCTGTGTTGTTTCTTTTAAGGCTGAGGGTTGTTCATGATTTGGGAGTTTTGGGGGTAGTTTTTCTGTTACTCTTTTGAGTTGTGCGGGAATGAGTTCTTCTTTTGTTCTCTCTCTCTCTCTCTCGATCTCTCGATTTAGCTTTGATTCTTTCTGCACTTCCCTCTGCTTTGTTGATGATTTTCTTTTCTTGATTTATATCAATAAAGTGATTTTTTTGCTGATAAAAAAAATGAAAGAAAGTGAAAGGCAATTACCATGTGTTTTTGGATACTCCATTGTGAACAAAACATGGAGTAAGGTGGATGCTTACTACAACATATAAATATATATATATATATATATATATTGGTAGGGGAAGGGGAAGCTACATAATAGTAAACTCGAATTTAGACATTACATTTGGTAACTCATCTATCGGGCTAACCCTTAATGTTAGCTGCTTGTTACAACACCCATATATATTTTGGTGGGTGGTAAGGCAAGACATGGTAGGCTGTACTCAATACTAGAGGTAGGAGTTTGAAGATGGACAATAATTGTCCTTTTTCATGCAATCAAAATTTGATGTGTTTCACACAGCTTGTTTATGGATTTAGTACTTTTTTTTTTTTTCAATTTTTCTCAGTTTTTGCGTTTCACATGTATCTTGTTTGTGGGTGCCTTTTGGAAGATTTCTTGGTTAGGAGAAGGAAGATAAGTAATAAAATTAGCAAACTCTAATAGCAAAGAAATTCCATGGTAGGTAGACTTAGTTGTTGCCTTTGTAGTTACAAGCATGCTCACTAGGGTTTAACGGTTTGGTTTTGGCAGAGTTGGATAAAACTTGGCATCAAACTAATCTTTTGATTTTTATTGATTGAAAACTAAAACTGACCACATATTACGATTCAATTTGCTTGGATATTTCTATAGTAACTAAGAACTTCCTTCCAATCAAATTTTCTTAATTGATGATGTTGACATGTATGAATAGATGCTGTTTGTCAATATTTGTTGGACTTGGACATATAGAGCACAAACTATACAGGAGTTGCTTGGACATTACCCTAGTGACTAAAGCACTTCTTTCCAAAAGGGGCATGCAATGGATTTCTATTTCTAAATGGAGATCCTATGTCTTCTTAATGTGTGTCATTTTCTATTTCCTTCAATATCATTGGATATTCACCTAAGATAAATATAAGAATCAATTGCTAAGGATTCATTGCTAAAGAAACATTCTTTCCCGCATGCTTTTATAATTATCCTATGTTTTTGAAATGTTGCAAAAGATGGTTCAACTATCTTTCTGGAGTAACTTGTTACAAACCTCATTACAAGGCATAAGACACAGTGAGTAAATTAGACTCGACCGAAAACTTTGCCCGATGTATAAGTTCACATTTGAGGGGGAGGTTGTTGGAACCTCTTGAAGTGAAATGGTCCCATATTGGAAGAAAAATAAAAGAAAAGTCTTAATATATGTCGGATGGATTCACTCCATATATGTTTAAGCCTTTAAGTGGATGCATGTTTGACATAACGTGTATTGATTCTAAGTATGGACACTTTGGATTTCCTAACATAAATCTAAGTATGGACTCATTGGATTCCGTAACATAACTCGCTTCACCTGAATCGCAAGCATTCAAGCAACAATTTGAATGAATTGCATGCCCCTCTTAACAAATTCAAGCAACAATTCATTGTTGTACTTTGAATTGTTAGTAGTCAATCACATTTCGGTAAAGAGTAAATTGCAATATATTTTTTACCACAGATACAAACAAGCATGAAAACAAACATACAATACTATTAATTGAGATAAATAATTTTGGATACAAGCTCCATTACAATGCAAAGAAAGTAAAATTACATGCTGGATACTTTTTTCGCCCCTTTATTCACTCTTCAAATCTTTAGCACACATTAGGTAAGCATACCTTTATTTAGAGTAGTAGTTTTGATATTGCAAAGCAAGACAATTATTTAGAAACACAAATCATAGGAAGCATATGCCGTTACACAATAAAACCCTAAGGTAGACATCACGTATAGGGAGCAGCTCAACATCCTTTATGGTTGACAACTGCAAAAAGAAAATAAAAACTCAATAATAATCTAGCAGTATATTTCTATAAAGGATAAAGATATCTGTATTTTGCTACATATAATGTTTGCCTTTTTGTTTTTTATTATTTTCAGAAACAAAAAAATGAGAATTTCAAAAACTTCATATTGTTTTCATTTTTGCACAAAAAACGGCTTTTGAAATTTTGGAAATAACTTTTTGTTGTTTCCTAAAAAATGGGATAGGTTTTAGAAAAAATTTATGAAAAAAGTATTCAAAAAAAATCCCACAAAACATGTCTATTTTTTTGTAATAGAAAATTGCTTTTAGATAAGAATTGTATTGTTTTTGGGTATAGCTTGAGGTAAATCAATGAATTGTCCACTTACTCATGAGAGTTATTCCTCATAAATTCATAATCTAGTTCACAATCTAATTAGGATTCAACATGGATTTCATCTTCAAGAGTATCAGTCTGTCTTGCCTAAAAATAAATAAATAAATAAAAAATAAAAATTAGGAAAGATTATTATAGGAAACATTCATAATGACAACAAAAAAAAAATGTGAGAAACTTGATAATATTGTTTATGTAGATGGAAAATAAGATATTTAAACAACCTATGCATGATTTTATAGGCTGACAAATCTATTAAGTGTATGTTGAATGGGCTTCAAAGAAAATATGCAGATTGAAATGCCAATTAATTTTATTTATTCCTTATGTAGTAAAATTTATATTGAAAACTCACAACATTTTCAGATTACCTATCGATTGAATAAAGATCTTACGCAACGCACAAGGACCGAAAATTGCTCTAAGAGAGATAGCAAGTAGGCATTCTTCCCCGAGTAAGGATCCTCGGTCGCCCTCCATGCCGCCCTTGCCAAAACGACGTTGTTTTGGTTAGTGATTCTTTTTTTCCCCAAAAAAATTTGATTTTCCCGCTTCTTCCACTTTCATCTTCCTCTGATATGTTCTGTTTAGCCCTAACAACATCAACAGGTAGACAGAGATGAGAGAGAGAGACAGTAGACGAAGAGAGAGAGAGAGAGAGAGAGAGAGAGAGAGAAATAGAGACATAGAGAAACAAACTGAGAGAGATGGTGGAGGGACGCGACAGCAATGGTGAAGGATGAAGGATAGCGAAGGGAGGAGACGACGACAACGAAGGACGGAGGATGGCGGAGGGACGCGACGCGACGGCAAGGCGAGATTGCGGCCATGATGAGGTAAGCTGTATTACTTCATATATTACTTATAATGTCATCTCTGGAAGGCAACAATGAGGCTGTTGTGGGTGGTCCTGGAGAGGATGATGCTTATGAGGATGATAGAGTCGATTTTAGGAAATCTGAGCCGACCACGTATATTAATGCACCATTTGTTGGTGCACTTGCTTATTTTGCGACTAACCTGGATCATAGTTAGCAGATTTAAAGGGAAAATATTTTTCACAAAACAGAGGCATTATTACACTAGTATGGTTACTACATCTATTATTATTATTATTATTATTATTATTATTATTATGGGGTCTGAAATGACATTATTTTCATTATTGGGTGTGAAATTTCTGTAAGCTAGATTTGTGGTTTAGTATGGTTTCATTTATGGTTTAAATTGATTTGAACTAGAGTTTCCTTCATTCTGGTTTTTTATTTTTTTTAATAATAATTTTTGGAAAATTTTTGCAGTCCTGGGTTTGTTAATTTGTGAAATTTTGGTTGCAAGGTTATCAGATTCATGATAGAAGGATGAAATTGATTTCAACTAGAGCTTTTGAATCTTTTTTTTTTTTTTTATGTTTGGTTTGATACTAGAATTTGTTCTTTTCTTTTTGTTTATGAAGATTGGATGTGTTTGCTTATATTCCTTATTTATATTCCTTGATTTGTTGAGGCAATCTAAATGAAATGATTTGTTGAGGTTTGCTGATGTGAGTATATATATATACATTTTATCATTTAATGGAATGATTTGGTTGAAGTGAGTAGTATGGAGAAGGATTGATCATTAGTATGTTTAGTAGTCTGCTTTGAAAAACAATTAATTAAAGTTAAAAAAATTAAAGAAGAGATGACATCCAAAACTGGTAGAAATATTGACAATTTGTTCAACACAAAAACCTCCATTCTATGTTTATTCAATTGTTGTTTATGTGATTTTTATTTTTTTTATATTATTTGTATGGCACTAAATTGTAGGTAATGGAAGAAAATAATGTTGTTGATGAGTTGGCTAGTTGTGGTTGGAAGCCGAAATTGGGCATGTCATTTGACTCTGACAAGCTGCATATGACTTTTACAATAACTATGGCAGGAAGGTTGGCTTTAGTATTAGGAAGTCGTATGCACACAAGAACAAACAAACTAAGGAAATAACTTCACGGACTTTTGTATGTTACAAAGAGGGAACTCAGGGTATTGACAAACGAGATCCACTAGTAAAATTTTCGAGACAAGATGAGATGTGGTTGTGGTGCCCGATTGAGTATCAAGTTAGATAGAAATTTAGGAAAATATGTTGCAATTGATTAACACCCAATTTCATTATATACATAACACCCAATTTCATTAATTAACACAATTGACATAGCATAGTAACTTCATTAATTAAGCATTGTTTGGATTTTACATGCACATATAAAAGCTTCAAAACCAAATACAAGTTCTACAAGCAGTGGTTACACTCAGTAGAAATGGTTACATTCACTTGAGCAGCACCACTAGCATGGTAAAACCAACCATCATTATGGTTGTCAACATCATGAATTTCATAGCTTCAAGTTGTTCTCGTTGGTTTGCCTCAAGTCGTTCCAAGATATTCACAACTTCATTGTTTCTCTCAAATCATAATCATTCCCACTCTCATCTTCATTCTTTATATGAATAGCTTTACTTCTCCTTTGGATATTTAATGCATTACCAGTAGGAGCCACTCCCCATACAAAGTAGTCACAAATCTTATCTGCACACTTGAAATACAACCTCCCTAGATTTTCTCTAATTCTGATATGTACACTCTTGCTTTTTCCCCACATTTGCATCGTTTATTTTGCAAGAATCCATTATCATTGTTTGAACCCATTGACATGTTAATCCTAATTACAAGTAAACACAAAATTCAATTTCAGATGTATCCATAAAACCTTAATCTAGGCAGCTGATTAAGCATGTAAAAAATTAAACAATTATGACCACAATAATTATCTATCGTATCGTACCAATACTTGTACCCGTACACGTGCTTCATAACAATCCAGTCACTCATCACAACTATGTGACAAACAATTTGCAAAACTACAAGCATTCATATGGCTATAGAATTTAGAGATAAGATTTTCATGTCACTGCCAAACTGCATTGCTGCACAATATTTTACTCATAACATAGATAGGGGCACAACTTTGAAGAACTTAAGGGTCAGCATGCAAACTATTTTTAAACTTCATGTTAAACCAGCTGGATAAGATCATGATACTGATGATTGCCTTGAAAGCTACAAGCCATAAAAGTCAGTCAAATATTCAACCTTACTATATAACACATCTAAGAAGCAATTAGGAACCTATAATATCTCAACTACATAGGTGAAACTGCAAAGGGAATAATAATTATTCAATAGTAGGCTATCATCTTTTACTAGAATCATTAAGTAGACAAGCATAAGTGGCATGAGCTACACAATCATGAAATTTAAACCATTAAATTAAAAATGAAAAACAATTTGAGTGTCACATGACCAAGACACCTCTGAATGAGGAGCATAATAAATGAACCGTTGTGTTTATTATACACATGAAAGTCTGTCCAGCTATGCAACAAAAGAATTAAAGTGCAACTTAGAAAACAAATTGACCAAAATGAACCTACAGCATGAAAGACTAAAAAGAAAAATAATTTAGTCTGCAACCAACTAAAGCATAATACATTAAGGAAAATATTAACCAAGAAAATGCAATCAAATTTTGGAACTTCGTGTTTCATGGTGCAAAAGGAACAGCCTTTTCCTAAAAATCAATCCAATGTTCATGTTAGTTCGAAGTAATGAATTTGTCTCCCACATTTTCAAAATCAAATCCTGTAAGCATTTTTTGCATATTCATCAATAACATCAGTTTTTCTAAGCCTCCACTGGTTCATATTACTTCATATCCTTCTCCATACTACTCACTTTAGCCAAATGTATATATATTGAAAATTATGTTTCTTAACCTCTAGAATGACTGACTCAACTCATTCCATTCAATGAAAAAATGGATAAAATTAACAAACATTAACAGAAGAAATTTCACAAATTAAATAACCCAGCAGCCACAATTTCACAAAAGTCAAAAAAAATTGGTAGTTTGAAGGCTTTCTTTGGATGAATCACAGAAGAAGGGGAGAGAGAGAGAGAGAGGTGAAATGAACCTCGTCAAACCTCGACAAATCAACACCGAATATGTGTTCGTCTCTCGCCGCCTCCACTCACCTCACCGCCACCTCTCTGTCTTCGTCTCTCGCCCTCGCGTTCGTTGCCTCTCCCGTTCGATGATCTGTTTAGCTTTGTTCATCTCTATCAGAGGGGCTAGGGCAGAAAATAAGAGGTGAAAAAAAAAATAGTCAAAACGACGTCGTTTTGACGCCCAGCAAGGAGGGCCGCAGGAAAGTGCGACTGAGGATCCGGACTCATTCTTCCCCTCTTCCACTTTTTGGGGAATAACACTTTCTATCATCACTCCAAGTCATGACATCTATCACTTTTTGATTGATTGTATATAATTTTGTTTTTTGGTCTTAAGAAAAATAAAATATTTAATATAAATATACATGTAGTGTAGCATAGTTGACTTAATGACAACTCAATCATTATTAGGCCATTAAGGTGATTGCCTAGGTCTCACTTTTGGAATTTGACAACTTGAAACCAAAAAAAAAAAAAAAATCCCTAGCCAAAACCTAATATAAAATTTATTAAGAGGCATAAAAACAAAAGAAAAAAAGAAATCCGCTGTTAGCATTTTCTTTTTATTTAAGGAAGGCATTATGTCAATCCACTAGGTCTCTTCCATCTTTATCTAAAGGCCTGAAAAAAATTCATTGTCCAAATGTCCTTATACTAAAATTTGATAAAAAAAAAAACTCTCAAACAAAAATAGAACTATTCAAATGGTTCATTGTAGGGAGCATTACCATGTGAGTAGTTGCTAGAATATTAAATAATTTATTATCTCATTTTTTTTTAGATAGTAAATTTTACCCATCAACTTAAAACTTAAAAATAAAAGTAAAACTCTATGCACGAAAGAGGACAATATATTAAATTTTAACTAAATAATAAAAGAAAGCAATAAATTTTACATTAAAAAGTGTAATCTACATAAAAAAAAAAATTAAATGCTATTTGAGTGTAATAAAGGGCCTCTCTATGCACAAAATTCATGCACAATAATATACCTAAAAAAATAATGTGGTTAAGATTCAACTTTTATGTAGTAGAGTCCAAATTTTGAATGAATTTCGAGCGTATATTAAAATTTTTGAGCATTTTTAAGTGTACAAACTTTGTGTATGTAGTATTGCTCTAAATATAATTCAAAATTACTAGAGATCTCTAATTATCTACAAACTAAATTATCAACTTGTAGACACCCCATTTTTGACCGTCCTCAAGACTTAGACGTCACCATTTGAACACTTGGTGATTATCCATGTTCGTGTTCGTCTTGAGTTCTCGGAGGTTTCGGCCGCGTGCCTTGCCTCAAGACCTCTCGACTTCTGTTTTTGTTTCTGGGGACACGGAATGGCTTGATTGGACATCCCCACACCTCACCGGCCATGGCTTGAGGCCACCGGCCCTGTTTTTCTTGCCACCGGCCATTGGTGATGGCCGGTCAGCACTATTGGTGGTCGATCGGCACCTTTTGCGGCCGGTCGGCCATCTTTGTTGGCCGATTGACTCTTTTTCTGGCCGAGACCTTTTCTTGAGGGGGTTTGAACCTTTTGAACCCCCTGTTTTAGCTTCTTGAGGAAGCTTGAACCTTTTGAACCCCCTTGGTTTAGCTTCTCCAAGAAGCTTAAACCTTTTGAACCCTTGGTTCTAGCTTGAACCATTTGAACCTTTGCTCTAGCTTCTCCAAGAAGCTTGAACCTTTTTAGCTTCTCCGAGAAGCTTGCACCTTTTTAGCTTCTCCGAGAAGCTTGCACCTTTCTAGCTTCCAAGAGAAGCTTGCACCTTGTTAGCTTCCAAGAGAAGCTTGGCACCTTGCCTTGTCTATATAAGGAGAGCTTCTCCTTCTATTTCAAGGGTTAGAAAATATGATATATATCATATATACATCACTCCCTCTCTATATCTCCCTCTCTCTCTACATTTGTGTGGGTTAGAGGGTACAAAAGGGTCTAGTTCTTGGCCATTTGAACTACACCTTCTAGCACAACACCTCCATCATCAACCTAAGGAGCTTGGAGGCCATTTTCAGAGGCTAAGGGACTGTTTTTTTGGACCAAGAGGCTGCTGTCCCCTTTTGGCTACAAAGGTAACTCTTTTTCCCTTTTTATTCTCCGTTTTTGCACACACTTTTAGCCTATATTTCTTGCTAATTTGAGCTTTGTGTATAACATAAAAAAGTTCTTCTTTTTTGTGTTTAAGATACTTCATTAAGGTCACTTTTGTGTTTGGGGTCGTTTACCCCCTCTTAGGCCTTGTTTGGCCCCATTTTGTGCTATTTTTGGTGAACTCCGAGACCACCTTGTTTGGGCCTCCTCACCACTGAAATCTTGAGGGATTTCAATGGTGAGGATGGTGTTTTAAGGTCCTAAGAAGGAGAGGGCCACCCCCTCTCCTTGTTGTCTTCAATATATGCCATTTTAGCCTCATATGTGAGCACCATTCTTGAGTTCATGTTGGCCATGTCTTAAGTGTTATTTGTTCTTATTTTTCCATGATATAGACTGTTTTAATTGGTTTAGACACACCATGCATGCTTAGCATACTTGTCTTGTAATGCCATGAAATTGCCTTAACATGTATCTAGCATTTGGACCACCATGCTTGCATATTTTGGCTTAGCTTTGTGAAGTTTTTGGTCATGTTTTAACATGCTTAAGGTCTGTCTTGGGTCTTTGGAGTCATGCTTTCCATGTTTTGTATAGCTTCTTTGCATTCTAGCTTACTAGCCTTGGGTATGTGGATCACTAGCATGCTTTACTTGGCCTATTCTCATGATTTGGCATCATTGGAAACCATATTTCAGTCCATGTTCCATGCTTGCATACTTGCATTTTCCATCCCTTTCATGTTTTGAAGAGTTGATGGCTTATGCTCCATGTCTAGGCCCTTGTGCATGCATGCTTGTGTGTGTGTGTTTTCATGCCTTTGTTGCATCGTTTTGGCCGCTGTTTTGGACCTAGAAGAGAGCTGTCCAAATTAGTTTAAGACCATCCCTTTGGCATGTTGTTGCATGCTATACATTTTGTATGTTTAGGTACTTAGCCTATTAACATGTTGCATGTTTAAGTGTCATCGCATTTGGCATGCTTCTTGTGTTAAGTTGCTTTGCATATTTACATGTGTTATGCCTTTCATGTTATTGCATGTGTGTCATTAACATTGATGTTATATGCCTTGCATGCTTACTTGTTTAGTTCATGTGCCTATTGCACATGGTTTTGTTGTTTGCATGATCATGTTGCACACTTAGCTCACATGCCTAGGTTGCATTACATTGGCATGCATGCTTTGCCTCTTGAATTGAGTATGATAGAGGTTGAGCTCATTGTTTGTTTATGTGCATTTCATTCTACATTGAAAATGCATACTTGGTCTCTTGGGCCATCACGCATTGAAATGCGCGATTGGTGGTCCGAGAATCGAGCACCATACCCCTTTGAGTCATAAATATGATAAGGGATGTGGTGGTGCATACATTTGCTTGAAATGCATTGCCATGCCTTGTTTTGCCCTCTGCTGCTGTCAAAACAGGTTCTGCAGGAAGCTTTGGCCGGCCGGCCATCTATACTGCCGACCGGCCATCCATTGTTGGCCGATGGCTTTACAAATGGTCGATGACCATCCGGACATGGCCGGTGGTGTTCTGTCTTAGCCGGTGATGTTCCACAGTGTCCATAGAGTGCTCCCTGGGACTTGTGCAATTTTCAGAGGAGCAGAGCAGGGAAAACAGAGGCAAACTTGTGCATGGCGTTGGATTTCCGAGCAAACCCGAGCACACGCGCATTGGACCCTCTTCCCGAGGCCTTTACTGCTTTCTTAGCTTAGGTAATTTGCTTAATTAATTAGGTGGTCTGTAATAATTAATTAGCTTGTAGGTTAATTAATTTGCATTATTCTTTTGGTCCCTCCGAGCGATGGCGAATTTGTAATAAGTGTGGGTGTGGGTGTGGGTGCGTGTGTGCATGTCTTCCAATCCCCACTTCTTTCTCCCTTTTACTTACCTGCTTTCGATGGTTAGTATTAGGGCATATTTAATTTAGCATACCTTATGCTATGCATGCGTGCATCCATACATTTGTCTTACATACATCGGGCTCGGCACATCATGCTAACTGCACTTGTATTTCAATTCCAAGTTGAGTACTTGTTAGTTGCAGCATTTCACATGCCATCTTTAGGGTAGCCGAGCCTATTCTAGCTGCATCCTGCATGTGTTGCATTAGCCATCTTAACATGAACTAGGGTCATGCATATGATTACTAACTAGTTTCTGTTTTGGCTTGGAGTACTAGGTAAGCTTTTATGCTTTAGCATACCGCATGCGTGCGAATGTTGTCATAATAGCATGATTACCATGAGGCTAGCTGCTTATGTGATATAACTGCTTGAATGCCTGTGGATGGAGGTCGAGTTACCTAAATTGGAATAATGCATTAAAATTGTGAGTTTTAAAGCCCACTGGATAGTGGCAAAACCATCTTTTCTAAAGCCCACTCGAGGGTGGCAAAACCTATTTTAGCCTACTTGCGAGTAGCAAACCATTTTCAAAACAAACATGAAATGTTTTGTTCCAATTTAGGCGATTTGGTCTATACTTGTTTGCTGCGCGCATAACATAGTAATTCTAGGCTAATAACCGGAATAAGAGCATATAATGTTTTCAAAACAAGATATCACGGTTAGTAGAGGCCGATCTTTGATCGGGCGAGAGGGGGTGCTCATAGCTGACCTTCCCCAATCGTACCCAAGTTCCCGAGCCGAGGCAACTTTGGTGATGACGGACACGTGGCCTTTGGCACCGAGTCAGGGTTTCCTAAATTCCCCCATTAAAAAATATTTAGGTGGCGACTCTGTATCTGGCAAAGCAGTCCATGTTTGGCACTTCTTTCAAAAATCTGTTTTCTCAAAACGATTTGCCGGATTTGGACTCTTTGGTTCAGATTAAGAACCGTGACAATTTGAGTCCTGAACTGTAGTAGACCCACAAAATGAACAGAACGGGGATTCCTCCCCGAGACGTTCGGGGACGTCTACAGTTTCTGACGACTCCGCTGGGGAGTTAGAGAGCTTGACTCGAACTCATGATATCTTGTTTTGACTACACTTATGTATTTCTTTGCATTACATGTGCATTGGTGTGCCTAGGACACCGTGTTGGCCATCTGCTATTCCTGAGCGGTTTGCCGGAGGCTTAACTTTGTCAAAGCATGCCATAAGGCTAACCGATTGCGGGCTCTGCCAGTATGGGAACAGAAACCCCGGTTTTACCGGGGCACCCTTTTCGACCATTCGACCTAGTGCATATTCGGAATCCATAGTGACCAATCCAAACTAGGACAGGTTCCTTACCCGATATAGGTTGTTTGAAACCGCTGAATGCGTAGTGAAACCTTAGCTCCTGACAAAATAGGATAGGGAAACCCTACCCCAACATAGAGGTATTTTGGCTCTCTTTTACTTGCTATGTGCTGTTAGAGTGTATCTCTACAGGGAATACGCATATCAGTTTACAAGTCTGGGTGTCAGGCCTGCGGGCATCAGTATTTGGGGAATCAGTTTTACCTGAGGGTATCAGTTTTGGGACAGTTATTTGGGAAACAATGATCAGTATTGAGTACAGTCGTTCCGCTATGCTCATATTCGTTCCAGTGAAATTTAGCTGAGATGCTATCTGTTTTCTCTTTTGCTAGGTAGTCCTGGAACTTTAGCTTCAGAAGACTCCACTATCCCCCAGGTACATTGGACTTGTGCTGATAGACTTTGTCGGGTCAGAGATTCAGTTCAAGGGCAATCAGTGTTCCTTTGCCAGAGGCAGGGTAAAAACGCCAGTCAGGCACAGATCATCAGTTCAACCGTCTTCGAATCAGCGGTCATTATCCATCTCACATGTGCGCAGTTGGGTTGAGATATATGTTTTTACCTCAGGGAGATATACCGATAGATCAGTTAGATCAGGCCAATATGGCGGGAATGGAAGAGATGGTGCGCCAACTCCAGGATAGTATAAAAGCCATGCAGCAAGACATTGTCCGTCAAGCAGAATTCGCCAAGCAACAGGCTGTGGTCATAGCCCAACAGGCAGAGACAATTGCCAGGTTAGAGCAGCAAACTAGAGTATCTACTTCACACCAGGCTCCTCCCCCACCAAGAGTTCCCATACTCGGGGAGGTGACCCACGTCCAAAATGATACGGACATTCCAGTCGGGCCAGCTTCGCTCCCGGCTCTACCCCAGCTATCCAAGACACCCATCAACCTACCGGACTCCCCTTTTGAGTTCGAGATGGATCCAACGGCGCTAAAAGTGAGCAAGCTTGAAAAGCTGTTCAAGAAGGCTCAAGGCATGAAATCCATTCCGAACATAGAGGATGGTTATAACGACTCAGTGGTGACATTACCAGATCGGTTCAAGATGCCACATATCGATCGATTCGATGGCTCTGAAGACCTAATGGTGCACCTCCAACTGTTTTCTGATATCTTGAGGCCAATGGGTTTGACCACAACCCAGAAATTGTCACTATTCGGCCGAACCTTGTCTGGGATAGCCGCAATCTGGTATGCGAAATTGGAGAACTCTGTGAAACAGAATTGGGAAGAGATGGCTGAGGCCTTCAACGATCAATACTCCTACAACACACAGATTGAGGTCACAACTCGTGATCTTGAAGTCACCCGCCAAGAGCCAAAGGAGGGGTTCTCAGAGTTCGTGACGAGATGGAGAGCAAAGGCCTCGATGATGGTTATCAGGCCTTCCGACAAAGACCAGATAAGGATGGTTGTGCGCAACCTCCAACCCAAACTGATGCAGAAAATGATCGTGCTCCCCTTTCTTACCTTTTCAGATTTGCATGAGATGGGAGTACAGATTGAGGATGCTATGAAGCAGGGCCTCATTGACCAGGAGAAGGAGCAGCCCATGAGGGCGTTTACTCGCAGTTTGAATGTGACCACCAGCGGTGACGCAGCTGCTAGGACTTCAGACGTGGGCATGGTGGCCACCACCACACCAAGAGCAGCCACTCCCTTTGTTGGTGCATCCACTTCAAACCCCCGAACGTCAGACTATCTACCCCGAGGCAAGAGGGTTTTCACTCCACTCTTTATGCATTTGTCTAAAGCTCTAGGGGTCCTACTCAGGAAAGGACATCTGAAACCGTTAGAACAACGGCCTCTACCCGATCCTCTCCCTGCAAAGCATGACCCGACTAAGTACTGTGCTTTCCATCAACAAACCGGTCATGGCACTGACGGTTGCGTCCGTCTTCGTCACGAGATACAAAATCTAATTGACAATGAGGTCATCGTCGCACCAAGCTCTGCAAAGTCTATCGGCACTTGATCAGTAAACCTGTGGGGGATAATGTGACTGTGATCGGGGGATGAACCACCTGCGGGCGGCGTTCAGTTTATTTCAGATGTGGTGTATGGCACGCACTGTTTTGAACATTTGTGAATACTGGTTTTTGTACATTCTAACTTAGGTATTGGGTCAGTCTTGTTGTGTTATTTTGAGTCTGTCTCTTTGTTTTGAGTCAGTCTTTTTGTTTCGGGTCTGTCTTGTGGTTTCGAGTCAGTCATGTTGCGTTGGAGTCAGGTGATTCCGGAGGGTGTTACCTCAGACATCACCATTTTTGTTTTGTGTTTGTCTTTTCGTTTTCTTTTGAGTCTATTTCTGCCGTGGAACCAGTTGCGCCAACAGATCTCAATGAAACAGCAGTGATTTTCACATTCTTGTGTTCGCTTCGGCCGTGTGCCAGTTGTGCCAGAAAGTTTGAATGAAATGGCAGTGCTTTTCACCTACTTTTCTGTGCCTTGAATTCATTGCATGGACCTAAGTTTTTCAAAACTTTTCGAACACTGTGGTGAAAACGAAGAGGAAGGAATTCCTCGGGATTTACAAAACTTTGATCAATTTAGAGAAAGAGAGGCATGCTAAGCCCTTAATGATCGAGATCATGCTTGTTAATGTGAGTACTGAGAAGGATCCTGACTTGATCCAGATTGGTTCTACATTGTCTTCAGCGCGAGTGATTTGTCGCTTTCTTAAAAGATTTCAAAAACTGTTTTGCGCGATCTTGCGAAGACCTGTGTGGAATCACTCTTGAGATTGTGCAGCCTAGGATCGCTCCCAGCCTCGAGACTCGACCCCTCATTGTCAAACCTTGGACTTAAATTCAAAATGTTCAATGGTCAACTACAACGTAAGACCTGTGTGGCCAGATTCAAAGCAGCCCTCGAACAAGAGGCAAGAAAGTCAGATCAAGAAGATCAGATGTCATCAAAAGAAGCTTGCAAAGCTAGATCAGAAGCACCCCTGGAACTAGGGGCAAAGAATTTCAAATGTGCTCGAAGAGCCGAAGATGGATCATTCCACAAATTAAAGAAGATCGGCAATAATGCCAGACCCCAGAAGGGAGGAAAGAAGAAGACATTGCTGAAGGACAACTGAGTTCCTATCCACAACACTAGGGGCAAGTTCAGCCCCCATTGGATGGACTTCTGCATCATCAGCAAACAGCAGCCATTCTCCCGGATTCAGATGACTTCAAGATCTCAAAACCATTTGACATGGACAAAGCTACACTTTTACCCTTGAGAGGCTCGCTGGGCCGAAAACCCGGAAGGACGACCCAGGCAAAAGTTAAAGCAAGAAAAAGAAGAAAAAGAACAAAAAAAGAAGAATGCAAAGAATGAAAAAAGAAAAGAGAAAAGAGAAAAGAAAAAATACACAAAGAATGGAAAAGAAAAGATAAAAAAAATGAAAAGAAAAGAAAAATTGAAAAAATTGAAAAGAAAAAGAAAAACATAGCTTGCAAGGTTGAAAACCCGCAAAGGGCGGCTTTGGCAAAAGTTAGAGCACAAAAGGAGAGGTTAATACCCGAGTGTACCTTAACCCCGAACTATGTAAGGCTTGATTCCCGTGTTTGGGATACGTAGGCAACTTCATTCTAAAGTCCAGCCACAAACACTTCCAAATCAAGTGTGTCCATGTATTGGTTTTTGATGGTCCTCGCCTTCTCTGTATCCGAGAGTTCGGTTGTGATCATTACCATGAAAACTGATTACAATGCGCTGCGGCATCATTCAAACAAGGGGCAACTTTCCGTTGCCATTCAATGCACTGCGGTGCCGTTCAAACAAGGGGCAACTTTCCATTACCATACAGCTCTCTTCGAGCAAGGGGCAATTTTCCTCCAGATCCGAGGTTGTGCATATCAAGAGTAGGTTCCGTGCTTGTTGAGAATTGGCCGTTTGCAAAAATAGTTTTTGAGAATTTTTACTGAGGTTGACTAATTTTCTCGAAAATTATTTCATTTTTTTTTTCAAAACTGAACCTTTTTCTTGGACCTAAAAAAGGAAAATTTTCAGTGCTCATAACCTAACTTGCATGATTTTAAATCAAAAATCGAACAAGCATGTTAATCAAACTCTTATGCTAATCAAAATTGTTTTAGTAGAAAGCCAAAAACAAAAAATGGTCAAAATGATGAAATAGGGGCACAGTTGAGTCAGGTTTTTTGTCCTTTCCCCTTTATCAATGCACTTGCCGAAAGGGCACCGTATTCACCAGGAAAGGGCACCACTGAAGCTGACCGCAAAAGGGCTGAAAGCTCTCTCATCCTCCAAGCAACGAGGTATCAAGCCAAGTGCGAAGCACGAACCGGAATGGGACAAGATATTCCACTCCCTTATCTGGACAGATCTGATCACGTCCAAACTCCCCAGTAGAGCATCGACAACTGATGTCAGCTGTAGATTTGCTACACACCCAATTGTAGCGCAGCCCCTCTGTAGAAGAAACTCACTGTTGTGAACAAGAAGAAGAATCTAACGAAATGCTAGCGGCAAGAGCCCACAACTTTCTGTTTATCCATCAACCACCCAGGGGAGGGATAAAAAATGAGAGATTGAAGAATAGAGAGATGTGCGCTAAGAGGAAAAAGCGAGAAAAAGGTTTTGAGAGAAAAAAAAACAGAGCATGAGGGCCGAGTGATGTGAGAATCACAAATAAGAAAGGGTGGGAATAATACCCAGAGAAACTGGCTCCTCGTGCACTAAGAGGTCTCTCGTCTTTGTAACACGTCTGTGTGTCGTGTCTCTTGTTTTGTTTGTCTCGATTCTTGCTTTGAGTCGTTCCGAGCGTGTCTCAATGTGTTTAGGTTGTTTACCTTTTGTTTTTCGTTGTTGAGTCTTTTTCGCTGTGTTCAGTCATAGGCTCAATACCCGCTTAAGAACTCATTTCTTAATTTCAAAAATAAAATCGTTTTGTGCTCAGAGTGCTGTGCCATTCTTCACGTTTGTGCAAAACAAGATTCATTCTTTCATAAAACTGCAGGGTTCAACCCAGGTCATGTGAGAACAGTAAAATCAGGATTATCTGAAGCTATATAGGTTCCAGACTGCAAAGCAAAAGAAAAGAGGGAAAATCGAAGCATCTAAGTGTGTTTCACCTTCAGCAAATTCCGTGATTGTACTCCGGATGTACCTCTTCAGGCCTTGTCACTACTCCGAAGTATGGGTGTGCCCCTACCTCAAGCTCAAGATCAGGTCTGCTTCAAGCCAGAATGGCAATCAAAGTGCTCCCTCAGAAAACCAGTCCCTGCCAGAGGCATCTTGGTTGTGTTTGCAATGAGTTCCTAGGAGACCAACTACGACGGTGGAAACTAGAGTCCGAACGGCTATTGCCTAGAACACAAAGGTTCGGGATTTTCGAGACTAAAGTCTAGTTTAAATACCCAGGGGTGTATCCCCGGCTTGAAATCTGTATAGCAACCCCATAGATTGAGATAGCGTGTATGCACCTCAATCCTGGATACTGAACTAACCTAGTCTGTCACCCCGTTGGAGAATATGGAAAGTTGTGAACATGGCCAGGAAGGAAAGGTAGTAACTGCAGTTTGGAAGTATAAGCAAGGAAGTGCAAGAGAAACCCACTTTTTAGCTCAAATTGTTTCTGTGGAATTTTCAATTCATGTCTTCGATGCGTAGCTCATCGTCAGTTGGCATGCACGAGGTGTATCCTTTTGAAATATATTGTGATCCCTCCGAGAGGTAAATCGGAGGTTGTGTTTGAATTGGTCTTGTTAAGGCTTGTATTCACTTATTCGGCATTTTGTTCCAAATATGCGTTGTCATGCATATTCCAATTGCATTGTTATGCACCCACTTTATTAGCATTGTTATGCTCATTTATTGCATTGATTATACACATCTATCTAGCATTGTTATGCTCGTTACTTGCATTGTTATGCACCTTTTCACTTGCAATTATCTTTCTTTCTCCTCGCGCGTGCGACGGGTTAGACCTCCTTTGGTTTAGAGCATTTGGAACACATTGCAATGCTCGCATCTTTCATTCCGAAACGCCGGGATATGTCCCTATGTTTCTTCTTCTTTTTCCGAAACACCGGGATACGTCCCTATGTTTCCCTCTCTGCGGAACACCGGGATACGTCCCTTTGCGACCGGTCGGCATCTTTTGTGGTCGGTCGGCCATCTTTGTTGGCCGATTGACTCTTTTTCTGGCCGAGACCTTTTCTTGAGGGGGTTTGAACCTTTTGAACCCCCTCGGTTTAGCTTCTCCAAGAAGCTTGAACCTTTTGAACCCTTGGTTCTAGCTTGAACCATTTGAACCTTTGCTCTAGCTTCTACAAGAAACTTGACCCTTTTTAGCTTCTCCAAGAAGCTTGAACCTTTTTAGCTTCTTGGAGAAGCTTGAACCTTTTTAGCTTCTCCGAGAAGCTTGCACCTTTTTAGCTTCTTGGAGAAGCTTGCACCTTTCTAGCTTCCAAGAGAAGCTTGCACCTTGTTAGCTTCTCTTAGAAGTTTGGCACCTTGCCTTGTCTATATAAGGAGAGCTTCTCCTTCTATTTCAAGGGTTAGAAAATCTGATATATATCATATATACATCACTCCCTCTCTATATCTCCCTTTCTCTCTACATTTGTGTGGGTTAGAGGGTGCAAAAGGGTCTAGTTCTTGGCCATTTGAACTACACCTTCTAGCACAACACCTCCATCATCAACCTAAGGAGCTTGGAGGCCATTTTCAGAGGCTAGGGGACTGTTTTTTTGGACCAAGAGGCTGCTGTCCCCTTTTGGCTACAAAGGTAACGCCTTTTCCCTCTTTATTCCCCGTTTTTGCACACACTTTTAGCCTGTCTTTCTTGCTGATTTGAGCTTTGTGTATAACATAAAAAAGTTCTTTTTTTGTGTGTTGAAGATACTTCATTAAGGTCACTTTTGTGTTTGGGGTCGTTTACCCCCTCTTAGGCCTTGTTTGGCCCCATTTTGTGCTATTTTTGGTGAACTCTGAGACCACCTTGTTTGGGCCTCCTCACCACTGAAATCTTGAGGGATTTCAATGGTGAGGATGGTGTTTTAAGGTCCTAAGAAGGAGAGGACCACCCCCTCTCCTTGTTGTCTTCAATATATGCCATTTTAGCCTCATATGTGAGCACCATTCTTGAGTTCATGTTGGCCATGTCTTAAGTGTTATTTGTTCTTATTTTTCCATGATATAGAACTGTTTTTAATTGGTTTAGACACACCATGCATGCTTAGCATACTTGTCTTGTAATGCCATGAAATTGCCTTAACATGTATCTAGCATTTGGACCACCATGCTTGCATATTTTGGCTTAGCTTTGTGAAGTTTTTGGTCATGTTTTAACATGCTTAAGGTCTGCCTTGGGTCTTTGGAGTCATGCTTTCCATGTTTTGTATAGCTTCTTTGCATTCTAGCTTACTAGCCTTGGGTATGTAGATCACTAGCATGCTTTACTTGGCCTATTCTCATGATTTGGTATCATTGGAAACCATATTTCAGTCCATGTTCCATGCTTGCATACTTGCATTTTCCATCCCTTTCATGTTTTGAAGAGTTGATGGCTTATGCTCCATGTCTAGGCCCTTGTGCATGCATGCTTGTGTGTGTGTGTTTTCATGCCTTTGTTGCATCGTTTTGGCCGCTGTTTTGGACCTAGAAGAGAGCTATCCAAATTAGTTTAAGACCATCCCTTTGGCATGTTGTTGCATGTTATACATTTTTGTATGTTTAGGTACTTAGCCTATTAACATGTTGCATGTTTAAGTGTCATCGCATTTGGCATGCTTCTAGTGTTAAGTTGCTTTACATATTTACATGTGTTATGCCTTTCATGTTATTGCATGTGTGTCATTAACATTGATGTTATATGCCTTGCATGCTTACTTGTTTAGTTCATGTGCCTATTGCACATGGTTTTGTTGTTTGCATGATCATGTTGCACACTTAGCTCACATGCCTAGGTTGCATTACATTGGCATGCATGCTTTGCCTCTTGAATTGAGTATAATAGAGGTTGAGCTCATTGTTTCTTTATGTGCATTTCATTCTACATTGAAAATGCATACTTGGTCTCTTGGGCCATCACGCATTGAAATGCGCGATTGGTGGTCCGAGAATCGAGCACCATACCCCTTTGAGTCATAAATATGATAAGGGATGTGGTGGTGCATACATTTGCTTGAAATGCATTACCATGCCTTGTTTTGCCCTCTGCTGCTGTCAAAACAGGTTCTGCAGGAAGCTTTGGCCAGCCGGCCATCTATACTGCCGACCGGCCATCCATTGTTGGCCGATGGCTTTACAAATGGTCGATGACCATCCGGACATGGCCGGTGGTGTTCTGTCTTAGCCGGTGATGTTCCACAGTGTCCATAGAGTGCTCCTTGGGACTTGTGCAATTTTCAGAGGAGCAGAGCAAGGAAAACAGAGGCAAACTTGTGCATGGCGTTGGATTTCCGAGCAAACCTGAGCACGCGCGCATTGGACCCTCTTCCCGAGGCCTTTACTACTTTCTTAGCTTAGTTAATTTGCTTAATTAATTAGGTGGTCTGTAATAATTAATTAGCTTGTCGGTTAATTAATTTGTATTATTCTTTTGGTCCCTCCGAGCGAGGGCGAATTTGTAATAAGTGTGGGTGTGTGTGTGTGCATGTCTTCCAATCCCCACTTCTTTCTCCCTTTTACTTACCTGCTTTTGATGGTTAGTATTAGGGCATATTTAATTTAGCATACCTTATGTTGTGCATGCGTGCATCCATACATTTGTCTTACATACATCGGGCTCGACACATCATGCTAACTACACTTGTATTTCAATTCCAAGTTGGGTACTTGTTAGTTGCAGCATTTCACATGCCATCTTTAGGGTAGCCGAGCCTATTCTAGCTGCATCCTGCATGTGTTGCATTAGCCATCTTAACATGAACTAGGGTCGTGCATATGATTACTAACTAGTTTATGTTTTGGCTTGGAGTACTAGGTAAGCTTTTATGCTTTAGCATACCGCATGCATGCGAATGTTGTCATAATAGCATGATTACCATGAGGCTAGCTGCTTATGTGATATAACTGCTTGAATGCCTGTGGATGGAGGTCGAGTTACCTAAATTGGAATAATGCATTAAAACTGTGAGTTTTAAAGCCCACTGGATAGTGGCAAAACCATCTTTTCCAAAAGCCCACTCGATGGTGGCAAAACCTGCATTTTAGCCTACTTGCGAGTAGCAAACCATTTTCAAAACAAACATGAAATGTTTTGTTCCAATTTAGGCGATTTGGTCTATACTTGTTTGCTGCGCGCATAACATAGTAATTCTAGGCTAATAACCGGAATCATAGCATATAATGTTTTCAAAACAAGATATCACGGTTAGTAGAGGCCGATCTTCGATCAGGCGAGAGGGGGTGCTCATAGCTGACCTTCCCCAATCGTACCCAAGTTCCCGAGCCGAGACAACTTTGGTGATGACGGACACGTGGCCTTTGGCACCGAGTCAGGGTTTCCTAAATTCCCCCATTAAAAAATATTTAGGTGGCGACTCTGTATCTGGCAAAGCAGTCCATGTTTGGCACTTCTTTCAAAAATCTATTTTCTCAAAACGATTTGCCGGATTTGGACTCTTTGGTTCAGATTAAGAACCGTGACAATTTGAGTCCTGAACTGTAGTAGACCCACAAAACGAACAGAACGGGGATTCCTCCCCAAGACGTTCGGGGACGTCTACACAACTACTCACAACAAGGATGAGGAGTTGATAATTTGATTTGTAGTTCATTCAAAAATGCAATATATCATGAATTTTCATCTTAAAATTTATTTCGAAACTAAAGTATATGATGTAAATTTAAAATTAATCGGATATGGATCATACAAACACAATGAATATATATACATAAAAGAAACAATTTAATTTGATTTATTTTACTTTTTAAAAAAAAAAAACATTGCCTCATAATGTAGTGGCTCGGATTCTAATACGTATCGGATTGGTGTAAATTGGTGCTCGTCACCTTAAAACTTGTGTGGTTGTCGGACTCTTGGTATTGATGTGTTGGCAAATGAACTTTAAATATTATAATTGAGGACCCTTGGGTGATGTTTGGAATCTTGATTGAAGCCTTAACAAGATATTTAGGTGAGATTAGATCAAAAGCCCCAAACTTGAGTTTTTATTTTTGACCAGCCTTCACTCTTTTACCCTTTTCTCTTTCCATACTTTGAATTTGGATGTGAGGCTAGAACCATTGGAAAGCTTGTTTCCGAGGCTTCGATTTGGACACAAGAACCACCTAAAACGGAGTCCGAACGAGAGAGTTATCCTAGTTTCAATTTTGAGTTTCTGTGCTGGATGCATTCTCGCTCGAGCGAGACTTTCTTCGCTCAAGCGAAGAGTGCGTTTTTCAGAACTTGAGAGCTTCTCTTCCACGCTCGAGCCAAGTGTCCTTCGCTCGAGCGACCAAGTTGCTAACAGACATTATAAAGTGACTTTTTGGCCCTAAAACTTTACTTTTTCATTCTCTCTTCTTCTCCCCTCCTCCATGTCCAAAAACCTAGCTCCCAAAACCTTGATTTCGTCCATTCTTACCAACAATCCACCATGGATTTTGCATCAAAGATGAAGAACAAGTGAAGATCAACATTTTTAATCGATTAGATTTTGTATTTTTGAAAGGACGCTTTGGATCTAGCTTCTTTGCTTCCAATATTGAGGTAGGGAGTTCTCTTAGCCTTGAATGTTTATGATTCAAAGTGATTTGGTGACATTTTGGGATTTTGAGTTGATTATGAGTTAGAAACATTAATGGCTTGTTGTTTATTCACAAATGGGGTTTTCACTCAAATTTTCAAAGCATGTTGAATGTTTTAGCATATTGATAAAAAGTAAATGATGATTTGAGGATTTAACCACGAAAAGAGGAAAAACCCCAATTTTCTTTAAAAACCCTAGGTTTGAAATGTTAAGTAAAAGGGGATTTTGAACTAGTTGATAGTTTTATGTTAAAATTGACATTAATATGGTATTGGAATATATGGAAACTATGAAATGGGTAAATCCTAATAATTTGATGAAACTAGTGTGGGGATAGAAGTTATGGATTAAATTATTTTGGAACCTTAGCTTGGGAGTTTAATGGAAATGAGATAACTTACTTAAGTAACGTTTGTAAGTGGAATTTGAGTCATTTTGAGTTGATATTCACATGATGTTGGAACAATGGAGAATTTGGAATTGATGTTGCTATATGAGATGATTATGGAAATTGTTGAGATTGCCTTGTTTATGTTTCATGTTAATTATTTTTGTAATAATGATTTGAACCTTAGGCAAACTATGATATTTACAAACCCATTTGCATTGCATTGCATCGTATCTTCATGGCTTTAGGGTCAAGCATGTTGATTTAATTGAAATGGGTTACTTTGAAATGTGTTGTGTGTGTGTTGAGGTGCCCAATTGCCCTTCCGTGCTTGTAGGCTAGTAAATGTGGCAGAAAAGTTACAATAATTGATGGGTGTCCAATTGCCCCTCCGTGCTCGGTGGCCAGAAAATGTGGAGATGTTTTAAGAATGAAATGGGTGTCCAATTGCCCCTCCGTGCTCGATGGCCGGTAAATGTGGAGTTTTCTAAAAGTAAGAGGTGCCCACGTGCCCTACTGCGCTTGGTGGCCAGTAAATGTGGGGAGTGTTTGTGACATGTAAGGTGGAAATTAATTATAAAATGATGGTTCATGGTTAACTCAATAGTTAATGAATTGGGTCAAAACTTGGAATACGAATTTAGCATGTTACAAATTGGTTTTCTAATAAAAATAAGTTGTATGCATGGCATGACATTGCATCAACATAATCACTTTGAGCATGCTTATTTGTTGTTAAGTTTATTTCCTACTGAGCGTCAAAGCTCACTCCCTTTTTATGGGCTGGATATTCAAAAATCCAGGTATTGAAGGTGTACCATGATAGTGTCGAAAGGCGAATGGAATTCAATGTGGAGCGCCGAAGCTTCTTTGATGGTGTTGGCCTTTAGCCATGGAACTTGTTGTAGAGTTAGGAATTTTATTTGTTTGAATCAAGACTCTTAGTCTTGAAAGGTGTAAGCCCTTGTGGCAATTAAGATGGATATTTTTATATTACTGTGTATTGTAATTTTATTACTTTGAGCTTGACAAGAAATTTATGATAATGTGATAGATCTCAATTATTGAATTGTATACCTGTGGGTATTGTTCATATGTTGGGTTGGTAGCATATCGTGATGCAAAAATCAGGGTGTTACACATAATGTAAGTAATTACCTGATATATAGACATACATGTATGTATATATTACCCGACATACACATGTATGTATATATATATATGTTAAATGTGGTAGGATAGAGAAGTACCTTAGGTGGGTTTGAAATGATATGGGTTTGCACAAATTGATTCAAGTCCATCCCCTGTAGCGGTATCACGAATTCATCATCCAACTCAACTTCCTTCAGTTTTGGTGTGCTGCCGAAAGTAGTGGCAGCGAAAGTCTTCATTTTGGGGCATCGATTCACTTCAAGTTGTTCCAAAGATGGCCATTCAAAAGGAAAGTCGTCTCCTCCGGTGCAGAAACCACTTAGGTTTGGAAGACCTCCAATGTAGAGTTCTTTGAGACTTTTGAACACCATCTTGTAGTCCACTCTCTCTTCTTCTTGCCCTTCGTATTGCTTCACAACAACAATTTCCTCTATTTCTTCACAAGAACTTACCTGAAGCACTTCAAGTTGATGAAGAGCTTGAGGTATAGAAGGTTGGAAGACATATTTCAGTTTGCCACATGAATTGACAGTCATTTGTCTTCGGTTGCAGAGTTGTGTAGACACCCCATTTTTGACTGTCCTCAAGACTTGGACGTCACCGCTTGAACACTCGGTGATTATCCATGTTTTTGTTCGTTTGGAGTTCCCGGAGTTCTCGGCTCGCGCGCCTTGCCTCAGGACTTCTGAACTCGACCGTCTTGTGTCTGGTTTTGCACCAAACATTTGTGTTTTGCCTTGGAAGGGCAGGGAATGCTTTGTAAGGCATCCCCACACACCACCAGCACTGGCTAGAGGCCACCGGCTGGTTGGTGTTGTCATCGGCACTATATTGTGCCGGTCGGCACTATTTTGTGCCGGTCGGCACTCATTTTGGCAAAATGACCATTTTGCCCTGCCGACTACTGCTCAGTTGCTTTATGAGATATTTTAAGGCAGCTGTCTTGCATTTGTTTCCCCTCCATACACGTGTATGGAGGGATGCCCTCTTGGTAAGCTTGTTTGACAAGCTTTACAAGATTGTTGCCTATAAGAGAAGGCCTTCTCTCTTGGCATTAGGGTTAGAAAAGTTTTGGTTAGAGAAGTGAGAGCAAGCTCTGGTTTTAGGGTTTGAGTGCCATTCACATCCTATATCTATATTTCCTTCTTGTTTGTGTAACTAGGTGTTTGTGCCTTACTATTGCACATCAACACCTAGTGTTTCACCTTCCTTTGGTTGCTGAGGGTCCAAAGGATTGTTCTTGAAGTTTTTGACTGGTTTGGAGCTCAAAGAACCAACAACATCAATATTTGTGAAGAGGGTCGACAAGGGTGAGAAACTTACTTTATTTACCCCATTCTTGCACTCCATTTTGACCTATCCTTAAACTGTTTTTGTGCTTGGTGTTCAATACAAAAAAGTTCTGATTTTTAGTCCTCTTGATTGTTTGTTAAGAGTGCTTAGTGGTTTGGGTAGGTTTGACCACCCTTAGGCCTTGAAAATGGCCATTTTTGTGCCATTTTGTAGAGATCCGAGATTTTTTGTGCTTGGGCCTCTCCACCACTGAAATCTTGAGGGATTTCAGTGGTGGAGATGGTGCCATAAAGTCTCCAAAAGGGAAGGGCCATCCCCTCCCCTTGATATCCTTGAAAAGGACAAGTTTTGGCCTCCAAAGGAGCACCATGTTTGGTTGTGTTTTGAGTATGTCTTGGCTGCATTTCATGCTTATTATGCCATTATTTAACTTGCTTTTAAGTTGGTTTTAGCACTCCTTGCATGCTTTGCATAGTTGCTTTGTAATGCCTCTTTAGTCCCTTAACATGCCTAGGTTGTTAGCCCTAATTTGAGCATGTTTTAGGCTTAGATTTGTGAATGTTTTGTGCTTATTTTGACATACTTTAGCTCTGTCCATAGCCGTTTGGGTTGATCTTGGCATGCATTATATAGCCCTTTTGCATTTTAGGCTTGCTAGCCTTTGAGTATGCATGTGTAGTATGTGTTGCTTGCCTTATTTTGATGGTTTGGGACCATTTGGTATGTCATTTCAGTCCCTTTGGTGTGCTTGTATGCTTACCTTAGTTGCTCCTTTAGTGCTTTAAAAGCATGTGTTGAATGCTCCATGTATTGGTCATGTTGCATGTCTTTGTGCTTAAGCCTCTTAGATGCCATCTAAGTAGCCATTTGGTTTTGTTTTAACATGCTAAAACTCTGTTTTAGGTTGTTCAATGCATGCCATATTTGTTTTGCATAAGTGTAGTTCAACGCTTCCATGACTTGCCTCAAGTGTTGAACCTATGTTGCATGCACTTGCTTATCTTGCTTAACATGATTTGGCATCATTTTATAGCATGATTTTCAGAGCCTAGATTGCATGCTAGTTGTCCATTGTTGTGCCCCTTTAAGTGTGCTTAAGGGTTGTTTGTCATGCTTAAGCGTTGGTGCCTTAACCTGTGCATGTGTGCATGTGTGTTTGGCCCTCTTGACTTAGCATTTTGGCCACTGATTTAGGACTATTTGAGTTGCCTAATTCATGTATAAGACCATCCTTCCATTGGTTTGCATGCTTACCTTGCATGTTTGCTTGAACCCTTTTGCATGAACATATTGCATAGTCCATGTTGCATGCCTAGTTGACATGTTTAGAGTTGCACTTAATTGTGCATGTTTGGCCTCTTGAAGTGAAGTATGATAGAGGTTGAGCACCCTTGTTTGCTTGTTTGCATTGCATGCATTTGAAATCAAAGTTGCATTCTTGGTTCTTAGGGCCATCATGCATAGAAACGCGCGATTGTTGGTCCGGGAATCGAGGCACGTGCCCCTTTGAGTCAATAACATGATAAGGGGTGTGCATAGTGCACAAATGGCTTGAATTATATTGCCATGCATGTTGTTGTCCTCTGCTGCTGTGGGTTGCAGGTTCTGCAGGTGTTAAGTGCCGGCCGGCACTATTTAGTGCCGATCGGCAGTCAATTTCCAGCCGATAACTTCACCTAGTGCCGGTGGTCTCCTCCTTTAGCCGGTGGTTCTCTACCCCAGCCGGTGGTACTCCCCAGTGCCCTGAGAGGCACTTCTAGGACTTTGGTAATTTTCTGAGGGGGAGAGCAGAGGAACCAGAGGCAATCCATGCATGGCAGTGCGGTTCCGAGCTAGTTCCGAGCGCGTGCTACATTTGGTCCTCATCCCGAGGCGGTTTACTGTTTAATTAGATTAATTAATTTATTTGGTTAATTTAGTTAATTTGTAATAATTGATTAGCTTGCGTAGTTAATTAGTTATTCGGTTTTGTATATTCTTTCGGTCCCTCCGAGCAAGGGCAAAGTTGTAATAAGTGTGTGTGAGTGGGTGTATGTCTTCCAATCCCCATTTCTTTCTCCCTTTTATTTACCCGCTTATGATGGTAGATTAGGGCACGTTTATTTTAGCATACCTTATGCAATGCATGTATGCATTCATGCACTTGTTTACATGCATCGGGCTCGGCACATCATGCAAACTGCATCGTATTTTCAATTCCAAATTGAATACGTGACAGTTGTTGCAGCTCATGTGCCATGTTTAGGGTTAGCCGAGCCTGTCTAGATTACATTCTGTATGTGTTGCATTAGCCACTTAACATGAACTAGGTCATGCATGTTTGCTAACTGGTTTCTTGTTTTTGGCACGGAGCACGATGTAAGTTTTTACGCTTTAGCATATCGCATGCGTGTGAATGCTAACATGACAGTATGATTGCCATGCGGCTAAATGCTTATGTGATACCACTGTTTGAATCCCTGTGGGTGAAGGTTGGATTGTTTGAGTTGGAAAAACTCGTTGAAATCCGTGTTTTAGCCTACTTGCGAGTAGCAAATCCCGAAACACTTTCAAAACAAACGGATACGCAATGATTATTTCCGAGTTAGGCAATCTAGTCTATACTTGTTTGTTGCGCGCATAACATAGTAATTCTAGGCTAATAATTGGGATAAGAACATGTAATGTTTTCAAAAACGGATATCACGGTTAGTAGAGGCCGGTCTTCGGACCGGGCGAAAGGGGGTGCTCATAGCTGACCTTCCCCGATCGTACCCAAGCTCCCGAGCCAAGACCACTTTGGTGATGACGGACATGTGGCCTTCGGCACCGAGTCAGGGTTTCCTAATTTTCCCCATTTTAAAAATATTTAGGTGGCGACTCTGTAATCTGGCAAAGCAGTCCATGTTTGGCACTACTTTTTCAAAAATCAGTTTTTCTTCAAAACGATTTGCCAGAGTTGGACTCTTTGGTTCAGATTAAGAACCGTAACACAAAAGGGAGTCCGAACTGTGGAGCAGGCCCCACGCGGGCGCGTCTACAAGTTGCACATGTTGACGACTTGAGCAATTCAATATATGCTTCAATCTAGGCAACCGGACTAGTGTTAATTCTGTCAAACTAGAAAGCAGCTTCATGCCTTCTCCTTCATAACCAAAATCAAATACTTGTTCCAATTTCTCGCAATCTCCTACCCCAAGATTCTCCAAATGTTGTAGCCTTTGAAGCAAATTGAATGGAAGAAGAACAGTTGATAGTTCAGGACAATTGTTAACTGTCAAACTTCTGAGCTTTGGGAAGCACACCCTGCTGGAAGTAGTAAGTGCACTTGCTGCACATATCCCTTTGAAAGTATGCAAACAATAGAGTTTCAATTCTTCCAGGTTGAAGAGCAATTGCAGATCACGTGGTTGTGCCTGTGATGAAATCCCCTATTCCTCTGTGTAGCTCTCTTCAACACCATCTTTAGCCATTTACCCCAAAATACCATGGATCCAACCAGATATGCAAGTGCCAAATAATTTGGAGAATAATCTTCAACCCTCACCCACGAACTCGATTTTCCAATAAAAATACTAAAACTTTCCAGCTCAGGAAAAACAAAGTCCTTGGGTATATACGCAATGTCTGGTATGGAAATGGTTAGCACTTTTAGGCTAGGCCAAGATCTTAGTGCAGCAGCTACTTCTACTACAGGGTCTCCGATCATGCTCGAATATTTGGTGCCAAACAAGTGCAACTCCTCCAAATGGGATAAAGGCGATACCATTGCGGCTGGAATCAGAAATTCATGACGACTTTCAGTCAAATCCAACAACCTTAGATTAGTTAACTCTCTTATAGCATTTGGTACCTCAGAAAAAAAGGCACGCCTAAGGCTAAGAACTTCAAGTGTCTTTAACTGTCCAAGAAATTTAGTGTCCCCAAACTTGATTCCTTCAAGAACTAATGTTCGAAGACACGTTTGGTTATTGAAAGCATCAGGACTAGGAATCGGATTGTCAAGATGAGGATAGAAGTGTAGGCTCCAATCTAAAACACTAAGTGCCTTCATCCTTGAAAAGAATTCATGTGAACATGACCATGCATTTTCATTGTCTTGTAATAGTAATATTTAGAGCTTTGGACATTCTAAGACCTCAGGAAGATTACTGATTTGATTTCTCATCAATGATATGCCAGTGTATTGATCCAAACTATCCATATTTGGCCAATCTTTCAAATTGCAACCAGGTCTTACAAAATGCTTTTTGGATCCAATAAATATGGCAACATCACGTACAACATCATGCCTTTTAATGCGATCTTGTTTATCACTAGCTAATAACAAACAGGAATCTATGAGATTGATGATCACTGACTTTGCTTTGCCCCTGACTTCTTGCACTGTATCAACATTTTGAATAATCTCAACCCCATCTCATATCATACCAAGTCTTTTATTAATATGTTATGATCCTCAGGAAATAGAGAACAAAGCAAGAAGCAAGCCTTGGCTTCCTCATCTTGCAGGTAATCATAGCTCAACCTAAGACTTTTATACACTTGTTGATCAACACCTTCAATGTTTGTTGGCATTAATTTTCCCAATTCGCGAGCTGCTTCCTTCCATAAATTAGGGTCATCTTTACCTTTCATTGCACATCCAACCGTAACAAGTGCTATTGGCAGACCTTCACATTCTTTACAAACCTCATTTGTGATGACTGGGTCCCTTTTTTCTCCCTTTCTTTTCCTTCTTGTTGGCTTTGTCCTCATTTTTTCTCATTGGGTTTGAAACGCTCGGAGGGCACTCCTTTATTGAAGCTATTATTTTTGCTTTGCTCGGTGTTGGGTTTCACCAGTTTCGGAGGGTGTAGGGTTTGGTCCGGAGTGTCCGGGAATAGAGTCGGAGAATTTCTGGGCTGTTGGCCAGGGCCACACGTGCGGTGAGAGTGGAGCATCAGGGGTTTGCTCACTACCTAAAAGGCACGTGCGTGAGGGAGGTGTGGGAAGCGTCGCACGTGCGGGGTAGAAGTGCCGCACGTGCGGGGAAGGCGCGCCGCACGTGCGGGGTTGAGCGCCACACGTGTGGGACTTAGGCAGTTCGAAAACCCCTGTTTTTCTTCTCTTCTGGTCCGAAAATGTATCTCATTTTTGACGTTTCTCTCTCTCTCTAAACCATATTTTCCTCCTTCTTCTCTCTAGAAAACCTCCTCCAAACACCAAAACACTTTGATTCCTTGTGATATCTTGGGTTAGATCATCACCATCTCTCTCAATCTTGAAAGGCTAGGGCAACAGTTTCCCTTGGAGTAGAAATCAAGCTTCCTCTCATCTTCAAAGTTAGGGTTTCATCTCTTTTTCTATCAACAAGTTTGAGGTAGGGAAATCTCCATGAGTTATATATATTTTTATGTTAGATTTGGTTGGTTTTAAAGGCTCCATTAATGATATTGGAGTTTTAGTTTTGTCTCATAAATGTTAGGGTTTCAAAATGTTTTCTTTTTTTGATATCTCTCTCTCTTAACTACCCCCTTGAAGATTTTAACTCATGTAATGGTAAGTGTGGCATTTTGAAAGAAAAACCCTTTCAAAAGAGGGGAAAGATGTTTATTTTGATTCTTGTCATAAAACCCTAGAGAATGTTGGGGATTTTGATAGGTGAAAGCATGTTTAGGAGCCTCTTGTTGTTCTAAAATTGGAGAGCGAAACTCTCTCCACATTGATTAGCATAAATGGTAGTTTACCAGTATATGAGAAAAGAGCTACTATCCTAACATTATTGTTAAATATTTGAAGTGTATTGTTGTAAAATAACAAATGGTTGTGCTTCTTGGTTAGAGAAATTTGTAAACATTGGAATTGATCATTGAAAGGCATCACTTGTAATCTTAAAAAGGGCCAATTGTTGTGAATTGAGCATGAAAGATGTTGTTAGTGCTATGCTTTGATGACATGATAAATTGTGGAATACCAATGAGAAGAAGAAATGGTTAATGTAGTAAATATATGTTGTTGTAGAGATATTTGAAATGGAAGAATGTTATAAGCTATTATACATTGCATCATGTTCTCATCTAGCTTATTATCTTCAATGCACATCTTGAAATGAGTTGTAAAACGTCTTCTTTGGACAATATTATGTTGTAATGAGAATTATGAACTGTGAATGGGGTAAATATGGTGGTAAGTCCGGTTAAGGGGCGTAGATAAATTTGATAAGTTGGCCTGAGTGTCCATGGTGAAAGACCAGAAAACCGCGCGGATAGGTGTCGAGCCTTCTGGTTAATACCGATAAAAATGACAATTTGGTAGTACTCGTAAAGTCTACTTGCAGACACCAGCCTAGGGATTACCAGTGTCGTATTTACCGCCCCTTGTGATTAAAAGGTTTAAATTTGGAAGTTTATGAGATTATAACTATAAATTAAATGTATAGTGTTTCTCAAGAAAAGCATGGTTAATACTCTTGGAAGGAGCATTGCATTGCATGTGCATTCGCATTTAATTTTGGCCATCTAACATAAACGTATATACTTTGTTTGGTATTTCTCTACTGGGCTTATGCTCACCCCTATGGGATTTGGTGCAGGTAAAGATGTGGTGATCTCGCCGAACTGAGGGCGTGGATATTTTTGAGAAGAGTACATAGCTCTTTTATTTTGTGTAATTCTTTTGTGAGCCAAGGGCTAATGTGTATGGGTTATAGAAACCATTTTTGTATAACCAGGCTTATGCCTTGGAAGATGTAAGCCCTTAAGGGCATATGATGTTTGAGATTTATATGTTTCACATGCTATACATTCATGTAATTCTTATGTTGTGAATTTATATTGCATGTGGAACTTTTGATGTTAAACCCACTTATTACATGAGAAGTTAGAAGGATTTTGTCAGCTTTTAGTGAATGCTTATTTATATGGCTATTTCATGTTAAATATTTTGGGCGTTACATCATTAGCAATGATATTCAACTTGTTAGAGTCAACAACATCGCCAACATTCTTTTTGAACAAGTCTCATGAATCTTTTTCAAATAAAACACCGAGAAGAACAATCTTCATCCTCAGCCTTTCCATTTCCATGGAATTGCATACTTGCTCATGCCGTGTTGTGATTATGATTTTGCAACCCTGGTGATCATTGCCAAATGAAATGCACACGGCTGCGAAATTAAGTTTGGCCCAAACATCATCCAATATAACAAGGATCTTCTTCTCATCCTTGAGTCTTGCATACAACATGCTTGCTCTTTCAATTTCACTTTGTTGATCAGTTAATCTGGTGAAACCCAACATGCTAGCTATTTGACCTTGAATGTTTTTAATGTCTGGGTTTTGAGACACTACAGCCATCACAACTTCATCAAAAAGCTTATCATATTTTTCTTTTTTGCCGATTTCTTTTACAAAAGTTGTCTTTCCAACGCCCCCAATGCCATGTACTCCAATGAAGTTGATCTTGTCATCAATTAGTGCCTCCATTACATTCGTCATTTTCAAATTTGTAGAAGCATAAGGCCCGAGCTGTTCAGAGGGTATGGACTGTATCCCCAAGGGACGTGTAGGCTTGGATATGTCATTGAATTTACCTTTTTTTCCCAACTCTTTAGTCTCCTTTGCTTTATTTTTTGCTTCTTTACCTAGCCGGCGTCATGTGACCAAATCAGGAAACCACCCATTCAAACATTTTTTGTTCACATTGGTACCACCTGGGAGAAACTCTTCAGCCTGTTGAATGAACCCATCAACTTTGTCAATCCAATTCTTGACAATTTGTAGAATTTCTTCTCTATTCCTTTCTGCTGCATCGATGGAGTCGAAGCCTCTAAATTTTGAACTTGCTCTTGCAGATCTGCAATGTATTTCACTCGATGGAAGACATAACCGAATTGATGCCCAACTGGCTTCACCAATACTTCAACAACACTTTCTCCAGCAGAAATCAGAGCACCAAGCACAGTCATATCTGATGACATACAAAGCAATACTTTACAATGGTCTCCAATCTCTAAGTTTTGTAAGTTGAATTTTAATGGAGAAATTATCCATCAGTGGTACTATTAGGGGAAAAAAAAAGAAGGATAAATTACACTTACACCCCTTGAGATTTAGATTTAATACATATCACTCCTTAACATTTGAAAAATTACACTAACCCCCTGTCATTGTAATTATTTAGACGAAATAAAGACATTGAACTCATGCACTCTCTCTTTTCTTACTTTGTTTTACTTCCTCTATTTTTTTTCCCCTTTGTTTTGCTTTACTTTTTTTTTTTTTTCAATGTAATTTATTTAGCTTTTCTATTAGGAGTTGGTACTTTTTATATAAGTAGAAGGGGTTTGTGAAATGAGATTATTAACTACAGGGATGGAAATGTAATTTCCAGAACATCACGAGGTGAGATGTAATTGGACCAAACCTCAGGGGTGTTAGTGTAATTTACCCAAAAAAAATTATGATTTTAATCATTAATGTTTATAAAATGTACCACTTATTTATAATTTTTTTTTAAAAAAAAAAAGCCTACACTAAATTAAAATTTCTTCAATTCTAATCACTAAATCAAAGACCTCCTAAGAAGTGTAGTGTAGACTGTGTACACACTCAAGCTTCAATCATTGGTTACTAATTGATTGTTTTAAATTGACACCCACAATTTCAATGTATGATATTTTTTCTTCTAAATAATTCACAGACACACATCGAAGTTGATCCCATATAACAATAATGGTTGCATAGATGCATAAATTAATATACAAACAACTGTGTCCATGCAAAATATTATGGCTATTATCATGATGTACAATGCAACTATAGTAGCTCATGCTGATAGACATTCTAAGGGTCTGTTTGGTAACGTTTATGTTTTCAGTTTATATTTACAAAATTTTATAAATTGATTTTTGTTTATTTTTTATTTATTTTTAGAAAAACATAAACTACAAACGCATTTGGTAATTGACAAAATGTTTAAAAAAATTTAAAAATATAAAAAAGAGTGAGAAATGGCAAGTGGTGGCAAGTGGCGGCGGAAGACGGGGGTGACAAGTGGTGACGGTGGGTGGTGGTGGTGAGTGAGTGGGTGACGGTGGCGGGTGGTGGCGAGTGGATGGTGGTGGTGGTGGTGGTGGTGGCGGTGGGTGGTAGGTGGTGGTGGTGGCAGGTGGGTGGCGGATGGTGGGTGGTGGTGGTGCGGTGGCGGGGAGTGGTGGTGGTGGCGGATGGGTGGCGGATGGCGGGTGGTGGCGGGTGGGTGGTGATGGCGGGTAGGTGTCGGGTGGTGGTGGTGGGTGGGTGACGGTAGCGGGTGGTGGGTGTAGCAAGTGGGTGGTGGTAATGGTGATGGCAGGTGGTAGTGGCAGGTGGGTGGCGGATGGCGGATGGCGGGTGGTGGTGGTTGGGTGATGGGTGGTGATGGTGGGTGGGTGGGTGACGGTGGCAGGTAGTAGCGAGTGGATGGCGGATGGCGGGTGGTAGTGGGTGGTGGCGGGTAGGTGGCGAGTGGTGGTGGTGGTAGGTAGGTGGGTGGGTGACGGTGGCGGGTGGTAGGTGACAGCGAGTGGGTGGTGGTGGTGGGTAGGTGGCGAGTGGTGGTGGATGGGTGGGTGACGGTGGCGAGTGGTAGGTGGTAGCGAGTGGGTGGTGGTGGTGGTAGTAGGTGGTGGTGCGGGTGGTAGGTGGGTGGCAGGTGGCGGGTGGTGGTGGATGATGGTGGTGGTGGGTGGTGGTGGCAGGTGGCTGGGGGTGGTGGGTGGCTGGTGGTGGATGGTGGTGGCAGGTGGCTGGTGAGTGGTGGTGGCAAGTAGGTGGCGGGTGGTGGTGGCGGGCGGTGGATGGTAGTGACGGGTGATGGGTGGTGGCAGGTGGATAGCAGGTGGGTGGTGGTGGTGGTGGTGATGAGTGGGTGGTGGCTGGTGGTGGCAGGTGGGTGGTGAGTGGTGGTGGCAGGTGGTGGTGGGGGGTAGGTGGTAGGTGGTGGTGGCGGAAGACGATGGTGGAAAATGGTGGCGGGTGGTGGCTAGTGTTGGGTGGTAAAAAAAAAAAAAACTCAAAACTCAAAACGGAAACACATTTTTTATGTTTTCATTTTTTTGGCCAAATTTATAAACTGAGAGCACTGATTTATAAATAAAAATTTTACCAAACAAGTTTTTATTTGAGTTTTTTAAATTTTTGTAAATATAAACAGAAAACTGAAAACGTAAGTGTTACCAAACGGCACCTTAGCTTTGCATTATGAACAATAAACAATTAGTGGACTACATTTATTTATATTGTGTTTAGATGATAAATTTAGATAGGAATTCTAAAAGAAAATGTGAAATTAAAAATAAAAATTTTTAAAAAAAAACCTTATATTTTTTTCACAATTTTTTTTTTATCCTTACCAAAATTTATGATTCAAACACAGTCTTAACACTATTGAAAAGGGGAAGCTAAAAATTCATTCAATTTTTATTTGGATAAATTACACTTTGCCCCTTTTATATTTGATTACTTTCCCACTTTGATCCTTAAAATTAGTCCTTCATTTGTTTTTTACTCCTAAAATTAACTTCTGTTAAAAATTAGATAGAAAATAACAAATTGACAATCACGTGGCGTAATAATATTTTATTATATCTAACTTACACCACTAACACAAACTCAAATGCTAATATAATAATATATTTTGTATGTTATGTAACAATTACACCACTAACACAAACTCAAACGCTAATATAACAATATATTTTGTATGTTTTGTGACAATTATCGTGATATTTCGTGTCTAATTTTGAACCGAAGTTAATTTTAAGAGTAAATTGGACAAAAAAGACTTAAAACATAAAGGCCTCGTTTGGGAAATTGGCTATTTTAACAGGTTAAAATAGTTATATTTGGGAAGAGAGTTGAATTTTTTTATAGTTGGATGTGATGTTTGTGAGAAAAAAAATGAAATAATTATAAATTTTATGTGACATTTTGTCTTATTTGTTATTTTAGTCTATTTTATCTTTTTTATAGATTTTAGCCAAAAAAATCTCCCAAACCCAACTTGCCAAGAGTTAAAAGTAAAAACAAAAAAATTTAAGGACCAAAGTAAAAAAGTGAACAAATATAAAAGAGAGAAAGTGTAATTTACCCTTTTCGTTTAGATTGACATATTGGAGATTGCAGGAAGCCAATTAATCCTAATGAAGTGTATAACGGCGACTGCGTCTCAAAAATTTGAAAACATTTTATATTTGTACTAGTAATGATTAAAATAATTCCAAAAAACTGGTGCGCCTTGCATTGGTTGAGATATATTTAACTTCTTTTTTAGTTAAATAGAAGATATCTATTAAATTTGAAAAAAAAAAAAAAAAAATTATCACCTCCATATTAAGAGCTCAATAAAATGGTTACTTTGGTACATAAAATTCTCCGTTTTCTTCTTACTTTTTGTATGTTTCTCATATGTTTTGCTCATAATTTTCATTTTTGCTTATCTGTAATGAGTTTTCTTCATTATCTCTGTTTATCTAGTATTAAACTTGTTGGCATTTGCTACCTATAGATTGATTTGTCCTGTATTAATTTCTACTTTGTAGTAACTGTATTTTTAGCTGTGAAATTTGTCAGGACTAAACTGTTCGGTAAGATAGATTATAATTTTGTAAGGATTTGGATTTCTCTCAAGTTTACTTGAAAGAATTTGAGGAACTTGTGGGATTCACTCAAATCTTTTCTTGATAATTTGAATGGTTCATTTTGCACAATCCTCAAATTTATATTATTCTTGAAAAAACTTAAATCGATCTGATAATTGGTTCTCCAAAAAATTAAAAGATTAATTACAACTCAGTGTATTATTTCAAAAAAAAAAAATCAAGTGATTAAATTCATAAATTTTTTCACTAATCGATAAATATTTAACAAAAAAAACCACCGATATGTAATTTTTTCAAAATTAAAAGGTCTATTTTCAAAAACATATACATTATTTTTAAAAAAAAATACAATAAAATGAATAAGTTATGATCAGGCTAATTTTTTTTTGAATGCTATAACGATATTTTATTTTATTTTTTATAAATGATATACTGACGATCCTATAAAATGAATAATTTAGATAATAAAAGTAAGAATCATGTGAACTTCATGAATCACTTACCTTCTTTCAAGTTTGGATTTAATTGAACAACATTGATTCATCCCACTAAAAACACCACTACTAATAGCACTAATGCATTAAAAAAGTTAAAAAAAAAAAAAATACAACTCCAAGACCAAAACATCACATCATTACTGGCGGGACCCACTACCACCTAATTAGTGGGAGCACTAATTAGTGCTCCCAAGCATTTTTCTTAATTGAATTTGATAGAAGACTAACCCATTTTGTAACTAGCTATGTTGAGAGAGAGAGAGAGAGAGAGAAAGAGAGTACCTGTGGATGGTGCGAGTGTGGAGTGAGTCTGTGTACGGAGGTTGGGGCACCAGTAGGTTGTGCTGAGCGAGGTGAATTGACGGAAGGGAAGACCAGAGAGAGGGGATTTCTAATCTTCATAAGGTATTCATTTTCTACTCTATAGCCTACTTGCTAATCTTCATATAATGGGTTCGGAACTTCTATACAAGTCATTTTTTTTAAAAAAAAAAAAAATTAGTGGTACTTTTTAAAATTATATTAAACTTTTACTTTATTTTTTCTGTCCGGTTTGTGTAAACGAATTCAAAAAAATTAAAATTAAAATAAGCAAAAAATTCACTATTTTTGCCTTTTTTTTATTTTATCTTTTCTGAATTTTTTTTGAAATTTTTGAAATCTTTTCTAAATTTTCGGTTCGTCTCTCCTTGTAAAATTTAGAAGTTTAAAGTTTTTTGAAAAATTTAAAAATAAAAACTTACTAAAAAAGAAAATAATCCCCCACCCAAAAAAAAAATAAAAATAAAATAAAAATAAAAAATTACAAAAAACAAAAACTACTGAACAAAATGAGCCATAAATTCCAGTGCTTGGTTTACCTTTTAAATTCGGGTAAATTACACTTACACCCCTAATGTTTGGATTTTATATATATATATATATATATATATCACTCTTGATGTTTGGAAAATTACACTAATTTTCTGTTATTGTAATTATTTAGACGGAATATAAATATTGAACTCATGCACTCTATCTTTTATTACTTTGCTTTGCTTCCTTTTTTTTTTTATTCCTTTGCTTTATTTTTTTTTTTAAATGTAATTTCTTCTATTTTCTATTAAGAGTTGTTACCTTTTATATAAGTAGGGATTTGTAAAATGAGACAATTAACTACATGGGTGAGAATGTAATTTTCAGAACGTTAGTGAGTGGATTGTAATTAGACCAAATCTCAGGGGATGTTAGAGTAGATTACTGTTTAAATTAATTTTTGAATTGAAAAATTCAAAAATATGTTTGGTTTACAATCTTTCAAAATTATTTTTAATATTGTTTTTTTTCTCTCTCTCTCTCCTTTTTTTTTTTACGCATCAATCAATCATTTTTTTCTCTCTTTTCTCTTCTCTCTTCTCTCTCCTCTATCATTCTCTCACATTCTCCAAACCAATTAATCAATTTTCTCTCACACTCATCTATTTAATTACAAAAAAATACAAATCATTTCAAAACTATTTTCAAAATATATAACTAAAAAAGTTTTCAAATTTTGCAAACTCTTTTCAAAAATTATCTTTCAAAACTAAATCACACAGAAACCTAACTTATTTAATCCACACTACATTCTGAATGAATGCTACTTAGAGCATCCACAATGGAGTGACTAAAAAATGGTGTTATATGATAAAAAGTGATAAAAGTGGTGCTAAAAAATGTATGTTAAGACATGTTAAGAGTTTGTTAATTTTAGAGAGTGAGTGGGGATACAATGAATATGTTAAAGTGTGTTAAGATGTGTGTTAAGAATATATATATATAAATAATAAATAAAACAAATAAATATATTTTTTCATACAGTAGGCCTCCAGCCCCACTGCACTGTCAATGCTTCTCTCTCTCTCTCTGTGTGTGTTAACTTGCAAGCTGCAATTAACAATGTATTTAACATCTGGCACAAACAATGTATACTATGAGCATCCCTATCAACTTACTTAAACTTTATCCTAAAATATTATTAAAAAATTCATTCCTTATTGTAGGAATCACTTTTTCATCTACATTCTCCAATAAATTTCATATTTTTTCTCTATTATATTAAAATAATCTTTTTAATTATTTTTAAATTTAATATTTTTTTTAATAATAAAATAAGTCAACAATGTCAACAATGGAGGCTCAATAATTAAACAATATGAAGAAAACAGCAGAAGTGAAACTAGGACCGGACGTCCGGAGAAGTAATTTTTGTCCAAATTATTTCATCTAGGACATCCGGATGGACAACTAGGATCAGATATGAGGGAGCTACAGTGACTCCCTACAAATAGGGAGTGACTGTAACAATCTTAAATTTAAGAGATTGCATAAGGGATCTGATGGGAATGATTTTTGAAGAATCAATCCCTTATAATAGCAAAAAGCTATTATATAAGGGATCTGATAGAGATGCTCTAACAATGTGTTTAACTGCTCCACTGTATGTACGAAAAACAATTTGGCTGGCCAAATAATTAGCACCTGACACTAGTGGAAAGGTAACCCTTCCATGTGGATGCTCTTAGCTCTCGTTTGGGATGTTAACTATTTTAGTTTTTTTTTAATTATTTAAGTATCTTAGTCATAAAAAAAAAAAAAAGAATAAGTTATATTTATGATGATTTGTAATTTTTTTTTTTTTGTAATTAAGTAGATAGTTGTAAGAGAAAAAATGATTGATTGATGTGTAAAATATGACATTTTATATTATAGATTATTTTAACCTAGGTAAATTACATTGACATCTCCTGAGGTTTTTGTTTAATACAAATCCCCTTCATATTTGAAAAATTACGTTCCCCTTCTTGATGCTTGTAATCTCATTACAAATTGCCCCATAAATTACTGAAGTCATGCCCTAATTTTTTTTAAAATGACCATCTTGTCCTTTTCCTTACCATTTCTTCTTCCTATCATCATGACTATATTCTATAACTTTCCATCATTAAATTCTACCTGAACATATTCTTATTGAGTGATAATATATAAACATAAATTTTATATAAAATTTTCAAAGACAATGATATAATTTAATGTTGACCTTTCACTTTAAAAACAAAACACTCATAAACATGATTTATATTTATAACAATATTACTATCACAATATTTTTATGATATTTTTTATATAAATTTTTATATATGAATATAATTTTTCATTTTTATTTCTATTATTATAGTTAGATTAGATCAATTTAATCTAAATACATTTAAAAAGTATAAAATTTGTACAAAATATTTTTAAAAAATTCATTAAATACAACAAAATAAGATAATGTATTGAATTTTTGTATATCAAAATTAGGGGTATTTAAAAAATAAAAAAATTACTTAAAATATTTTAAAAAATTCAGTAAAAAAAACATTAAAAATAAAAAAAAATAAAAAAAACTCAATTGTTTGTGTCAGTTAAAGCAAAGGAAATGATTGTTATTTCCCTTAAAATGACATGAACAAAATATCTGTATTATTTTATTATTTTATATGTATAAAAGCTAAGAAACAAATATATCATTTTAATTTGACAGGAACACAAGTGTAAGTTTTTAAATGTAAAAGAAATCTATATTAAATAGAAACCTTATAAGATGTCAGTGTAATTTACCCTTTCAACTTTTTTTTTTATTAATTATTTTAACAAATAATTATCATTCCAAACACCACCTTACTTTCCATTGGAAAATTATTTATTGGTTTACATGATACCTCATTGATTAAAATAATTTAATTTCTAAAAACAACTTGATAATAAGCTCTCTCATTATAGGGGTCTTTTGGGAAGAAAAAAAAAAGTCAACTTTTAATTTTTTATCCATTTTAGGTCACGTCACCTCTCACATTTTTTATTCATAAAAGACAAAATATATTAAAAAAAACCAAAAAATTAATTTTTTATCAATTTTCCAAAAACACCACATAGTTTTTAATTTTTGTTAAAGATAAGAGAGACTCCGATTGGATAATTTTCCCGCGTTTTGCTCCGCTAGGCAATGTGTGGATTGGTTTTTGAAGTATGTTGATTTTTTAATTTTTTGATTATTTTGGGATTAAAAAGTTCATTTGATTTTTTAAATTTTTTTGATTTTTATAAAAAAAAAGTGAAATAATTATAATTTGAATGTGTCATTTTCTTATTAATTTTTTAATATATATATATATATATTGTGGCTAAAAAAACCACCGGCCTCATTTTAGCCCATTGCCAAACGAAGGCTATGTGTGGATTGGTTTCTGCAATAGAGTATTTAGAAGCTTCGTAGACGAATCCTAGTGCACCGATGGGTGAATGCCTGCACAAGAAACAGATGGTTAGGCTGCCCGACTAGGATTTAGTCAAAAATCCCTTCAACAGTCAAGTCAGTACCGAAGTGTGATAGAGGGAAAGTGAAGAAGACGAGTATGTATAAAGTATAAAGAGATCTATCCTTTATGAAGGAAAGTGAGGTTACTTTTTATAGGGACTTGACTTGCTTACTATGTTTCTCTCTCTGTCACTTGGCACTCAGTCGTTATGTTAGGTTGCTCCTCATTGAAGGAGAGTAGAGACTCTGTTGAGCGGTACTGTTATTTGCGGACACTATGCGCTCTTCACTCACATGGTATTGATTGATCTGTTGGAGCTTAACTCAACTTGACTCACTTCAGAGTGAGTATGAGTCATTATCCACTTCGAAGTGGGATGGCCTAGCCCACTTTGAAGTGGGGAAAGGACCAAGGTTCAACTTTTATCTTGGCCCACATTAGAGTGGGAAAAGAAGCTTGGGTTGAGCCCATAGCCTTGACTACTTCGGAGATGGGAAATAAACTAGGGCCAACCCATAACTCAGCCCACTTCAGAGTGAGGGAAGGAGCCCACTTTGGAGTGGAGACATTCCTCTTGCTAGGCTAGGTCTAATACAAATAGGCTTAAATAATTGTGTCCCCTTCACACTAGATATAGCGATCCCGGTTTCTAACTCGACCTTTATGGTGTATCGGACTCGGGTCTTGTGATTTTATGTTGTTGTTTGTCTTTTCCTCCTCTTACTCTTTGAATTTGAGTTGGGAATGTCTTGGACGCTGTAACGCCCTCAAAATAATAACATTAAAGATGACTCATATGCGGAATAAATATAAGTTCATATATCAGAGTTTACAATTAGCAAGCAATTAAATGCCCTACAGGCTTACATCTTTCCAAGACCTTGCTTGGTTACACAAATAGAGTCTCGCTCATTACATATTAAGCCCTTGGCTTTACAAACAAAGTACATGCACACAATAAGCAAAATAAGGAAACTCTTGCTTCCCAATGATCCACCCTCGCTATTGCCTTGGTGGTAACGTCCCATCTGTACCTGAAAATGATGTTCCCGTATAGGGTGAGCTAACAGCCCAGTAGAAATACACTAAACCAGCTATGAACAATGACTAAAAGATTAGCATTTGATAGATGGTCATCACTGTTTCATTCCCTTAGGTCACATTACTGTTTCATGGCATACAAGTCCATAGTAATTCTTCAATTTTCCATTTCTCATTTATTTCTCAATTCAAACCATGGCTCAGAACCTGGCCAAGCAACATTATACATTCTTCCTTTTCACAATAGATGAGCATATTAGCTATATCAATACATCAACGGATATGCATATAAGCTATATCAACACTTCCATATATCACATTTCCAAAGACAAGCATATGAGCTGTGTCACACACATCATTAGATAAGCATATGAGCTATATCGATACATCAACAGATAAGCATATAAGCTATATCAACACTTCCATATATCACACTTCCATATATCACACTTCCAAAGACAAGCATATGAGCTGTGTCAACACATCATTAGATAAGCATATGAGCTGTATCTATGGAGTCCATCCCCTATCTCCTCCCAATCAATATCCGGTCTAGAGGTCCATCCCCTATCTTCCCCTAGACCGCATCCGGTTTAGAGGTCCATCTCCTATCTTCCCCTAAACTGTGGAGTACATCCCCTATCTCCTCCAACACAACACAATGCATATAAACAATTATTATACACATCATCAATCAATACATACAGTTAATGTATTCATCCAACAGTCATATTCAATGGCCCATTTCCTTGATTAGTTTTCTTTTGCCTAATCATCATGCATTGTCTACAACGATCACGACTATCCTCCACCGATAGCCCATAGCAGTTATTTCTAAACAGAAAATAAATGCACAAATGGATACATATATCAACATTTAATTTTTTTGGTGAGCGATAAATAATTCAGCTACACCCTTTAATCCCAAACAATCCCAATTTCAATATTTCCAATTTAGTTCCTCATTTCTCATAATTAATTATACCAATTAATTAACCAATATAATTAGGACCTTTTCCATAATTAACATTACAACCCTTAAGGTTCCATTTTCATCAATGTTTCAAGATTAATTCCATTTCTCCATGCCAAACATGCATATAGGTTTAATATATTTAAAACCCCAACTTTTGTAAAATTACACAAAAGGCCTAAACTTTCTCAAGAATTACACAACAATTTCCAACATCTCAAGATACCAAAATTTAAAGACAAAGCTCATAGGAAGGAGTAGGTTATCCCTACCTCAAATGTTGACACCCAACGAAGAAGATGAAGAAAATGAAAATGCTCCAAATCACAAATTTCTTGGATCAAAAGATAGCCCTCGACGATCAACAACTTTTTTGTAAAGGCCCAAGGTGAGGAAACAACTCTTACTAGATCAATCCCTAGAGAGAAGGCAAGGATCTAGAGAGAGAAGCTCAACAATGGTGTTTTTGGAAAAGTATGAGGGAGGAGAGAATGTGAAAAAGTGGTTTGAAAAGCCAAAACTCGGAGCCTTAAACCAGCCTCCCCGCTCGAGCGCACAAACCCCCGCTCGAGCGGCACTCACAGACCTCCGCTCGAGCGGCCAATACCCCGCTCGAGCGCCCGATTCACACTCCCAGCACTTTCGCAGACAGGTTCCCCGCTCGAGCGCCCAAATCCCCGCTTGAGCGGACAAGGAACAAAAGGTCCCCGCTCGAGCGTCAAAAGTCCCGCTCGAGCGGACAGGCCAAAATCTAGGCAACTAGACTTGGTTCCTAAGCTCAACCCATCTGCCCCAAACTTGCCCAACACATCCTATAACTCAACTACAAGGTAGGAGAGAATGTAAACAAGATAATAACCAACCACAAACACCCACGGACACACGTCCGGATCACTGTACAACAAGAGGAAAACCGGGATCGCAATAGACGCGTTTCGAACAGGTTGGTTGGTATTTAGTCTAGAACCTTGTTGCCCAGAATTTTGGTCTTCCGCTCGAGCGGGCCTTCTTGCGCTCGAGCGAGGTTTGCAAACACTCAGTATTTTGTGCATCTGCAAAAATACTGCAGAAGTGTTTTTCACGCTAGAGCGGCATTTCTTACGCTGGAGCGAAAGTCTGTAAATTGCTGGAAGTGTGTATTTTACGCTCGAGCGGGTGTTGCTTTTCTAGTGTGTCTTGGCGCTCGAGCGGCCTTTCTTGCGCTCGAGCGAATCTAACTTTTGTGTCTGATACTCGAGCGTCAAACTCTCCGCTCGAGCGGACTGCGCGTATATCAGATCGTAAAAGTGACATTTTAAATTACTTTTTCAACTCTCTTTCTCTCTCAAACTTTCCGAAACCCTAGATTGGGACCTTCTCTCTCTAAAATATACTCTCTCTCTACATTTTGGCCTTGATCTAGTGAGACCCAACCCTTGTGTCTTCATTAAAAAGTTTGAGCTCTTCAAGATCTCCATTTCTATCCGAGTGGAAGTTGGTTTCGCCATCTTTGGAGTTCATCTCTTGCTTGGCTCATCTTCTACACTTGAGGTAGGGATATTCTACTCTCCTTTATGAGTTTTAACATAAGTATTGGTTATTTCGTATAAATGGTGGGATTTGGGGTATTTGGGTGAAGTTAGGGTTTGAGATTGGAATTATAAAAGAGGGGTTTTCTATTTTGGGGGTTCCATGTGTATGTGTGGTCTCAAAAAAATGAGGTTGCTGTGCATAATGGTTGGAATTTGGCCTTAGGTGAAACATTGGGAAAAATGGGGAGAATGCCCTAATTTGCATTATGTAAATTATTTGTATAATTGATGAAATCAATGTGGAAATATGAAATCGGTTTGGAAATTGTGAAATTAGAGGGAATTGTGATTGAGTGGTGTAATTGGATTGATAAATCACTCACCAATAGAAAATTGATAAATTATCTGTTGATAGATTTATTTATCTGTTTAGAAATATCTATTTTGGGCTATCGGTGGAGGATAACTATGATTGTTGTAGAAAATGCATGATGATTAGGTGAATTGAAACTAATCAATTTGATTATGTCATTGAATATGACGGTTGGAATAACACATTGAATGTGTGAGTTGTTGGGTCATTGTACATGGCTATATGTTTAGATACATTGTATATGTATATTGTGTGGGAGGAGATAGGGGATGTACTCCATTGTGTGGGAGGAGATAGGGGATGGACTCCATTAATAATTAAGTTGGCCAGAGTGTCTAGGGTGAAAGTCCCGAAATCTTATTTATCTATAGATGCCGGTTCCCTCGGACATAGTTCCGTAAAATGGCAAGCAAATAGAAGTGTGGGAATGATGTTTCTAAATGAAGTGTTGTTAATTTGAGTTGTAATCTCATTTTAAATTGTTGGATAAGTTAATAGAAATGAATTGACATATGGATATAAATGTTGATAGGGCATGGAAAGAGTATAAGTTGATTATGTGTGCTAAACATTTATCGAATGCTAATGTTTTAGTTGATTCTCATATACCGTTTAGCATATCTCTACTGAGCTTTGGCTCACCCTATATGGGACACCATTTTCAGGTACAGGTGACATGCCGCCTCCAAGGGCATAGCTTGGGAGGTTTGGGGACTGAAGTCTCCGTTTTGTTATTTTGTTTATGTTTATATGTTTTCTTTCCAAGCCGAGGGCTTTAATTTGTAAAGGGCTTCTGACCCTCTTTTATTGTAACTAAGTATTAGCTTGAAAAGTTGTAAGCCCGTAGGGTATCTATTTTGTTGATAACATGTATTCCGTTTTGTAAAGACAACTCTGATAAATGAATATATTTTGTTCTCCCATGTATATAGATGTCATGAATGATTGATTTATGTATTAAATTTTGAGGGTATGACACTAGCGATAAAAAAATTTGTGATGTAATTTTAATACATAGTGAAAATTTACACTAGGTTTCGTTTGGAAAGTGGGTTGACTTTTTAACTTTTTGATTATTTTAGTCTGGGGCCAAAAAAGTCGTTTGGATTGGCTTTTTTAACTTTTATGAGAGAAAAAATGAAATGATCATGATTTTAATGTGTCATTTTATCTTATTGATTTTTTAACCTATTTTACTTTTTTGTCACTAATTTAATCAAAAAAATTATAAAAAAAAAAAAAAAAAAACCCACATGCCAACTAAGGTCTATGTATATGGAGAATTTAAACTATGCATACATTAAAGTTATATCACCATATAAATTATTGATTTGATTATTTTCCCTACAGACGACAAGAAAATTTGGAAATCTGGTCCAACAGCTAGGTGAAAGTGGACATTCATCCAACTGCGCATAGCAACGCATGACGTTTTTATATTTTTCAAATACGAAACGGTTTCTAGATTTTGTATTGTTCAAAAATTTTATGAGATTATTTACAAAAAATTTGTATTAATTTATGTATTTTTATGAGATTATTTATATGAATTTGTGAAAACTAACATAATTTTGTGTTATTTCAAATTTTTTAAGATGGCTTACTTAAATTTGTATTACTTGTATACTTTTATAAGATTACTTACATATTTATGATATAATCTATTATTTTAATATTAGTGACCTGTAGATTGACCTGTTAACAAGTATAACTACAATCACAAAATTGTATAATCAAACAAAAAAAAATAAAAAAATGCATCAATAAAAAACAAAAGAAAAAACAATAAAACCTTGCATATGGTATGCCAATTGCCCTACAATCATGTAATTTTCACGAAATTACATAAATAACATCACAAAAATACGTAAATAATATAAATTCGAGTAAGTGGTCTCAAAAAATTTGGAACAACATAAAATCACATAAATTTTCACAAACTCACGTAAGTAATCTCACAAAAATGTACAAGTATACACAAATTTTCCGTAAGTGATCTCATAAAATTTTTGAACAACACAAAATCACGTAAATTTTCACGAAATCATGCAAATGACCTCACAAAAATGCATAATTAACACAAACTCTCGTAAGTGATCTAAACAAATTTGGAACAATACAAAATTACGTAAATTTTTACAAAATTATGTAATTGATCTCACAAAAATGCGTAAGTTAACATAAATTTTCCGTAGATGATCTCATAAAATTCTTGTGGAACACAAAATTACGTAAGTTTTCACGAAGTCACATAAGTGATCTCACAAAAATGGGTAAATAACACAAACTCCAGTAAGTGATCCCAAAAAGTTTGGAACAACACAAAATCACGTAAGTTTTCACAAACTCACGTAAATGACTTCACAAAAATGCATAAATTAACACAAATTTCCTATAAATAATCTCATAAAATTTTTGAACAACATAAAATCAAGTAAATTTTCATGAAATCACGTGAGTGACCTCACAAAAATGCGTAAGTAACACAAACTTGAGTAAGTGATCTCAAAACATTTTGAACAACACAAAATCACGTAAGTTTTCATAAAATCATGTAAGTGATCTCACAAAAATGCTTAAGGTAACACAAATTTTCTGTAAGTGATTTTCATAAAATTTTTGTGGAACACATAATCACATAAGTTTTTACAAAATCACGTAATTGACCTCACAAAAATGCATAAGTAACACAAATTCAAGTAAGTAATCTCAAAAAATTTGGAACAATACAAAATCACGTAACAAAAATGTGTAAATTAACACAAATTTCCTGATCTCAAAAAAATTTTGAATAACACAAAATCACGTAATTTTCACGAAATCACACAAATGACGTCATGACACGCCCCATATTTTATTACTCGGATAACCTTACCAATATTCATTAATTAAGTCCATTTACAAATAACATTTCATCATTGGATGAAATGATGAATAATTAAATATACATATTCTCTCTCATTATACAACAATGACATTTACATACAAATAAAAGAAATGCCCTGAGGCTTATAATAAAAGAGAGGACACTACTCTTTACAAAAAGATAGCACTCAGCCAAACAACAAATGAAGTAGTATAATTCATTTCTACATTACACTTATGAAATGGTAAAACCCATTGTTTGATCTTCAAATCCGAAAAGCATTCCCTGTACACATGTACAGGCAGGGGGTGAGCAAAACTCACCGAGCAATCCCATATTAAAACATTAAAAGATATGCGAGTACAAAGATATTTTATACATTTTCGTGAAATTATATCATGTCAAAATCATAATGTTTTATCACATAATCTCTTAAATCCATTTTATTTAATTAACCACAACCAGTTAACTTAAATAAATAAACATGCTTCAATAGTGACATGAATTCTTTTTAATCCATTCAATTACATGACAAATGTATTCATGTTTCATAACAATTTTCATTTCTTAATTCATAATCCTGGCTCAGAACCTGGCCATACCATTTACATCCTTTCAAAAACATATTTCAGTTTCATGACATTAAAGTCCATGTTCCAGTTCATTTTCCATTTCCTTTCAACTTTGAGTTTGAAACAAGACTCAACACTTAGCCAAATAATTTAATGAGATTGTAACTCATCTTTTAAACACTTTCGTAATTCATAATGGATACACATTCTGATGCTGTATCAAAAACACATAAACCACTTCCTTACTTTACCGAAGATACACATTTTGGTGCTGTATCAACATAACATAGAAACACTTCTATACTTCACAATTGATAACGATATACATTTTAGTGCTATATCAAATCAATTTAAATACTTCCATAATCCACACTTGATACACATTTTAGTGCTGTATCAACGGAGTCCATCCCCTATCTCCTCCCAAACAATATCCGGTTTAGAAGTCCATCCCCTATCTTCCCCTAAACCGCGGAGTACATCCCTTATCTCCTCCTACACAACACATGTATATAAACATAGATCATATACAATCAATCAATACATAAAGTTAATGTATTATTCCAACCGCTATATTCAATAGCATACTCAATTGATTAGTTTTAGTTTGCCTAATCATCATAAATTGTCTACAACAATCAAGACTCTCCTCCACCGATAGCCCAAAGCAGTTATTTCTAAACAGAAAATAAATGCACCAAATGGATATAAAATCAACATTTCAACTAGGTGAGCGATAACTTGTCCAACTACACCCTTTAGTCCCGTACATTCCCAATTCCAACATTTTCAATTTCATTTCTCATTTCTCAAATTAATTTCACAAATTAATTTATCAATGTAATTAAGGCATTATTTCCAAAAATTACATAACAACCTTAAGGTTCCATTTTCATCAATGTTTCAACATTAATCCCATTTCTCCATGCCAAACATGCATATAGGTTTTATATATTTAAAACCTCAACTTTTGTAAAATTACACAAAGACCCAAACTTTCTCAAAATTACACAACAACTTCCAACATATCAAAATGCTAAAATTTAAAGACAAAGCTCATAAAGAGGAGTAGGATATCCCTACTTATTAAATATTACCATTTTTATCAAAATCCTCATTTAACTGCAACATGGTAAATTTTCACCGATAGCCAAAATAGTTATCTCTAACATATTAATTAAAAGATAACAACATAGGCATATAATCCAACATATAACTATAACTTGGAATCTCCCATGATTCCCAACATTTAGAAACAAATCATATTCCTCTTTTTATCAAAGATGAACAACTACACTAGTTTTCATATCACAATCACGTCCGGTAACCTCTCAAGGTCCATTTCTAACCGTGTCGGTTTTATTCTAACAAATACATTAAGTAAAATAATACCGTTAATGCCCGAGAAAACATAATTTTCTTTCCAAATTCATTCTCCAAGCATTATTCAACTATGACATCCTATTTTGATTGAAAGCCCCGAAAGTTAAACGTAATTCCTTTATTTTCTTTAAAAATGCTCTTTTGGCCACAAACCGGTAAAAATTTCAAAACCAATCGAATCGAAGTCCGTTTTTGTTCAAATTAAAAACATAACTCTTTCATAATCTTACAAACATATTCCAAGTTTACACTTTCGCAATTTGAGCATCAACTTTTTATTTTCTTCAAAATTTCTCTTTTAAGCAAATAAAACACAAAATTTCCAAAAATTCTAATTAAATCATATACAACTCCAAACTCCATATAATCAAGCAAAAGTACATAAAGAAGTGTAGGAAAAATCTCTACTTAACACTTTACACAATATTCCTCAATATCAATTTATTTTTCTCAAAAAATAAATTCCAAAACTCAAGGATGAGATAAATATTTCAACCTTAATTTCTCAAAATAAATTGTCTAACCATAATATGATGTAGATATAATCCATACAACTATTAAATTCTATTTTCAGAGTTCTTTTACAAAATTAACAACACAAAATGATTTTTTTAAAATCAATCTCAAAATACCAACATTCTCAACATTTCAACATAATTTTTCTTCTAAAAATTATCAAAAAAAAAATATGAAAATATATATATATGCAATATCTCTTATAATGATATATTTTCTGAAAATAATCCTACCATAACTTTAATGTAAAAATATGAAGAAAGTCCCTACCTCAAATATGAAGAAAAACAAATCTGAAAATGCAAACGTCACCCGATCATGAATCCGAGAACACCATTGCGAAGATTACGACGAGCTCTACAACTTTCATTTACAATACTTTTGTAAAATCTCACTCTAAACACTCTCACTTTAAGCTTAAAGCTTATGTCAACAATGGAGGAAAATAAAAGAGAGAGAGAAAGACAGAGAGGGAAAGAGACGTTGTGAGAGAAAGGGAGAGAAGAGAGGATCCAAAGTGTGAGAGAGAGAGAGAGAGCGAAACAACTCTCTGGAAAAGCAAAACATGACAAAGGGATGGACAACCCCATGTGGGGGTTTGTTTTTACAATGATGGGTTTTTCAAAAAAAAAAAAAAAAACATAATTTAATTTTTGTAATAATAACTCATAATTTTATAATATAAATTATAAAATGATATAATTTTCTCACCACAAAAATATAATATTTTTGTACACCATAAAATATAATATTTTGCTCATTTCACAATACATACATGTTTTATTCTTTATAAAATATATAATTTTTTTCACCGTATGATACACACCATAAATTTAACTTTTAAATATTTATTATAACCCTATATAATAAATAATAGCAACTCCCAAGGTGGTTACTACCAATCATATAATTAAAAAGGACTAAACACCCAAAACTCACTTTCAAATTCTGCTATACACTAGATTGAACACCGATCAGTCCGCAAATTTTCATAAAATAAATACTCATCAATAAATTCTGAAATTTTTACTCGACGTGCTAGACTCGTATGTGAACACCATACAAAAATGTCATAATTTTCTGAGACCGGTAACTATTTTAAAAAAATACAAAACCAAACTGTTTTCGCACAGAATTTACACAGCACTCAAATTCGAAAATTTGCTCAATTAAATTATGCACTGGCTATTTAAAAAAAAAAAAATTCTGGGTCATTACACGTCACAAAAATGCGTAAGTAATGCAAACTTGAGTAAGTGATCCTAAAAAGTTTGGAACAATATAAAATCACGTAAGTTTTCATTCATTTCGTTGTTTTTCTTTTCTCTTCTTTTCTTAATCCATATCAGTTTCCCATCTTCTCTCATGTGAGCTTGTACAAATAATGTCCATTCAGAATCACTATCAATGACTTTAAAAGGATTCCAAATTAAACATGGCCGATAAAGAATGCTATGCATTAGCAATAATTGAAAACAAGCTAAAAATATCACAGAAAAATTAACTTGCTTAGACTTATTTTGCTATTCGTTCATTGGTTTTTAAACCAATTATCCTAGCTGCTAGGCTCATCACATATCTTTTTAGCACATTGGTATGAGTTGATGGCAACTGAATATTACCATATAATGCATAATTAATCAACATGCCTATCATCAAATATCCTTTTGAATAGTGGATATTTATCAAGACAAAAAAAATCCAAGAATATTTTATGGCGACGTATATGTGAAAGGCTAGAAAAACAACAACATAATGTCATTCTAGTAGCCATCTATAATCTTATATTAAAACCGCGTGATTTTAGTGAAAAATATTTGCTGTTTTTTTTTGTTTTTTTGTTTTTTTTTTTTTGAGTTTTTTGGACCATCTTATTTCAAATATATATATATATTTTTTGTGTACCTTGATAGAAAAGATTACAAAACAAGTATAAAATTTCCTTAATGAAGCACAGTGGCCCCACTCGAATCATCTACAATGATTCAAAGGTAAATTCTATGTCATGTGCTTTACCTTTTGCATCAATTTTGTACTTGTAATTGCAATTAACCTGATTTCAACTTTAAATGTTGAGTTTTATCTCTATTTAGTTCAATTGATAATACTAGTTAGATTTTTTTGACAAAAAGGCACCCGCGAGAGCATAATTTCATAGGCAAAATCGTGAATTCAAGTAGCACCCAGAACCATAGATCATCTACATAATAGTTTCAAATCAAGCACCAAGACAACTACACAAGTTCAAATTATGCAATTTTCTAATGAAACAAAATAAACACAAACCATAAATTTAACAGAAAGAAAAAAACAAAAAGGAAAAGAAAAGAAAAGGAATTTGCAATGCAAGTGAGCTTCCTACTAATAGCAACTAGGATAGCTTAAGAGCATCTCCAATGGCAAATGCTATAATAGCATTGCCATTGTCAAATTATGGCAATGAATAGTAGAAAATGGTAGAATTATAGTAATGGTGCTCCAATGGAGGGCTATCATTTTTGCCATTTTGGCATAGAAATTGGTGTGTGTGGGCCGTCTGGCCATACATCCCACACATACCAGTTTCCAACTTTTGTTCTACAAAAATGGCAGACGAGAGAGAGGGAGGGAGGGATGCTTTGCTGGAAGGGAGGGAGGTTTTTCTTGTGCACATTGGAGCAAGGTTTCTATGAACCGCTGCCAAATTATGGCAATAGCAGCTCCAATGGCTTGCCATTGGAGATGCTCTAATAGAAGTAAGGTATTACCTATTTTGCAATCGAGAAGTAACCAAGCAAAGAGTTCAACCAACCAAGCTAAGGGGGTAGTGATCGAGAAGGGAAGAGAGTGGCCCCTAGCGAGCTTTTGATGAATCTTGTAAACCAAGCTTTCCAAGCAAGTTTCCTGTAACGTCCTGGAAAAATACCTCCAAATTTCCCCGATACCTTAATACAATCAACATTAATGCCGCATACAGATAATAAATATTAACATTTATACAATCCTCTAATTCCTCTTTCCAATTGAACTATCCCAAAGATACATCATTGTCAAGTTATATATATATACAAAACAAGTTTCCAACTTAATCATACAAAATAGTACAAAACAAATCACAAAATATCTACAAATGAGCTCCCGTGCTCTCATCCAACTTCATTTCATACATCCATCGTTGTGGTGGTGCCTCGATATCTTTTCCTGAAATTTGTTAACTTTTGGGGTGAGCAAAAAGCTCAGTAGGCAATGTATTTAACTAGTTATATAATTAACTGAAACACACATGATCATGCAATGCAAATGTGATGAAAGTTTAAACGTTTAATTATAAATATTTGTTTGAATACAAATGAAATATGCTATGCATGACATTTGTCCAACATTTTTCAAGATAACCATGGGCGGTAAATATACTATGACATCCCAAGTGAGAGCCGCAATCAAAACAATTTTACATAAATATAGTTTTGTATACTGAGAGTAGTTCCACATTTGCCGGCTCCAGAAATGGCGGGGCAATGGGCACCCAAAACATTACAACCTTCCACATTTGCCTGCTCCATAAACGGCGGGAACGTAGACACCCAAAATCATCCATTTTCCACATTTGCCAGCTCCAGAAACAGCGGGCTCGTGGACACCCCAAAACATTTTTTCTCACATTCGTCCGGCGATATGCGCAGACAAGGCATTTGGGCACCTTGACTCTCCGCGCGGGTACCAAAGACAATACACAACTCAATTCCAGCCCGACTCACTACCTGGACTCATAAACTATTTATCCACATCCAACTTTCAACCGTTTCTACAAAGGTAAAACCATAAAGAAGTGAATAATGCATATGATGCATGAATTTATAAACAATGAATTACTTTTCTAAGATGATATCAACTCATCATAATCCATCTCTTCACATTTCATAATTCAAGGACCTACCATCAAGCAATCATCATCTTTTACTCAAGGTTTACATTAAGAAGGAATCTCCAATCTTACATTTCAATCTCAAAATCAAGTAATTACACTCAATTTCATGTTTTAGAAATCAATTGAGCAAAACCCCTTTTTATAAATTAAAATTGAAAACTAGGGTTTGAGTAAAATTGGGGTTTTTCTCTCCTTTATGAAATTGAGTTAATTATCCATCATAAACAATGGTATTCATCCATAATAAGTATGATTCCTCCTATAATCATGAAGTATTGCTCACATGTATTTCAATTTATTCATTAACATAATAAATCTCTACATAACACCCACATATATATATATATATATATATATATTGTATATATATTCCACATGAATAACAAGTGAAAATACCACATATGAGTCTCAATCAAGCATATAACAAGTTAAAGACACCCCTACCTCAAGATTAGAAGCAAATAAGCTAGATCAAGAGCACCCTTTCGAAAATCCAAAATTTAATCGGTTGAAAATGTTGATATTCTCTTGTTCTTCATCCTTGACACAAGATCCATGGTGGATTTGTTGGTAAAAATGGATGAAATCAAAGTTTTGAGGGTTAGGTTTTCGGACATGGAGGAGAGGAGGAGAAGAGAGGAAGAAAAGCTAAGGTTTTTGGGCCAAAAAAATCACTTTTTACGTTTGTGGACTCGACTTTCTTCACGCTCCCCTTTCGGAGGGCATCGAATTAGTCGCACAGTTCGGACTCCCGCCATGGTTCTGAATCTAATCTCACAAAGTGCAATGTGAGACTGATAAACACCAAAGAGTCCAAATCTGGCAAATCGTTTTGGAAAATCGATTTTAATCAAAAAGCGCCAAACATGGACTACTTTGCCAAATTACAAAGTCGCCACCTAAATATTTTATTTTGGGAAATTTAGGAAACCCTGACTCATGCCAAAGGCCACGTGTCCGTCATCACCAAAATTGCCTCGGCTTGGGAACTTGGGTACGAGAGGGGAAGGTCCTGAAATGAGCAACCCCGCTCGCCCGATCAAAGATCGACCTCTACTAAACATGATATGTTGTTTTATAAACCTCATGTGTTCTTGTTCCGGTTATTTAGCTAACACTTACTATGTGATGCGCCTAGCATACAAGTATAGACTAAGTCGCAAGACTTGGAACAAAACAATTCATGTTTGTTTTCGGAAATGGTTTGAAAATGCCACCATCATGGTGGGCTAAAGCGCGAATTTGCCATCCCTCAAGATGGTCTTTAAAACATGATTTGCCACTTCGCAAAGTGGGCTTAAAACTCACAATCAATGAATTGTTCCAATTCAAGCAACAAAGCCTTCATCCATAGGCATTCATACAGTTAATCACATAAGCACATAGCCTCATGGCAAACATGCGAAGCATGGAAACACTCACACTCATGCAAGGATGCTAAAGCGTAACACTTATAGTGTACTCCGAGCCAAAACAAAAACTAGTTAGAAATATGCATGATCCTAACTATACAAGATGCCTAATGCAACACATGCAATAATGCAACTAAATAGGCTCGACTATCTAAGATGGCATATGAATGCAACATTTGATAACATGCTTTGAAACACGTATTCAAATAATTGTATTGAAATACAATGCAGTTTGAATGATACGCCGAGCTCGGTGCATGTAATACAAATGAATGATGCAATCATGCAAGCATAAGGTATGCTTAATTGAAATGTGCCTTAATCTAACCACTGAAAGCGGATAAATAAAAGGGAGAAAGACGTGGGGTTGGAAGACATTCACACACACACGTACACTTATTACAACATTTGCCCTCTCGACGGAGGGTCTGAATGAATAAGCTAAGCTAATCTAAGCTAAGCTAAGCTAACTAATCTAAGCAAGCTAATTAGATTAATTATTACACAACAAAATTGAATAACTAGTAAACTACTTACTAATTATTACAACAATTAACCAATTAGCAACTAATTAATCAAATTACAAATTTAAGCTAACAAACAAGTAAGGCTTTAAACTAAGCTTCCTCAGCCTTGCTCCAAGAAGTTAGACATGCATGCTCGGTTTTCTCCCCAAAACACATTCCGGTTTGCTCTTTAGCGGCTCTGTTTGCAGGGTGTCTTCAAGAACTTTCTGCTGATCCTTACCAAAGCAAAGCTGGGGAGCACACCAGTGGCCTGCTGGCCATGAGAAGTTGCTGCCGGCCAAGGATGGGCCTCTGTCGGCCAACAATGCAAGGGTATCGGCCATCAGTGTGGCACTGTCGGCCACTGGTATGCTATGACACCAAACTGTAATAGAGCACAAAACAGAGAACAAGGGATGGTCTCCCAAGGATATGTATGTACTGTGCCCCTCCTTATCATCTCAAAACATCAAGGGAAAGGCACTATTGGATCCAAGACCATCAATCGAGCATGCAATGCATGATGGCCAAAGATCCAACTTGCACACATTTCAATAAATGCAAGACAAACAAGACTCTTGGACCACTACCTTATCATGAAAGATCAAAGGCAATGGAGACAAAGGGAATTGGCTCATTTTCATCACTTGAAGTATGAAATGGACCAATTCACCTTGTGTTCAATATAACGTCTGATTGAACACAATGCAATGCAAACATAAGATGCTTATCTTGGCATGTTTTACTTGATTCAATTCTTGTTTACACATTTTAAGATTACCAAGCCATTCATTAATTGGTTTGTCCAAATGTGAAAGTCCTCTAATAAGAGGAAGGCCAATCAAAAGATGACTTAAGACATGGGAGAGACCATGCCTTTGACTAGGAGGAACCCTCAAAAGAGGGTTAAAGCCATTTAGACACAAGCGTCAATCCCAAGCTTAAACACAACTTTAAGACTAACCATTTCTCAAAACAAACCAAAAGTGGAGAAATGAGGGAGGTGGCAGAATTTCAATGCTAAAATGGTATAAAACACAAGACTCTAACATGCAAACAACTCATGTACAACATGTTAGGAGACTTAAGCATTGAAACTAGCAAAGAGCTTTACACTAGAACCATGCAATAACAATTTCAAATGGCCAAACCAACCATGGATAGACCTCAAACATGCCAAAACAGTGGCCAAAATGTGCTGAGATGGTAGCATGAAAAGCAAGAAAAGCATGCTCATATATTGGCTCATAAACAAGGCATAAGGCGCAACTCTCAAACACAATGAAAGAGTGGATTATGTAAGAGTGTGACAAAGTAATAAGCTCTGAAATTACATGCTAAATGATGATACATCATGCAAACATCACAAGCAAAGCATGCTAGAGGCCTTAAAACTCAAAGCTAGTCAAGGCATTCACACTATAGCCATACAAAGCAAGTCCCAAAGGACCAAGACCACTCAATACAGAGTTAAAGTATGAAAAATCAGTGGCAAAATCATGTTGAAGTTAGGCTAGCACATGTTAGAATGATAGGCTAAACCATCAAGCATGTTAAGCTAGTAAGCAAGATTACACTACAAGTGTAAGAAGCAAATGAGGGGTGCTCTAACCAGCCAAAAACAGAGTTATAACATGTTAAAATCAGCTCAAAAACATGCTCATTTGGTAGGCCATCAACACATGCAAACAAGACAAGAGGAGAGGGGACCACCCCCTCCCATTTTGGATCTCAAAACCACCTTTCCACCACTGAAATTCCTCTAAAATTCAGTGGTTTAAAGGCCAAGAAAAGATTGTTTTAAAGGCCTTTAAACAAGGAACAAAGCTTGGAAAATAAGCCACCAAAGAGAGGGGAACACCCCTAACCCCAAAAGGGCCTCAAACTACCACCTCAAACACTTAAAAATGAAGGTTTTTGTAGTTGACAACCAGACCAAAAACAACATGCAAGGGTGGCCAAACCAATGTACAAAAACAAGCTCAAAAGAGTAAAGTGATTACCCTTTGAATCAACACAACAAATCAGCAACTTTCTTGAGCTAAAACCAACCTTGAGACTCAATCTAAGCTTCATAGAGACCTCAGCTCCAATATGAAGTGTTTGGCTAAGAGTGCTAGTGCTAATGTGTAGAGAAGGATCACTTTCAGCCTAAAATATAGAGAGAGAGGATTCTAGAGAGAGAGAGAGAGAGAGAACTCTAGCTCAGCTCAATTCTTGTAACCTCTTGCATGCATATAGATGAGCCCTATATATAGAAGATACAAAGGCTAACCAAGAAGATCCAACCATCCACATGCATGCAGATGAGCTCATCTGTGCATACAGCTATCAAAATATCTACTGAAATATCTACTGAAGCATTGGTGGCCGACCGACCATCAGTGATGGCCGGCAGTGCCTCATTGATGGCCGGCAGTGGCATTCCATGGCCGGCAGTGCACCAAAACAAGCACTGTGGAGGGATCAAAGCATGGTCCAAAAATGGGACAAGAATGGATACAAGATTTGGAAAGCTCAAACCTGTGACGTTCCGCCGCGAAATTCGAGTGCTCGGCGAGCAATCAAACTTGTCACCGGATGTACCTGCAAGCACACCCAAGTCTTGAAAACGGTCAAAAATGGGGTGTCTACAACGTTGCTGAATTTGCGTGGTCCGCTTGAGCATCGCTTTTCCCGCTCAAGCGGACCTATTTCCGGTACAGATTCCAAAAATTCAAAAGGATATAACTGTCACGCCCCACTTTTTATTACTCGAGGTCATTACCAAGTTCATTAGCTTAATTCAATTTCAGAGATAATATGCGGAAATAAACTCATACATTCAACCCATAGCAATGGATATCAATACTCTCATTCGTATACAAGTAAATGTTTCATGGACATACTAATAAATTGCCCTTAGGCTTACAACTTTTAAATAAACAACTGAAGGGTGTAACCCTTTAGTACATATGGCGTTCCGCCAACAAGAAAGAGGCCCCGTGGCCAACAAATAAGTAGATCCAAATCTTGCAGCTCAACCTGCTAAACACCTGAAAAAGATTCAACAACGTGGGATGAACATATAGTCCAGTAGGGATCTCAACTTGATCCTTAACAATAACAACAGTACAGATAGCTATGATCATGCACACTCATTCTTATACTAGAATAGTAATGTGACAGTTTAGACAAAATATATATATATAATATATATAAACTTTTCTCAAAAACAACTATTCATTCAACGCTATAAGCGATTCATCTTTCCTTTTTTCCTTTCATTAACCCCGTTCCAATCTTTTATACATAAGCAACTACTTAGGAAATAAATTCACTAAGACCACTACTATTCTCCAATTTCCACACATACAACAGATGTGCCTTTCTAGAACATATTTCTAACATGTTTGATTCTCTTTACACTTCTAAAAGACAAAGGGGTAGCAACTAATACATGATTAACACAAGATAATCCAATTACAATTTCATGACACGAATGTCTACATTGCCTATGACACATAGTCTATGGCACAATTCACCTTCCAATTATGGCTCAGAACCTGGCCAAATAACTCAACAAGGGTTCCATCTCTCATTAACAATATTTCCAAATTCAACAGGGATAACAAATCAAGTTAAACATATATGATAACATAACGAATACACATGTTGGTATCGTAACAATCACAATCAAACTCACTTCCATACTTCCCAACTGATACACATTTTGGCGATATATCATATCAAATAAACAAACACTTCGGTGGACAAGCATATGAGCTGTATCACACTTCTATAGATAAGCATATGAGCTGTATCTCTGCAATAGGCGCGCATATAAGCAGCAACCCTGGGTCCATCCCTATCTTCCCATAATCATTAACCGGTTTAGAGGTACATCCCCTATCTTCCCCTAAACCGTGGAGTACATCCCTATCTCCTCCCTACACAAGTAATGCATATAAACACAACGTCATATACACAATCAATCAATAGTGTAATGCATACACAACAGTTCAACGCAACCGTGTCATCCTCCCACCGATGACCAAGGACAAAACCTCTAGATGCAGGTATATTGTACATCTATAAACATACTCAATTGTCATGAGATTATCAACTTATCACTAATACTAACATAGTAGTATAAGATACAACAATCCAACATTCATACCCATTCCAAAGTACTTTTCCCATTCCACAAACCAATCCCACTTCTTTTATTTTCAAAACCAACTTCATCCCTTTTGTTTCCACAAAATCAAATCAAAGGCAATAGAGCCAAAACTCATTTTTATCAACCACATTCTTTTCAAAGTCATTCAATTTAATTATATAAATTAAATCATAACCATTAAAATTAGGGTTTTCCTCCCTCTTTCTCAATATTGAACAAAAGGCCTCAATCATCTAAAATAAACCAACAATGGCTTCCATTAATCCAGAATACCCAGTATTTACCCAAAGATCAAACCCCTCTATTAAATTATTAAATCAATATATTAGGGTTTCCTCTCCTTTCAACAACAACTAGCTAATTAACACCCAATTAGCCCCAAAACACATCTAATAATCATGGATCTAAAACCAACAACCAACCCAAAGTTCAACCTCATGAATTA